>AP025044.1:38789453-38819486 GCA_036186865.1 Eustoma russellianum
CATCCATTGAGGGTGTCATCGCGTCTTTTTCTTTTTCCGCGTCACTGAATCACGCCCCAACTCAAAGAGGGCAGGCGTTGCTCTGCTTAAAGACAAGGCAAGAAGGTTGCTGACCTTTGTAGTTCCCACAGGCCACTGCGCCACAGCATTATTATAGCTATTTTTCAACTACAAAAAAATAGCAAAAAGAAGGAAGAGCCGTAGAGCCATTCGAAATGGCAACTCCTTATCTTTGACAATGATAGATACAGAGCCATATTCCGTTGACACACACACTACACACGCTAGAACACACACTGCCCCCACCACTTCAGTACAAACTACAAACGACTGACAAATTTCTAGTTGTGGTTAAAGATAGCATCTTTTTCCTGTTTTTCACATCATCCTCCAAATCATATTCCACGTTCATATAGACGGACCGCTTTTTTCTACTACTATCACTAATTAAGAGGCTCAAATTTTCTGTTTATTTGCATTCTTTTATCTACATTTCTTTTCCATTAGCCACACATTTCCCTCTTTATCCCCCTCATCCACCCCACATTCACCCGCTTCACTCCATCAAGTTCTTTTTCTTTTTCATCTTTTCTATTTTCTTCAGTGTTCAGTAGGCAGGGGGGATTGGGTGAAGAAAAGAGAGATGTCCGCCCACTCTTCACTTGTGGGTCAAGTGTCTCCTCAACTCTTATGTTCAAATGGGAATTTGGGGTCGAGGGGTTTTTTGTTTCTTGATTTTGTTGGATTGTATGGTGTTAATTTTCAATCTTGCAAGAGAACTCGCGGGAAACTTGGTGTCGCATCGGGGAGTCGGTTGACTCGTGGCAGTGGCATTTTATCAAACAACTGGAAGACGTCGTCTCCTATTAGAGCTGCTCTTGATCTTGAACGAATTGGTAGCGGGTCTGCTTCGTTCGCCCATTCAAAACCTCAGGTCATTTGCACTGTTGTGTATTTGTAGACTTTTGACCAACATGCTACTGAATATAAATTTGATGGTACTCAAGCTTTCGCTGTTTAATCAACTTTCTTGGTGACTTATGAAACCCTGAGATAAAAAAGCAAAAAAGGGTAACGCAAAGAAAGAGATAGAGATAGACATACATAGATAGAAAAAGATAGATAGATAGATAGGGAGGGAGAGAGAGACAGGGAAAAGAAAAAGAAAAGAAAAGAGAAGAACTATCGAGTTTTAAGGGGTGATAGGACCAACTTTACATTGTTCTTTAACTTCTAAAATCTCATCATAAAAAATGGATGTATTCAAGTAAGTGATCAAAGTTCTGTTGTTTGGAGATTTTCTTAGTATGATGTGCAGAAATGGAAAATAACATTTGGGTGATAGTCATTTGGTTACTTTAGTTGGAGATATGTAAAGGTCAAAGTAGAGAAGATTCTAATGGACTTGGACCAAGCGGCATTTGGAAATTCGGAAGTGATTTTATCACCTATAGATAGGTTCGAGATACCATCTCTGCTAGATAGAATTGGGTTGAACTATTACTTACTTGTCTTAAACATCTATTTACCTTGACGAAGTTCATTGGTCCATTTTGAGCTTAGATAGCTTCTGAGACATTGACACCAAATGCTATTTTGCGTGGATATCTAAAATTAGCTGAATGGCATAAAAAAGGATTTAGCCTTTATTCATAAAGGGGAAACGGGCAAAAGACATTTGGATGCATTGCACTGTTGCATGTGAAAAGATTTTAATAAATGTGCAAGATCCTTTAGTTCCTTGTTTTACTGCATCAACATTTCTGTTGTCCTCTTTAAAGAGTACTCACTTTATGAGCGCATAATGCTATGTGAATCCGTCTGTTTTTTATCTAAACAATGGCCACCTTGAGTATGATGTCAGAAACAGAGTCGGTTAGCAATTGGAAGCTTGAATAAGTATGACGGGCAATCATTTGATAATTGGTTGATTTTTGTTCTCCAATAAAACATTTAGTGTTATTTTAGTGAAAGTGTCAGAGTGTGCAGTGGATGGAAAGATATTTTCTAGTATTTCAGGTTGCTTTAGATTCTGTTACAGTCACCTGTGTGTTTGTAACCCAGTCATGTCTTTTACTGGACCGAATCTGAGAAGAAAGTCAAGCTTGATGCATTAAAGGGATGTTGAAGCTTGGAATGCCCACTTTATTGCCGCTGTTCTAAGGATCTGAATCTTTTAGTTAATGGGAGTGATACATAAGGCAAAACCCTTGCCTTATTATTATTATTATTATTATTATTATTATTATTATTATTATTATTATTATTATTATTATTATTATTATTATTATTATTATTATTATTATTATTATTATTATTATTAGTCCTATTCTTCTGATTTGCCTCCAAGAGCTAACAAAAGACCGAATGTGGAATGGTCTCCTTTACTATTATCTCAGTTTCTTTGCACACTTTTGAGACATTCTTTTATTCCATTCTTCCCAAATTCCATATGCAGCTGTAGACGGACAAGCAGTAGGAGCTGATTTTATGGTTTTAATGCCCAGTTTTCTGTCTAGTACCAACCCAATATTTAATTCCACATGAGATAATGCTGTTGCAAATCGTGATTATCAAGATATGCACCCAAATTTTCATATAAGGTGCGCACACAAAAATAAAGTGATTCATGGTCTCCGGGTATTTCATGCACAATATGCACATGGGATCGTTCATCATCCCCCCAATTCAAATATGTCTCCGTTGTAGATAGTATAACCCAGCATGAGAGGCATACAATGAAAGAGTATCTGGGCACATATCCCTTTGACCACACCATACTCCCAAGGAACTTCTGCAATTGTTTAGCTTGGGCAATTCCTAATGGAAGAGATGTGGTCTGAAATCCATGTTCATGTGTCCCCTACATTCTCCGTCGAGTGGAAGTAACTTGCTGTAAATCTGTCCAATTCCCCCCATCTCTTATGTGCAGACAGAACCACCCCCTAGCTTTATATAGCGTGATACCACTAGCCCTCTGGGGA
Source organism: Eustoma russellianum (assembly GCA_036186865.1). Taxonomy (NCBI): domain Eukaryota; kingdom Viridiplantae; phylum Streptophyta; class Magnoliopsida; order Gentianales; family Gentianaceae; genus Eustoma; species Eustoma russellianum. The sequence goes on from AP025044.1 coordinate 38,792,438, forward strand.
TCTTCATTTTCCTTTGTGGATGGTCACACATGGCTTAACTTACTACCTCCGGGATGCTATGGGTCATATCAAAGGCTTGATTTCTTGCCGTTGCCAATACCCTTTTGATATAGAGTGGTGGTGCATTTCTAACGTAAAGAATTTTCTTCCACATCAATGAATTTGTCACATGAGCTGTTCACAAAGATTTTCCTTTCAAAATTATTGTATGGACCCATTTAACCCATAAGGGTTTTTTTTGTTGCAAATATTGTACACCATTTTCATCAAAAGGCATTAACTAGTTTGGCATATTCAATCCTCGACAAAGCTGGAGTTTGAGGAAGGAGTGGGCATCACTCAAGCGACCTTGCCATATTGAATCTATGGAAGTCTGTTTCTGGTACTTGAATGTCTAGTTGTATGTCCCATGATCACAAGTGCTGCAATTCCAGCCATTCGTAATTAATTATGTTGCACAATAAGTCCTTGTGCCTGCAGTAAAAGATATATATAAAAAGGGATTCAATATCGTTCTTCCATTCTTGCTTTGTGCTTATTGTTTGTACTAACATGTGCTTTGCTTGGGTAATTTTGCTTTAGGTTGCTAACTTGGAAGATATTTTATCTGAAAGAGGGGCATGTGGTGTTGGATTTATCGCCAATTTAGAAAATAAAGCATCTCATGAAATTATTAAGGATGCCCTTACTGCTCTTGGATGCATGGAACATCGTGGGGGTTGTGGGGCTGATAATGATTCTGGTGATGGTTCCGGACTCATGACATCTATTCCTTGGGATCTTCTCAATGATTGGGCTGCTAAGCAGGGCATTGCTGCCTTTGATACTCTGCATACTGGTGTCGGCATGCTTTTTCTTCCCAATGACGAAGAACTGATGAAAGAAGCTAAAACGGGTGAGAAAACTTTAGTTGAATTCTCAATTAATTACTCCTCCAGAAACAAGAAAAAGTTCTGTTTATCATTCTGGGTATGCTATATTATGCCTCAGGGATTTAGGAGTGACATAATTTGTGGGCGTAAAAGCACATAGATTTCTCTCTTTACTGAAAAGCTATGAGATGTTTTAAGTTATAAAATCTCCTCCATTTCCTTGGATGAAGTTCTGGAAAGCACTCCAGTTTGCTGAATGGATACTTTTGCATACTGCCAAGATGGGACTTTTCTTTTGGGAGTAGATTTATGCTGGGGAGCTTAAATTGTGGTTGGAAAAGAAGGACCGTTAGACGTCCACGAGTATCTAACATGATTTTGTTCTTCGTGGAGATATTTAAATGCAGGAAACCATTGAAAAATATAATATTTCTACATCTCTAGAGAGGATCACAAATGTTTTTCTGGCATGATATACTACGGTGCTATGATGTTTTTGACAGAATCCAGTATCTTACAGCATATTTTCATTTATTTTTTTGTTGAATGTGTTTTGAAGAGTTTTAGTGTGTGAACAAATTCTCTATGATGCTTTATATTAGACTTCAGATTTCTGAACAAGCTGCTATGGACATTTGCACGTTAATATGTTTGTCTTTTTAATGGTCTGGCTTAATAGCAGGTTCTATGGCATTTGAAATGACGTGCAACTTGTTGGAAATGCTTTGCCATCTATCTTAGGGCTTGGATTCTTTGCATTTATCTTTTGTAGTATGCATGTAGAAACTCTGGTTGGGAAATCATGGGTGATTATTATTAAAAGCATTTATCCACACATAGGAATCTTTTCTTTCTTTGTGCTAGAAGTAAAATGTGGTCGACTTTGTCACTGGGTCTGCCTTCTGTTTATCTCCTATATTATTAATATCGTAGTATTCCTAAGTATGCAATTGCGTTTATATCCTAAGTTATTGATATTGCCCTTTGGTCTGCTTGTACTTCCGTAATGGAAGCTTATCTTTTGATCGGTAGTCTGTCTAGTAGTTGATGAGATTTTCTGGAAAATTGAACTTTCTGCTATGGATGAGCTGTACTTCGTATAAGCATTGGTGGCAGCTTTCAGATTTCCTTGTAGCATGATTTCTGGTCTTTTGGAAGTAAGGCTATTCTTTTGAGATGGTATCTTTTTGATATTCATGGTTAGCTTTTCCTGCATGTACGGGTACTTCATGAGTATATTATTCATGAGTTGGTTTTGCACAATGGATATTGCAGTGTTGTGGTTGCATGTGTTGAATGGTCTAAACAGGTTGAAATCTATTTGGAAAATTGTGCTTATCTGCGCCACCAAAAATGAAAAAGAAAAGAAGAAGAAAATAAGGGGCAGGTTGGCTGAGTGAAGAGATGGTAAAGTAGATCTTAACTTGATGCATTTCATCCTTTTTTGACTTGGGTTGAACCTTACTAACCTGGCTAATATGCTTTGAGTTATTGTTGCTTCTATTCCCACTTAACTTGCTTATGTGCCTTTAACAAGATGGCTGTTGTGGGCAAGGCTGCTTATTTGACTTTTTTTTTTTCTCTCTTTCCCTCTTGTTTAGTTATTATGAAAATATTTAAACAAGAGGGGCTTGAAGTGCTTGGCTGGAGACCTGTTCCGGTAGATGCCTCTGTAGTTGGTTATTATGCTAGAGAAACCATGCCCGTCATACAGCAAGTTTTTGTCAGGATTGTCAAGGAAGAAAACGTTGATGACATTGAAAGAGAGCTCTACATATGCCGGAAGTTAATAGAAAGAGCAGTCAATTCTGAATCATGGGGTAATGAGCTGTATTTTTGCTCATTGTCCAACCAAACTATAGTATACAAGGGAATGTTGCGTTCCGTGGTTCTAGGAAGATTTTATCTGGATCTGCAAAATGATATATATAAGTCTCCATTTGCTATTTATCACCGGAGGTACAGTACCAATACCAGTCCCAGATGGCCATTAGCTCAACCCATGAGGTTTCTTGGTCACAATGGAGAGATCAACACTATACAGGTGTCAATGCTATTTGAACTGTGCGCCCCACCTTTCTAAATCATTTTTTATATTGGTGGATTTCTTTCCCTCCCTTTCCCGCCCAACCACCCCTCGTTTTCCTTGGTTGATCTGCTTTTGAGACTACTTGTCTTGTACAGGGGAACTTGAATTGGATGCAATCTAGGGAAACATCTATAAAGTCACCTGTTTGGCGCGATCGTGAAAACGAAATTCGCCCTTTTGGGAACCCAAAGGCATCAGACTCTGCTAATCTTGATAGTGCTGCTGAAGTATGGACTCTGCTCAACAGTTATGTAGTTTATATTATTTTATGTGGAGAAGGAGGTCTTCATACTTCAAATTGATCATCTTTAAAAAAAGTAGGGACTAATAAGACATGTTTTTTTTTTAAAGTATGTATATTGTCATACTTGAAAGTGAACATCTGTTTACGGAACAGACTAATAATACATGCTTCATATTTGTGTAAATACTGTGTCTGTGTGTATTTTTTATTGCTGAAAAGTCTGTGGCTCCTTTCTTGGCAAATAGGCAATCACTATTTCTAAAGACAACAGAATCACCTCTTTCTGAACTCAGAGCTGGTCAACTAGTCCTATAACGTTGCTCTTGTGTATTTCCTTTTTCGATGAAGCAATGCTTTTAGGGCCTTCACCAAACCTAGATAATATAAGCAACGTTTTTTCTCACCTTGGTTCTGTATATGAGCAGATAATCTTTTTTAAGAGATGAATATAGATCAACGGCTGTTACTGGTCCTTTGTTTATTGAAATGCTAGATTTAGATACGCGTTCCGGTTAAATGAACTTTTCAACAGGTCAAGTGATCTTTTATTGCTCATATTAGTATGTACTTGAATAACATTGTACTTGCTCTTGTAATATTTTTGTTGGATCGAATACAATGCACCAACCTTATTGTTTTCTTGCTCTCTTATGGCAGTAGTGTCTTTTTCCTGTTCCTTTTTTTTTTGTTGGTAATATCTACAATAAATCATCATTGGGTGTTTCAATTTTCTATCATTTGTTTTCTCGCATGAAGTTGTTGATTAGGAGTGGCCGTGCTCCTGAGGAAGCGCTAATGATCCTGGTCCCAGAGGCGTACAAGAACCATCCAACCTTGTCGATAAAATATCCCGAGGTACTATTTTGGACTTTTTCCCAAATACGACCCTCAAAATCCTGTGGAGATTCCTTATGTTGATTGAATGTTTCGTTGTAAAGAGCTCGCAAAACTGGTTTCAAAAATTTGATGAGGTAATTTTTTTCTTCTTCTTTAGGTTGTTGATTTCTATGATTACTACAAGGGTCAAATGGAAGCTTGGGATGGACCTGCTTTACTCTTATTTAGGTTAGCTCCAGAACATAAAGGTTATTGAAGTATGTGGTTGCTATAGGGAGCTTTATGGAAGTCTGGTGGCTTCAGTTCGCTAGATGATTCTTGAAATAGCTTTTGGTGAAAAAGTAAAGATAAAGGCAGTTGGGAAATTTTGGGTTTTATATCTTCTGCTATATCTTGCCTACCAACTCTCTGAATCATTTCATAAAACTATGAAATTTGTCTTAGTCCTTCGATGAGCACATGACTTGCATCAAAACATGACAAGCTCTCAGCATGAATTATAGAGGCTCATATAGAAGATGTGTTGGAAGATTCATAAAGCTTGCTTTACTTCAGCTACCCATATGAGCACATGCAGCAAATGTTTAAGAAACAGATATGCGCCGTGTGTGGCATTTTGCACCTTTTTTTAAGTTACGTATTAGATTTTTGAGTTGTTCACATGATACTTTCGACTAATATGGGAATAAGAGATTTATACAAGTTTGTATCCAAAGCTGCGGAATATAGAAACGCAGTGTCACCATAGGAAGTTTTGTACATATGTGCCATGTATCTTTGGTGGCACAAAACAATGGGTATAGTTGTAAGTGCATTCACCAATAGTTTGAAAATCATGATGTAAAAATGTTGTGTAGCCAGTTGCTCTCTATCCGTTTCTGCTGATTGATCTGTTATTTTCATTGTTCTTTGCCTAATTTTTTGCAGTGATGGGAAAACAGTTGGAGCTTGTCTTGATCGGAATGGGCTTCGCCCTGCAAGATATTGGCGGACAAAAGACAACGTTGTTTATGTTGCATCAGAGGTAAGATATGTAATTTTATTGGAGACATCATGATTTCCAGAGGAAAATTTAAAGTCAGCTTTAAATTGCTGCAGAATCCTAAATCCTCTTTTCGTGGGATAAAGTGGATGTTTTCTTGCAAAACACAAACTAATGGGGTATTTTTGACCTTTGACATGCATAGTGACCTGTTACCAATGATCATTATCACCAATTTTAGTGGTATGACTGTGTTATGCATTTTCATTATTAATTATAGACGTATAGTTGAAGACAGAAGAGTCAAGTTGGACATAGTCATATAACATATGCGAAGATGATGTGATATTTTCCAGTAAAACCTTTGACTTGAAGTTAAAATATCATCCAGGACTAAAGATGGACGACAGTTTAGCATGTTACATAAATTCGTAAGTTAGAACTTTATCTCTGAATGGGTTTTATACGTTATCCTTATATCATATTTTCATATTTGGGTCTATATATTTGCTCACATCATCTTCTGGCAAACTCACAAGTGCTTGCGAGCTTTTTCGGTAATTGATATTATATTACATACTGGGGTAACTCGTCCGCGAGCTGAGAAAATATGCTTTGGCTTGACAGCATTTGCGTGGTACTAGGAAGCATTATATCGTCTTCCATCAATATTGCTTGTAGTATCTCTTTTTTTCCAGTTTATGATTTTCTATAGGGCTATGATTCTTGCATGCATGTCTCCGTCATGACTTACAGTTTCACCCACTCTCTCACATTTCTTTTTCTGTGTGTTTCTTATTTTTTCCTCTGTATTTGTTTGGTTAAGGGCTCGGAGATATGGGTTTGGATAAGTTTACCCACGAGTGTATGTTCTTCATCTCTTGCCTTGTGAACTCTCACCAATATCCAAGGATCCGCTCATCTTTCAGCTCAGATTCTGGTAGCAATCATAAGCACTCAGGGTTTGGGAAATGCTTGGATGATTTGGGCAGGGATAAGTGAGATGGAGAGAATCTGCAGATGTAACCTAATTAATATTAACATTTCTTGTAAGTTAAGTATCATTGGTAGGTCATAATTTACAAAAGATAAAGGGCAATGCCCACAAAAACCTGCTTTCCCCCTGACTACTCTATTTACGATCCTATCCGTTCATAAAAATGTTGTGATCTATTGACATACTGACAACAGTTTCCCAATTGGATCTATTTTTTCTAACGCCATGCTAGGAAATTACAGAAAATCGGATTTGCCAGCTATTTCCTGAGCAGTTGTCCCTTCATCCCTTCTAATCTCTCATCAATGTAATTTGAGAAAGTTAATCTTGCTAATGGCCATCTCTACTGGCAACCTATCTTGTAAAGCTTTTGCATGAAATTTGAAGTAAAAAAAAAAAAAAAACTCTGATTTCTCCAAGCATATCACTATCGAGCCATTCAAGTGTGTACTTCCACTTGTAGATGCTTTATGTGCACATTACTCCTTGCAAAACTGAGAACTAGATATTGCAGAATAAGGACATAAAACGAACAGATGCTCCTGGTCTTCGTCATCCTCACACAATACACATTTGTTTCCTTGAGTTTAACCCCACTTCATAAGCTTCTCTTCCGTAATTAATCTCCCGCAACAATCTATCCATAATCATATAATATTTTGTCAATGTGTCATTTATTTTGCACCCATTCTGCAATGATATTAACTTCCAGTTCTCCGTCAGTAAATGCTTGAGCATAGATATTTAAGCTTCTCTACAAATTGAGAAGTAATTTGTCAAATTGCCTTTTAATCTGTATCTAGGTTGGGGTCGTGCCTATGGATGAGTCAAAGATCACAATGAAAGGGCGTTTAGGTCCTGGAATGATGATAACTGTTGATCTACAAAGCGGTCAGGTTTGTAAAGTTTGTCTGATATTGTAATTTTTGTATTTGATGTTATTGTCAGATTGCTAATCATCCCGATTGGCCGTTGTTGGATGGATTTTAGGCATTTCTATGGACTTCCTTATTGCTGGCTTCCATATTCCTGTGATTTGTGCATTAATTGCCTGCTCATGAATGTCAGATCTTTTTAAATGAAAATTTCTTTAGGATAATCTGATATGCTGTCTGGACATAGTTTTGCCTTTGATACTGGGTGACTGATTTGTGCTTCGTATGGATCTTTCCATTTCATTTACTATTGGATGAACTGATCTTACTGCTTCATTGCTGTCTATGATGACATTGATAATGTCGTCTTTTTTAGGCACTTACCTAAATTTTATAGATGTATGTATGTACAAAAACAGGAGATAAGGCAAATATCTCCTAAGCCTCACTGGCTGTGCCCCAAAATGTCTTACACAATTATTCTGCAAAGTTGATTTTCCTTTTGCTAACACCTCACCAAGGGGCTATTACTATCTAATGCCATCCAGGGCCTCTTTGCCTTGGTACCTCTTTTGCCTTGGTATTCTGTTGTTTGCTGACGTGGTTAAAGAATTGTCTTCTAGAGGACGTTCCACATGCAATAGGTCTGGAATCCTTCGTTTTTCTTTTACCCTCCACTCTAGGAATCAATGACAAAACAGTCCAGTTAAAAGGAAAATGTATGAAGGTATCAATGAACAATGATACACATCCTTCAGAAAATTCGGTCCAACAATTGCTCAGTTAGTTTGAAAAAAGTAACCGCATATCCATCTGATCCAGGGTCGCGTTGTTTTCACATCAAACAGCATATTCCTTCTTCCCTCATCTGTCAATATCCGGATAGTTAACTTTGCCGCTCTAGGGTAAGGCGCTTAAATGGGTTTTCCATTTTCATTTTGTTGGATCATCATCAAGGTGCTGTGAAGAAATTTTGGCTAGATCAGTTTTCTGATGTGTGTGTGTGTGTATATATATATACACACACACATATATTGAATTACGTATTTGTATCCTTGTTTAAGCATTGTCCTTACTGATCATTGTTTTGGTTTGCAGTAATCTACTTGCTTTTTACAAAACGATAAAGTTTTCATTCTGCTCTAAGTTTTCTGTTATTTAAGAAACCTTTGGTCATCTGTTGATGACTTTGGCAGGTCTACGAAAATACTGATGTCAAAAAGAAAGTTGCACTATCAAATCCTTACGGAAAGTGGGTCAAAGAGAACTTACGATCACTGAAAAGTGTCAATTTTCTTGCTACAACTATCATGGATAATAATGCCACGCTAAGAAGCCAGCAGTAAGCCTTTTGAAGATCTCACTTTCATATTTCTTGTTTCAGCTGTATGATGGTTTGATTAGTTACCTACTTTGCGTAGCTTCTTTCTCTTGGCAGTTCCCTGAATGTTTATACTTAGTCCTGCTGTCTTTACCCTTTTTCAGTCTGCTAAATGCATTTGTATAGAGGAAAGTGTGAAAAAAAATCAAAATAGTGCAGATGTTGTACTCCAAATAGAGAGTAGTCCAGTTATTTATACTCTAAATACAATTGACAATGATACAGCTATTAAGTAACTATTTACGTCCTAACAACATTCTTTTATTTCTGGTTGTTAGCTAATTGGGTTACGTTGTTGTCTGGCAATTTTATTTTATTATATTATTGATGCTGTTATTATTCTCTTAGTGAAGTCAAACATAAAATTTTCTTTTTCATTGTTAGTCCTTGTCCTGGTTTTCTTATGTTGCAGAATCTTGGAATTTATATGGTGAATGAGATTGTTTTTTCGGTTCAGGTCATTTGGTTACTCTAGTGAGGATGTTCAAATGGTTATTGAAACCATGGCTGCACAGGGTAAAGAGCCTACCTTTTGTATGGGAGATGATATACCACTTGCTATACTGTCTCGGAAGTCTCACATGCTCTATGATTATTTCAAGCAAAGGTTTGCTCAGGTAATAATTTTTTTTTTTTTTGAACTTCTAGTTGAAGTTATGAATAACGTTCTTCAAAAATGGTTATTGGTAGGAAGGACGATTTTGTTGTAGATATCTTGTGACATTGTTTAATCCCTTCTATTGGCTTTCTTTGTTATTTGTTTGATTATGTCATTGATCTTACTTCATCTGGTTTTGACTATTTATGTTTTCATTTGTCAGGTTACTAATCCGGCTATTGATCCACTTAGAGAAGGTCTAGTTATGTCCCTTGAAGTCAATCTTGGGAAGCGTGGCAACATACTTGAAGTTGGACCTCAGAATGCCTCTCAGGTTTGTGCAAATTTTTCTCCTTATGAAGTCTAAACTGCTAGTGTTTTTAACCTTCTGGTGTTTGTCATGATATTACGCTCAACATTTTCTTTTCTGTATTCCTTTTTCATTCTCAGTTTTCACTTGGACCATAAATTCTATTTGTCTTATCCCAGGTCATTTTGTCAAGTCCTGTACTTAATGAAGGAGAGCTTGAATCTTTGCTCAAAGATCCACTTTTGAAACCACATGTTTTGCGTACATTTTTTGACATAAAGAAAGGGGTTGATGGTTCTTTGGAGAAAAGTTTATACCGGCTCTGTGAAGCAGCTGATGAAGCCGTTAGAAATGGTTCACATTTGCTTGTTCTCTCTGACAGATCTGATGAGCTAGTATGCATCTTTAACTGTTACTGTTCTTGCAGCTTCATTACATAATTTTATTGCTGGGATTAGTGTATGCCAGATTTACTAACCAGTACCCTCGTTATACCTCTTTATCCTTACCGAGTTCTCTTGTAGAGGCTCTTCTCTCTTTAATTCCATGCACTAAATAATGAAAGTGGAAAGCAAATGTTTCTTTGCTTTTATTTTTGATTCTTAATTCCTTAAAGGCTGGTGGTAGATCTGAGCGAGCCTCGTTCCTGAATATTGTGATTTTTTGATTAGTATGTTGGTGATATTTTGCCTATACAGTTTTCTTTTGGTTATCTTGCTCCTGTAGATGCATAACTACCTACAATAAATTTAAAGTGGCCTAAACCTTCGTCTGGCCTGACATGTGTGGGATTATTATTATTTTGCCTTAGATTATCATTGAAATACGTAACACACAAGCAGCCATACATGCAGGCAGTTTTGCTTGTATTAGGGCTTATTTCCCTGTTTCCACATATGCTGGATATGTTGATGCACCAGCTACTCCTTACGTATTATCGTTCTGTTTCCTGGGCAGCCAAGTTCTTGTCAGCTTGCTTTTTTCTCCAGTTACTTTGCATTCAAGTTTCAACAGTGAGTGTCTAAGTGTGATTCCTCTGTTGATGTATCGATGCATTTTTTAGGAACCAACTCAGCCTGCGATACCGATACTTCTTGCTGTTGGTGCCGTTCACCAGCATTTGATTCAGAATGGGCTAAGAATGTCCGCTTCCATTGTAGCTGATACTGCTCAGTGCTTTAGCACACACCATTTTGCTTGCTTAATTGGATATGGAGCCAGGTTAATCTGCTGTTTTAGGGTTTTACATAATGCGTACTTCGAAATGTTATTCCATTTTTTTGAAAAAAAATTGGCTGATGGCTCTGCTACTATTTGTCTTTTTGTGCTTCACCTTTTTTTTCAATTAAATTTTTAGTCTCTCTCTCTTTCTTAATTACATTGAACTCAGAAATATAGGAATAAATCTTGGGTTCCCTACAACCACCCTATACCATAAAAACCAGCTATATCCCTTCCTTTGTGCTATACAGTTCAACAAGATGATTAGATCATAATAACTGCCTCCAGCTACAATTTAAGCAAAACTGTGGTGATGAAAACATAAATTGTCCCTAACCACAGCACTATTTTTTGCTTTGACTTGAGCAACTTGACTTTGTGATTCAGATATTCAACTTTGTCTTTGCAGTGCCGTGTGCCCATATTTGGCATTAGAGACATGTCGACAATGGAGATTGAGCAATAAAACTGTAAACTTGATGAGGAATGGCAAAATGCCCTCAGTTACAATTGAACAGGCTCAGAAGAACTTTTGCAAGGTTTGTAGCTCTGGTTGGAAGCTACTTGTCAGTTTTACTAGTTTTACCTCCCACGTGAAGATTAATAAATTGATTCTTAAACTGGTTTGTTTACTAGAATGCCAGCAGAATGTCAGCATGTGCTCATTGATATTGAGATCATCTGTGTCACTCTCTACTATCCCATCCGATGAGACAATGCCATTTACATATGTTTGGTAAAACTTTAATACACATGTCGTAATCTCATTGGATGGGCAAGATGAGAGATCGGATGGTATAAGAGATCCTTCGCCATATTGAGTGGGCTAGGTTTGGTATGATTCAATCATGGCATTTGTTTCCAGCCTGAAATCAGATATCATCCTTTTACCTACCGATTATCCTAAGACCTTGCTAGCCAAGTAAGAATAGATATGGATCTATATGCTTTCCTAGTTACATGCATTTATCAGTAACTGGTTGCTGTATAAAGATAATGAAATCACTATTACTAGTGGATTCAGCAAGTATAGCTTGCAGATCCGATTCTCTCTCAAGTAAAATTCGTTCTGCCTTCTCACTAAAAAAAACCCAAAATTTCCACCTAACCCACTAATTCTCTCCTATTCACCACCGCAAACGTCCTTATTAACACCGATAATATATACTTTCTCTGGTTAACGTCTCTTTTCTCTTCTTTCTCTCTCTTCTCTTCCACCTGGAGCCTCCATCCTCTTCCTCTCTTCTCAACTAATTCTGCCCCTTTTCTTTTAGAAATATAATTTTACAGCTCCTCTGCTCTCTTCGACGGCCTTTTGGCTACTCTGGCCGCTGCGGATAGGTGTCTGAGTAACATATTTCCATAATGGTCAGATACTTCTGATCTTGGCCAAACTAACAGCATGCAGAACCTTGTACGTGCGAGATCGGCTCGGTCAAGCCTGATTTCGTACCTGAAGAGCCATCTACCATTAAATCTTGTAGTTTCAAAGTAGATAAAGGTGAGCATTTCGTCCCAATTTCTCCCCAAAAAGTCAGCGGATACAAACTTAGTTGGAACGCAACCATCGTTGGCCAGGTACTTGAAAATATTACGTCTTTCTACTATTTGAAGAATTTGGCTAAGGAGAAATGAAGCAACAAAGGTTTACTAGAAACACAAAAGCTAGACGAAGATATTTTCCTATTCAGATTACAATCTGAAGCAAGCAAGCAAGATGCCTTGGATCTATCTCTTCTACCCTTCGAAAATAAAGTCACGTTTCTTTGGCCTTGGAACCCAGAGAAAACAATTGAGAAGTTGAAACTTAATGCTATTCTTGTTTGGGTTCGTCTCCTTTTTCTCATGTTACAATATTTCAACCCAGTTACTCTGGATAAAATTGGTACCTGATTAGGAAGCTTATGTTCATGGACATGGCCACGACTGCTCGGACCAGAGTAGCTGATGCTTGGATTTCCATTGAAATCAAAGCAAGTGCTCCCCAACAAGCTAAAGCTTAGTGATGAATATGCAAAGGAATTCAAGTAAGAGGTGAGCTATGAATAGATGCCAATTCAATGTCCCAAATGTAAGACCTTCGGACACAATTGTGACGCTGAAGTAGGTTAAAATAGAAATGCCAAGACTGTTGATAGGACAAAAAGCTGGAAGACATAGGACAAACCTTGGGAGCAAAGAACAGCCCCACCAAACAATCAGAGCAAAGGTAAAAATACCCAACAAGAGGACTTTTTTTTTACTATAGTGCGGGACGCTTATACTACGCGGATGAACAATATCCCCTATCAGCATAAAGGTAGGAAGGACCTTTAGGAATGGAAAAAGATATCCTCCTCAGCAGACAGGGGAAAACACCTAACTACTTGATTTGTAACTTCTAGTTTAGACTCTCCTAATAAACTCTATACCCTTGCTCAACTAAAAACAGACAAATATTGATACTTTTGACAAAGAAGATGATCTCGTAGAAGAGGACGAGGAGGATGAGGACCACAAAGATGACCAGGAGGAAGACTTTGATGATCAAGAAAATAGTGAGATAGAAGAGGAGGATGAGGACCACGAAGATGACCAGGAGGAAGACTTTGATGATCAAGAAAATAGTGAGATAGAAGAGAAGCATGACAAGGATCTGGAGGAAGACTCCAAAGATCTGGATTATAACATTAATATTAGTGAGGGACAGAGAGTATTCTTCCAACAATAATATTATGCACACCAATTTTATATACATGGACCTCCACATTTGGCTTGGGCAATTCTGTCAGCATACTCTGGCTTCCCAAGGCTTTACGTATCTTCCCAATTCAAATCCCTACAATGATGTCTGGAAGCTTTTTGCCTTTTTCATCTGTATTAGTTACTAGTTTCTAGCTTTAACCTTATTTATACTCCTCCTGACATGCAGGATCATTGTATTTAGTCTTATATTTGGAGGGGGTAAACTTTTGTTTGGCATTATGTGGATAAATTGTTTGGAATGTGAATGGTTTTGATGATGTTTATAAGCTGTTTGAAAAGATTGAAAATCATTTTACGCTTTGGAAATAAACAAGGATTGAACTTATGAAGAAGTGACATTGATCTCTAAAACAGAGATTATTGTGTACACATCTCTCTACATAGATCCATCTACGTATACATAGATCTCTCAGAAATAACTTCAATCAATCTATCAAAAAAATGTGAAATGTTGGAAGTATATTATCCAACATCGATCTCTCAGGTTGAAGCACATTGATCGATCGATGTATACATTAGACTCTTAAAGAAGAGACGTCGATCGATCGATGTATGTATGGTGCAAAATTGAAACTACACTGTCCAACATTGATCTCTCAAGTTGAAGCACATTGATCGATCGATGTATACATTATTCTCTCAAAGAAGATCATCAATCGATTTATGTATGTAAGGTGCAAAATTGAAACCACACTGTAAGACATTGATCTCTCAGCCTGAATACATCGATCGATTGATGTTACATTAGTCTTTAAAAAATGATACATAGATTGATCGGTGTAGTCAAGAATTCAAATTTTTACAGCCGCTGCAACAAAATCTAAGAAAGATTTAAAGTGTTTTCTTTCTCTAGTCTTATCCAAATTGATTGTGGACTTTCCTTCAACATCTATAATACTTTCTTGACTATTGTAAACATATATAAGATTCTCTAGGGTGACTATGTATAATGAAAATCAACTGTAAGGTGATTGAAGACTATTTGGACATCTTCAAGACAATTGATGGAGTTGAAGACTTTATGGAGTTTGCAAAAACATGGTTCACATCCTCTATATATTGAAGAAGCTGAGATGAGACATTTATACACTTTCATCCCCTATTACTGTAAAAAGCTCTCAAAGGTCAAAAGAGCTTAAATCTTATTAAGCTCTTGTTGATTCGTTTTTATTGTTGTATTGTTAGAGTGGTAGTCTAGCACAAGAGAAACTAAGCATATTTGATCTCTTGCTTCTGCTCCAGACTTATTTGAAAGTGTAATTTAACTACTCCTCCAAAAACCACTTGGTGAAAGTTCTTTGGTAGAACTTTCTTGAAGTTGTGAAAAAAAGTATTTCTTGCTTGTAGCTGTTGTTGATGTTGCACAAGTTGTTTGTGCAATAAGTTGATGCTGCTATATTGTTGGTTGCACTAGTTAGTGTAACTGTTGTTGTTCTTGGTTCTTATTGAAGATAATAAGAAAAGTTTTTGTTGAAAATTCACTTTGAAAACAAAGTGATAGTGGAGTTGAATTGAATAGATTTTAACCACTTTATATCATGTGTCTTCGTCCATAGTTTCTTATCTCATTCTTTTTTACTTTGGAGAACATTTGAGTTGACTTGAGCAAAATCGAGAAAAACCCAATAAATAGTCCAACACTCTATTCATCCCTTCTAGAGTGATTGTCACATATCCAATATAAATCACCATACCAATTGTATCTTGAACAAGTTACACTTGGTAGCACTAGAATGTTTAGAATATGATACAATATGTACTGTGCCTCTATATTTTGAGTAAGCATGCTTGCTGTTGCTTACTTCTAGAACCAACATATGTAAAGATGCATAATGTGGCTTATCTATGAAATGTTGCTTACCCAAAAAATCACTATTACTGTTGTCAATTGATATGCCTGAATAGGGGCCAGCAAGCATGCTTTTTGCTCAATTACAAATTAGCCAAGTGGCTATTGATGTTTCTTTTTTTATTTCCTTAAGTATGCATCTACAGTTATATTTCATCAATGGCTCACATTGTTGAACTTCTTACGGTGACTGCACTTAAAAAATGCGCATAGTTAGGTTTTTGCTAGTCAACGTAACCTTGATTGCAAGTAAGTTGTGTATACGTTTAAGTAATCTGAAACAGCTATAGCGCATGATCATAGAACAATTTCTATTATAGAACTAAATATAAACAATCCCTCCTATTGGTAACGTCTAGCAAAATGCTTATTCTGTGGATCCATTTCGCATGAAGTGTATCTTACTCTACAAGGATTTTCCATACCTTCGGACCTGAATTATGGCCCGAATCTCTGGATCTGTTACCATTGGACATATCATAATGGTCCCTGTGTATCATTTATTTCATCTAGCAAGGATGTTTTTTGTACTCTCTGTCTACTTGGTCATATTTATTTTGCTCCTCATAGGCACTAAATGGTTGTAGCAATCTGATTCTCTAACTCTGTTTCAGGCAGTTAAATCTGGTCTGCTGAAAATTCTGTCCAAAATGGGCATCTCATTGCTGTCAAGGTATGCACCGCAATTTTGTTAATAATGATGTCTTCCCTTATGTTCTTTATAATCTTACACAAATATTATATACGTACTATAAACAATATTGAGTATGTAAAACAATATTCATCAGCTCAAAAACTTATAATCAAGATGTACTCCAAAATAACCTTATAGGTTTTTCATACATCTTTAGACAAAACATACTGTCCTTTATATATAGGACATACACCAGAATTCTAACGGTAACAAAACAGCCACTAATAACGGCTACAAACAGTAATAAGAGAAACACAATTGTTTTATCTATTCTTTTCAACACGCCCTCTCAAGCTTGGTGTAGAGGTTGATACAACCAAGCTTGCTAAGTAAGTTATAAAAGATCTTTATGGACACAGCCTTGGTAAAAATATCTGCAACTTGCTGTTGAGAAGACACATGCAAAATCTGAATAACTTTAGCTTCAATCTTCTCTCGAATAAAATGGCGATCGATTTCAATGTGCTTGGACTTATCATGTTGTATTGGGTTTTCAATCATATGAATGGCAGAAATATTGTCACAATACAACTGGATAGGTAAAGTGATATGAACACACAGATCATTTAGAACCCTTCTAACCCAGAGTCCTTCACATAATCCCAAAGCTAATGCCCGTAACTCTGCTTCAGCACTACTTCGTGACACAACATGTTGTTTTTTACTTCGCCAAGTAATAAGATTTCCCCAAAGAAAAGTCCCATATCCAGTGGTGGATCTCATATCAGTGCGTGACCCACCCCAGTCAGCATCAGTAAACACAGTCAACCCCCTGTCTTCTGTTTTCTTAAAGAGAAGACCTTGGCCAGGAGCATTCTTTAGGTACCTGAGGATTCTCATAGCAGCAGTAAGATGATGTGAAGTAGGATTATGCATAAATTGACTTACATAGCTCACAGCATAGCAAATATCTGGTCTAGTATGCGAAAGATATATTAGTTTACCAACTAAGCGCTGATAACTTAACTTATCAGTAAGCTCCATGTTCCCAGATTTAGATCTGGTATCAGCGTTGACAGGAGTAGCGGATGGCTTGCATCCAAGCATACCTGTCTCAGATAATAAATCTAGAACATATTTTCTCTGGGAAACACTAATACTATCCTTAGTTCTGCCAATTTCCATGCCTAAAAAATACCGAAGATAACCCAAATCTTTAAGATCAAAAACAGTAGCTAAGTAATTTTTTATATGCTCAATGCCTTGATTGTCATTCCCAGTGAGGATTATATCATCAACGTAAACAATTAAAATAGTTATCCTGCCAGACCCCAACCCCTTAATAAATAAAGTATGATCACTATGTGTTTGTGTAAAACCATATGCGGTAACAACGTTAGTAAACTTCCTAAACCATTCCCTAGGAGATTGTTTCAATCCATAAAGTGCCTTTTTTAATTTACATACTTTACCCTGATTCTTAGTGTTAACAAAACCAGGAGGAATGTCCATAAATACAACTTCATCAAGATTGCCATTCAAGAATGCATTTTTAACATCAAGCTGCATTAAAGTCCAGTCTAAATTTACTGCTAATGTAAACAGTATTCTAATGGTGTTGAGTTTTGCAACTGGCGCAAATGTTTCTAAATAATCTATACCATGTGTTTGTGTAAATCCTTTTGCCACTAGCCTAGCTTTATATCTACTAATTGAGCCATCAGTATTATATTTAATGGAGAAGACCCATTTACAGCCAACTATTTTCATTCCGTCCTGTTTATCTATCAGTTCCCATGTCTGATTATTAACTAATGCGGTCATTTCTTCCTGAACTGCAGCATTCCACTTAGGATGAGCTAAAGCATCGATAATAGACCCAGGTATTTTAGTTGAATCTAAAGCTGTAGTAAAAGCACTGAATATGGGAGTCAGAGAGGCATAAGATATATACTTACTTAATGGATATTTGGTACAAGTTCGTATACCTTTTCGAAGAGCAATAGGCATACTATCCAGAACAGCATCCATATGATGTGGTTCTGTTTCTGCTTCTGAAGTAAGAGTTTGCAAACCTGGTTCCATTGATTCAGAAGGGTTGGACTTATCCTGTGAATTCTCAGCTATAACCTGGTTATCTGAAGTGGATTGGTCAGTGTGCATCTCTTGTCGTGCAGTCTGAGAACGGTTTCTTCTGTGATACACCTGAGTGATAGATCTCTGCTGATTTTGATCATGATGTTTGATTATAGCTTTGTCAACACCTGTATTAGAGTCAGAAGCAGCAGGAATATTTCCTGTGGGATACTCGAGTAAACCATTAGTATTGGATGAGATATCAATAACATTCCAGAACTCAGAGTCATTCAATTTTAAAGAATCATTAGACTGAGAGTAAAAACTACTGTGTTCATCAATCTTAACATCTAAAGTAACATATATCTTTCTAGTATGAGGGTCATAACATTTGTAGCCTTTTTGAGTATTAGAATATCCTATGAAAATACACTTTATAGCTCTACTTTCTAATTTACTGCGCATATGAGGTGCACGGTAAACATAAGCAACACTGCCGAAAACCTTCGCAGGCAACACAGATATAACATTAGTAAAAGGATATGACTCTTGAAGGATATCAATAGGAGATCTAAAAGATAGGATTCTAGATGGCATTCGATTAATTAAGTATGTAGCAGTTAAAACTGCTTCACCCCAATAAAATTTTGGCACATTGTTTGTAAACATGATAGCTCTTGTTACCTCAAGTAGATGCCGGTTCTTCCTTTCTGCCACCCCATTTTGTTGGGGTGTGTATGTACATGTCGTCTGATGATGTATTCCCTGTTCTGCAAGAAAGATCTGTACAGTCTTGTCCAAGTATTCCAAACCGTTATCTGTCCGTATAGTTTTTATACTAGTATTGAATTGATTTTTGACAAAGATAACAAAATTTTGTATAATCTTACTAGCTTCATGTTTATGCTTCATAAGAAAAACCCAAGAAATTCTAGTATGATCATCAATAAAGGAAATGAACCATCTAGCACCATTGATATTACTCACTCGTGAGGGACCCCAAATATCCGAATGGATTAGATTAAAAACCTGAGTGGGAGCATAAGTTTTTGCTGGATACATTGACTTAGTTTGCTTAGCAAACTCACAGATTTCACACATAATACAAGCTGGATCAATATTCAAAAACAATTTAGGCATAATCTTCTTGAGATATACAAAGTTGGGATGACCTAAACGTTTATGCCAAAGCAAAATACAATCTTTGTTAGATTGTCTGGGATCTTCTTTAATTTCAGCAGCACATCACAGACCACTATTAGACCCCGAAGTTCCAAAAACGTAGAGCCCATTGAGAGTCTTAGCATTGCCAATCTTCTTCCCCGTAGAAATCCCCTGAAATATCACTTCAGAGGATGAGAAAGAAGCAAGGCAGTGATTATCTAAAGTTAGCCTTCTGACTGAAATCAGACTGAAGCTTAGATTAGGAATGTACAATACATCATTTAATTTCAAATGATTACTAAGTGTAACTGTTCCCTTTCCAAGTACATTTACTCTAAACCCAGTTGCAACCTGAACATATCTAGGAGAAAGGAAACATTCAAAATCCATTAGAAGGTGTTTCTTATTAGTCATGTGATCAGATGCCCCTGAGTCTATAATCCAGACTGTGTGTCTAGTACTATCAGATAAACTACTAGATGTACCTGTTTGTTGAGCCATTGTAGCAGTAGAAACAGTCGTCATCTCAGATGAAGGTTTATCTAGGTTTTGCTGACCAAGAATCTTGAAGATTGTATCAAGTTGTTGCTGTATTGAGTTATTTGACTGAGAATCAGACTGAGAACTTGATTGAGAGACTGGCTCAGTATCCAATTGACTCACTAAATGAGCCATTGAACTCTGAGGTTTTCCCTGACCTTTACCTCCTTTCCAAGAATCATTGCCCGGACCTTTCCAGTTTGAGGAATTACCTTTCCAATTATTACCAAAAGATCTAGGAGGTCTCTGAACCTTAGAGTCAGGTCTACTATAGCAATTATCATAGGTATGTCCTAGACGGTTGCAGAACTTGCAGTAAGGTTTTTTATTTGAACCCTTATATGAAGTAACAGCAGTAGTAGGTGTAATAGTTTCAGAGTTGGTTGTTGTATTTAAAGCAGAGCCTTCAGACAGAGAGGAGGATGAGGATCCCATCATAACTTTGATTCGGGACTCTTCCATTCGTACTTCTGAGAATGCGGTATTCAGGGTAGGAAAGGGTTTCGTCGCTAACAACCTACTTCTTACTGCATCAAACTCCTTTTGTAGACCTTGTAGAAATCTAAAGACCCTCTTTTTTTCTATGAATTTTTTAAATGCAAGATCATCAGCTGATGAAGACCAGTCGTGAGTTTCATAAATATCGATCTGTTGCCATAAACGTGTGAGTTGAGAGTAATATGCACTCACAAGTTGGTCCCCTTGCTTCAGTTCAGATAGTTGAGTCTCTAGTTCATAAATCTCAGCAACATTATCCTTTTGAGAGAATAACTCCCTAGCAGCTTTCCAAATATCACTAGCTGTTTGATAGAGAATAAAGTTATCCCCAATCTCTGGGGTCATGGAACTGAGCAGCCATGACATGATCATGGCATTCTCAGTCTTCCACTGCCTGTACAGCGGGTCAGTAACAGCAGGAGCTCGCATGTGACCATAAAGATAGTCATCCTTACCTCGTCCCATTACAAATAATTCCACAGCCTTACTCCAAGATAGATAGTTGTGACTATTTAATTTATGATTAGTCACCATTATTGAATTACTATCTATCATCGGAGTAATGGAAGGAGGCACAGCAGAAGCTCCAGCAGATGCTCCGGAGGATTCTCCAGTCCTTCGTGTAGCAGAAGATGGAGTTGAAATTGAGGACATATTGTTTAACTGGCAAAAGGAGTTGTAGGAACTGAGTTTGTTGAATCCAGAGAAAACGGAGAATGATAGAGGTAGGTAGAAGACGAGGAAGAGAGAGAGAGGAAAAAAAAATGTACTTGAGGAAATAGCCCAGCAGAGGCAGAAGCTTCTCGTAGAAGCTTTACAGTTTCACATGTAGTGGAATACACGTGTCACAACCGGGAACACATGCAGGATCTATTTCCTTAGATTTTTGACACGCACTCACCACCTTTTGATGGGATGATACCACGTAATCTGTACCCTTTTTTTGAGTAATGTTGTTTTCAAAAAATTGAAAAAACTTTCAAACAACTTGACAATAAAATTTCGTGTAGAAAATTTACCCGGGAAAAAATTTTCACGTGTGATTTCTCACGTGCGTTTGTCCCGTACGTGCTTCCTCTTTTTCACTTTATCTTCTTCCCTTTTTCTTCCTCTGTAATTCTTTGTTTCTCTACAACCTTCGCTCTGCAGTCCTTGATATTGTATTTGCTCTACTATAAAACAATTGCAATTCTTCTCTTTAACAGAAGATCATTCGAAAGCAAGATCAGAAAACATTCAAAAGATTCTGGGAACCGAACTTAGATTTCGCTGGGCTCAGTAACAGTGTGTGAAATCAGATTTGCACTGATTCAGTTCTCAGATTTTGAGCTTTCAAGCTCTGATACCATATAAACAATATTGAGTATGTAAAACAATATTCATCAGCTCAAAAACTTATAATCAAGATGTACTCCAAAATAACCTTATAGGTTTTTCATACATCTTTAGACAAAACATACTGTCCTTTATATATAGGACATACACCAGAATTCTAACGGTAACAAAACAGCCACTAATAACGGCTACAAACAGTAATAAGAGAAACACAATTGTTTTATCTATTCTTTTCAACACGTACATAGACGTTTATGGTTTTTTTTGGAATGTACTTTATAATCTTACGCATACATTTTTATATGTACATAGACGTTTCTGGTTTTTTGACTGTAGCAAACCTCCCTTGATGTTGCTGTTAACCTAATGAGTTAACTCTTTTGCGCTTTGATTTCACAAAGTCTGAAATGCACTACTTAGACAATTCAAGCTTGCAAACCAGGTCCCACTATATTCTCTAGAAGAGAATGCTGATTTTCAGCTCAGTTTTTCATCCTCTCTTTCACATTCTCCTCTCAACGGAGAAGCCCTCGTTCTTTCTTCATATCTTTGTCACTTTTATGATAACCTTGAAGTTGCCAGCCCAGCAGTACTGGAATCTTATCCTAGCTAAACAACTTTTATAATTGGAGAATTCCACCTGGAGGATAAGCTAGGTTTTCTCCATGCCACAGGCTTCGCCTTAATTTGTATGTCAGTGGAAAACGGCCATGAAAGCACACATTTTCTGACGCAAATGGGACTCCTAGATACTTGGCTGGCAATATACCAAATAGCTCTTTCTCTTCAAGCTTTGTGGCAACTCCTTTCTGAAAATTTGAAACCAAATTATGTTTTCTTTCAGATATCATCATGACTTTCTTAACCATCTACAATGGGGACATGTTAGCCTTTGCTAATATGAATATATGTCAGCAAAGCTCAGCAAGACCACTGAAAATCAGTGATAGCAATTATTTCCTTCCAGTTGTCTTGACCTGTTTTCGTTATATCTCGTTTGCATTATTAACATGATCACCTGGAAATGTCGTCACTTGGATTCGTTGTAGTTTTCTTTCCCTTAGCCTTTGTAGCTAAATTTCTTTGGGGCAATTCTGTTTTCTTTATGGTCTCTATTTTCCAGATTTTACAAGGTTCTTTCTTTTTCTCCCCCTTGCAGTTATTGTGGTGCACAGATATTTGAAGTCTATGGTCTGGGAAAAGATGTAATTGATATTGCATTCTGTGGTAGTGTATCAAGTATTGGTGGTTTAACCCTGGATGAGGTAAGAACCTTAAGTCAGTTAACTAATGATTTTCAAAGTAATTTCTCCTAGATGCAGTTTTTACAAGGAGGAGACCACAGAACGGGATTTTTAAGTCTGTTTATGAATCTGCTGGATGTGGTTTTCTCAATCCGACTGACTTGTTTTGCTTTTATTTGCTTCAGTGTTTTCATCATACAATTGAATAGAATCTGCATCAGATTGGCTAGTTTCATAATGAATTTATACCAGTAATCTATCTTATAAGGTAAACCTTTTGTATGTTCATGTTACATTTGTTGCACTTAAGAAGTTGAAAATAAGTACGTCCTTTGCTTTAATGGATAGCTTAAATTATCATCTCAGCTATTACTTAAACCTCTCAAGAGGTGTAGCTTACACAATTGAACGCCACTCCAAGTTTCAGAGCCAACATGTAGCTCGCTCTGTTTCTTTACAAACTGGTGCTTTCACCAAATGACATTCTTGTTTAGCACCAAATCACAAGCTGAGGCAGCGAGGATGGATGTAGATCACTCATTTTTGATATTCCAATATATGTATGCCATGTGCTTCTTAATAGCTGTTGTTTCAAGTTTGCACCACGTGGATTAGGAAAGTAAATCGCATAACAAGATAGATGGAAAAGATTTCAGGACATTGAAAGGTTAAGAGGCAGATTCGATGTATAGTATAAAAAGTTGATAAACGCATTCATGGTATTCTGAAGTGACAGTTAATGCGCGAGAAAATTCTTTTCAAAAGACAGTTATTAGGAGCGAGTGTAAATTGGTAGGTTTTGAGAGAACGACCAGACAAGGGTGTTTTTTAATAACTACCAGATGATAAGTGCAAGATCGTACCCTTACACATCAAATTTTGGAAAGTAATTGTCAAATCAACCTCAACTGTTGTCTTAAATGATGTACGGAGTTGTCTCTCTTGCAAGCATAAATTTTTTACCTGTAATTTTTTCATGAAATTCTGCCTCATTGCAATGGAATACTGTTCTGTAATGTATATGTATGCCGGTGTATGTATCTTTTTGTGCATATATTATGTATACATATACATATTTCTGTATGCATCCCTTGTGTGTAATACTTTGAATGAAGTCTTAATTCTGTCGATGCAACCTGGGAGAAGTTGAGGTGTGTTGATATTGCGCTAGTGGACTTGTTAATTTAGAACCTCATCGAGAAGCTAAGCTGGTTAGTAGTTTATACATTCCAGGATTTGTAATTTTGGAGTCTTTGAGAGGGATACTGGATGAGGATGATATATGTGCCCTCCAAATGATATGCACCGCTTCTGTCTGTTGACCTACCACCTTGATTGAAATGGGAACAAAAGCATTATGTTTGAAATCTATTAAATTCACTAGTTCATCTAAAAGTTCAACATTAGAGAAACAGGTGGTTTATACATTTATACACTTCAAACGCCTATTCATGTGTGGACAGATCACAGGTGCACGACAGTACATATAGTAGTGATAGGTAGAAACAGTAGCATCATTATAAAACCCAAGCCTGGCCAGCCATGAAACCTGGTCCGGTTTGGCTATTGAACATTTAAGGATGTGATATGGATCTAGTCCGATTGACAGAAAGGTTCAACTTGCAGGCCTGTGACACCATTAACCAATAGTTCAACCAGTTAACCCGTTGGTTTAACCAATTTTATTGAATAGCTAAATTATTTCCTTAGTATATTCAAATTAGTGGTTCGACCAGTGACCTGATGACCCCGACCTTTTGCCGGGCCGAGGATGGGTCCTAGGTTAATAATTATGAGCAGAAGTATTAATTTTCAGAAAATGGCTGGGTAGCAGGATTCAAACCTAAGATCTACTAGTGTAATGCCATGTTAAATTAGCATATCATCTAAACACTAGACGAATAATTTATACATTTATACATGCAACCAAATCAACGGGCAAGACACAGCTGAAGCACGCAGCGTTCATGCTTTCCAGTCTGTGCTGAAGTTCTGTAATCTCTTTGCTGCATAGAATTAATAATGCAATAGAATCACTCAGGATCTAATACTGGCATTGCTTTTAACCTTTCTTCTCTTTGAGTAAAAGTTGGTTTACATCTGCATTTCTGATCGAAATATTTCTTGCAGCTAGCAAGAGAAACCATGTCATTCTGGGTGAAGGCTTTTTCTGAAGATACAGCTAAAAGACTTGAAAATTTTGGATTTATACAATTTAGACCAGGAGGTAAATCTTTTCTGATGTGTTTCTTTACCTTAACAATATTTGATCAAAGGTTTGTGTAAACGTATTAAATGCATGTGTCTTGTCAAAAGTTTTTGTTAGATAACTGATTTACTACATCTTGTTGCTTTCAAATTGTAGGCGAATATCATGGTAATAATCCGGAGATGTCAAAACTTCTTCATAAAGCTGTTAGACAAAAAAGTGAGACTGCATATTCCATTTATCAGCTACATCTGGCTAACCGACCAGTGAATGTGAGTTGCTGGAGGAGGATTAATGTCTGTGATGTATCCCCTGTAATAATCCGCCTATTTTTCTGAATAAAATTTTCACTACAGGTCCTCAGAGATCTTCTTCAGATCAAGAGTGATAAGCCACCTATTCCTGTTGGAAGGGTTGAGCCTGCTTCAGCTATTGTGCAGCGCTTTTGTACCGGTGGAATGTCACTTGGAGCAATTTCTAGAGAAACTCATGAGGCAATTGCCATTGCTATGAATAGATTAGGTGGAAAATCTAATTCTGGAGAAGGTGGTGAGGTAACCAAAGTAGCATTTCATTGCACATCATGTTTGGGGTGGGTGGGGGGTGGGGTCTATATTTGATTATTTTTTTCATTGCTATTATGGAATTTAATTCTATTTAGGATCCTATTCGGTGGAAGCCACTTACTGATGTTGAGGATGGTTACTCTCCCACTCTGCCACATCTTAAGGGTCTTCAAAATGGGGATACTGCTACAAGTGCTATCAAGCAGGTAAAATACCCTAGTTAAGATCCCACGATGATCTACATCTTTCTTTGTTTTATGATAAAAAGCTGGCATCATCATTTATCTCTCAGGTAGCTTCTGGCCGTTTTGGTGTTACACCAATGTTTTTAGCAAACGCGGATCAGTTAGAAATTAAAATTGCTCAAGGTGCAAAACCTGGGGAAGGTGGCCAACTGCCAGGGAAGAAAGTTAGCGCATATATTGCAAGATTGAGGAACTCAAAACCTGGAGTTCCTCTTATTTCACCTCCCCCTCATCATGACATCTATTCCATTGAGGATCTTGCTCAGTTGATTTACGACCTTCACCAGGTAAATTTGTTCTCCAGACGCACTTCTTGAATATTTGTTTCTTGTTAAGAATGTGTTAAAAGATCCAAAAGACTTGTATATTCAACATATCAGCTTTTCAATGAATGAACAGGTCAACCCTAAGGCTAAAGTTTCTGTAAAGCTTGTGGCAGAAGCTGGCATTGGTACCGTGGCCTCTGGAGTGGCAAAGGGTAATGCTGATATTATTCAGGTATTACATGTTTATTTTGATTTTCTGTCTCAATTGACATTGTCAGAGCCTATATGAATCTTGTTAACCTGATATTTGTTAAATTATTCTCCGCCCTAACAGTTCAATAGGACATTGTTATTTAACTTGGTTTTAGAGCACTAGGAGGTTCTGGATCAAATCCTGCCGCCCGCACTTTCTCGGAAAAAGAAAAGCCAAAAAACTATTACTGGCTACTACACTGTACATGTTTGAAAATCCACACATGAGGGGCAGCTAACTTTGTATATGTTAAACCACTCTTCTCTCTAATAGCTTTAGCTTTTAGTTTAGATGGTAAATTAGCAAATCTGTCCGCTCTTATGGTCTGTTATCTTACTACTTGTAGAAGAGGGTATTTGGAGAGCTAGGAACTTTTATACTGCCCCACCCCCTCCCAACCCTCTTTTTTTTTTCCTCTCACCTCTGAAACTTTTTGATTACAAACCAGGAGATGTAGGGTTGAAATAAGGTTCTTAGGCTAAAAAATCAGATCTTACTTATCAAAGAAGAAACAAAAAGACGGGAGATGGCAGTGTCCATATCATACTTTGTAAACCTGCAGGAAAAGTTGTTGAGCAAGTCTTGATAGATATCAAAGGAACTTGTTAGATGAGAAATTCAACAAAAGCAGTTTGTTTTTGTTGCTGCTGATTTTTTGGGAATGGTACTTTGCCCTACCCCTTAAAACAATTTGATTGAATGAGTGGGCAGCTACTCCTGCTTGTTGTAAGATCCAACCAAGTCTTCTTGGCACTGCTCCAAGTCTTGGTTACATATTTCTCCCAGTTGTCCTTGTGTTACTTTAACTTGGATATCGTATTTTGTTTAGAGATTTAGGGAAATTATGATGTGCAATTAATACCTTTTTTGTCCTATCATTCACCGCCAGTGAAATGTGTAGTTCCGCTGGTAGCAGAAATGGCTCCTTCGACACTGAAAAGGGCAGGCAGAAGCATATGAGAATTTTTAATTTTTTTTAATGAAATAACTATCACTGATAATTTTATAAAGTTTATGGT
>AP025044.1:38819496-38968001 GCA_036186865.1 Eustoma russellianum
TTTTCTCTCACCTCTGAAACTTTTTGATTACAAACCAGGAGATGTAGGGTTGAAATAAGGTTCTTAGGCTAAAAAATCAGATCTTACTTATCAAAGAAGAAACAAAAAGACGGGAGATGGCAGTGTCCATATCATACTTTGTAAACCTGCAGGAAAAGTTGTTGAGCAAGTCTTGATAGATATCAAAGGAACTTGTTAGATGAGAAATTCAACAAAAGCAGTTTGTTTTTGTTGCTGCTGATTTTTTGGGAATGGTACTTTGCCCTACCCCTTAAAACAATTTGATTGAATGAGTGGGCAGCTACTCCTGCTTGTTGTAAGATCCAACCAAGTCTTCTTGGCACTGCTCCAAGTCTTGGTTACATATTTCTCCCAGTTGTCCTTGTGTTACTTTAACTTGGATATCGTATTTTGTTTAGAGATTTAGGGAAATTATGATGTGCAATTAATACCTTTTTTGTCCTATCATTCACCGCCAGTGAAATGTGTAGTTCCGCTGGTAGCAGAAATGGCTCCTTCGACACTGAAAAGGGCAGGCAGAAGCATATGAGAATTTTTAATTTTTTTTAATGAAATAACTATCACTGATAATTTTATAAAGTTTATGGTCAATCATCTGGAAGACTTATCTGCGCCCCCCCCCCCCCACAAAACCCCCACAAAAAAAAAAAAAGAAAAAGCAAGAAATGAGCCTTGCCATCCCCTATGTTAACAGAACCATATGGATTCAGGAATAGTTGGTGGATTATTTGGGTTTTTTCCGTATAATCTCGGACATAAACATACCAACGACAATCGTCAAGATGTTCTTAGTTAAATTTGATTTTGAGCTTGGAGTTGTTTTGCAGATTATGTATGGTTGTCTTGCATTTGGCAATCCCTGCCCCTCTCGAAATTGATCTTTTCGTCCAGGAATAGGTTGAGTATTGCGTGTGTACTAAGCCAAACTTTTGTGGTTGCATAAAGCTTGTTGCTTTCACTCTGAAGCTTAAGTTTAGCTTGATATAAAGCCTTGAATTTTTCTTAAAGACTTGATATAAAGCCTTGGATTTTTTCTTAAAAACGTGTTGCCTAGTAGTGTTCTGATTTGTTTTTGAGCAGGTTAGTTTTAAAGCAAAAAAGATCTCTAATACAAAGGTACTGTAGAGTTTCTACACAAACAATGCTTGTTAAAGCTATTGAAGTTACTGTTTCAGCTTTTGGGACATCGTTTAAAAATTTGAAGTATTCTGTGTAGTCTCTCTTCATTGTTATACTTTGTAAATGCTTGGCAAATGTCGCCTTCAAAGGTAAATTTTGTAAAGGTGGGCACTAGTTGGACAGGCAAGTGTAAGCCACCTATATTTTGATGTAGCCAAACTTTATGTTGCTAGTTTTATGCAACATCTTTTGTAAATGTGGCATGTTTGGCTTATATATGAAATTTTAATTTACCAAAAAAAAGTTACTGTTTTAGTGAAGACACATTTATAGTAAGCATTTTGTCAGAAGAGGTTAAGAATGCCAAAAGCTAATGACTAATCGTCTTATGTCCCTTATATATTTTATATTCATGGAATTTATAATTGAGATAGACATATGTCATGATTACCAACCATCAATTGAGACGCGTGGATCTTGTGGCCAACTTGTTAACCCAGAAGACGAACTTTGACTTTATTCGATTCTGGTGTACGGAGATCATATTCTGTCACTGAACAACCCTAATAATTTCTTCTGGGAATTTGAGTCTTTTGTACTCATTTAACTGGCCTAATTTCAATTATAAACAATAAACTTGAGATCTATTAGGAGGGAGAGAGTCAGTGCAGATTGGCAGTAATATCCATAGATTTAGCTGTCAGCATTTGTGAAAGCAGAGAACCTGGATAGGCATGCCTATTTGGAGCTCTGATATGTTGTAAAATTTACATAGGAAGCCTATTGTCCATGCTAGCCTAAGTCAAGCCTTCATAAACCATCGAAATAACTTCACAGATTTTTCCCTGGAATTATTATGCAGATATCAGGCCACGATGGAGGTACTGGAGCTAGTCCTGTAAGTTCAATTAAGCATGCAGGTGGTCCTTGGGAACTTGGACTCACAGAAACGCACCAGGTGTAGTCAATCTCTTTTCTTATGGACTGTATGATCACCTATGATGAGCAAAGAGGATCTAATGTGTTTTCTTTTGCTTCATTTTTCATGCAGACTCTAATTAAAAATGGTCTGAGAGAGCGGGTTATTCTCAGAGTTGATGGAGGCTTCAAAAGTGGATTTGATGTTTTAATGGCAGCAGCTATGGGTGCTGATGAATATGGATTTGGTTCTGTTGCAATGATTGCCACTGGTTGTGTCATGGCTCGTATATGTCACACAAATAACTGTCCAGTTGGTGTTGCCAGTCAGGTAAAAGTATTTGTGCAAGTTATTTACAATTTTTGGTGTTTTTTTTGGGGTCTACGTGGCCTTTATAAATTTGTCTTATTTCTCAAGAGGGAAGAACTACGAGCTCGTTTCCCTGGTTTGCCTGGTGATCTTGTCAACTACTTCTTATATGTGGCGGAAGAGGTAATTTTTACACTAGCGTTCTTGGTGATTGCTGCGAATACAGTTTGGGTACTTTTGCATGTGGTCACAGTTTCTTCATGATCCTTTTGCCAGGTAAGGGGCATGTTGGCTCAACTTGGTTATGAGAAGCTTGATGATATTGTTGGGCGCACAGATCTACTAAGACCTCGAGATATTTCATTGATGAAGACTCAGCACATTGATCTGGGTTTTATTCTTTCTGTATGGTCCAGTTATATTTCTTTTGATCATCCTCTTTATTCTGTATTAGATTATATTGTATTACTGCATTGTTTTCATCATGTAATTACTATGCCTAAGATTATAAATTACACTCCTTCCTAACATATAGGCCCGAGGAAAATATGTGATGCAAGTTCTTTCTATTTTCTAGAATGCTGGCTTACCAAAGTGGAGCAGCACAACCATCAGGAATCAGGATGTTCATAGTAATGGCCCTGTTTTGGATGACACTCTGCTGTCAGATTCTGAGGTATGTTAAAACTATTGCAAATGTAGCCTCTTATTCAAGTTGCTAGCTTATATTAAGCTTTGTTTACCGCTAGTAGCAAAATTAGTTGTTTTCCACTTAACTGCATCATATGGAGGGTACGTTGGATAGTTTCACAATGAAAAGGACACAATGACTTTGAGATAATGGTGAACGTTGCATTGATGGTTACCTGTTTATTGTCTTCATGGTGGAGCAGGCTGGTAAGCTTGTATCTACAAGGCCAGTGTTCAGAATAATCTTACTGTAAATGGTGCTGTGTATTTAGTAATCTTTTACTTTTGTTGATGCAACCTGCCTAATAAGTTTGCACCCATCAAAGCATTGTTAACAACCAGAAGTATACGATGAAGCATTTATTACCATAGGTGCAAAATATTCTGCCTCGTATATTAACAGTGTTCTTTTTCTGTTATATTTTTTTTGGTGCAGATAGCTGATGCCATTGATAATGAGAAGGTGGCAAACAAAACTGTCAGCATTTACAATGTGGACCGTGCTGTATGTGGCCGTATTGCTGGTGTTATAGCAAAAAAATATGGTGACACTGGATTCGCTGGCCAGCTTAATATTACGTAAAGCCGGTTTTAGAATTTGAAATTATATCAAAGTTTGAATCTTAGGAAGGCAATGAAAATTGATGGTTTGGATAACTGAGAATTCAGTATTCGTGTTTTCATCATGCAGATTTACAGGGAGTGCTGGACAATCGTTTGCTTGTTTCCTCACTCCTGGAATGAACATTCGGCTTGTAGGGGAAGCTAATGATTATGTGGGAAAGGTTTGCCATCAAATTTCAAGCATTTAATTTTGTGACCGATGAGGATACTCTTGAATTTGATGTCACACGTGTTTTTAGGGTATGGCTGGTGGTGAATTGGTTGTGGTTCCTCCCGAGAATACTGGTTTATGCCCAGAGGATGCCGCGATAGTGGGGAATACCTGCCTATATGGGGCTACTGGTGGTCAAATTTTCGTTAGAGGGAAAACTGGAGAGCGTTTTGCTGTTAGAAATTCTCTTGCTGAAGCAGTTGTAGAAGGCACTGGAGATCATTGCTGCGAGTATATGACTGGAGGATGTGTGGTGGTGCTCGGAAAGTGGGTGCTTTCAATTTCTCTTGTTATATATGAAATAAGTTAGAAGGAAGAATACTTGGTTCTGTATTGCCTCTGAATGATATTTTTGTATATTGTGTTTGATAGGGTGGGTAGAAATGTGGCGGCAGGCATGACTGGTGGTTTGGCCTATATTCTAGATGACGATGATACTCTAATTCCCAAGGTTAGCGAACTTCATCAATTCCATTCTTTTCTTTTTCATATATAACATAAACAAGGGGAATAGCCGAAGCTGTATACAAATTGCAGAAAAGTCTCCCACAAAGCTGACCAAACACTCATCTCCCAGATTCCCACCACTAGTCCCTTGTACAAAAATTGTAGGATCAAAACAACAGATATCATCAGTGAAGCACTTCAATCTATTCTTTGTTTTTCCTATCCAATTGTTAAGTCGAGGCGTATTATTTTCCAATATTTTATGTGCTTTAATATGCTTGTTCTTATTTTGGTTATGATAATATTAGTTGTCCCTTCCCTTCTAAATACCATAGATGGACAAAGTAGCAAGAGGTCCTTTTGGAATTTTGAGACTTCAGGAATGCCCTGAGCCTGTTACATGATATCTTGCCATTTGGACTGCCAATGCTTATTTGTATCAACCTAAGTAGAAACATCCCAATTGGCCTAGAGTAGGAAAGTGGCCTAGAATAGGAAATTGCAAAGTTTAAATGGTCTCAATAATCTGCTCCTTAGGTTGTTAGATGATTAAGTCAGACTAGCCACGTAATGCAGGCATATCTTGGCACATGCTGTTTTGGCCAAACAAGGCCAACCTAGGGAACATTTATATGCTAGCCTCTCTATGCAGACAAGATGATGCTGAACTAACATTAAAAGGGGGGCCGTGACACCATTTCCAATAGTCATCTAAATGATATTACTCGGGGAAATGCTCTCACATCTGGATATGAAGTCCTCCAGTACTGCATTCCATTTTCTTATGTGAGGCCAATGCCATTGACCACACTAACATTTCAGAAACCTTAGCATTTCTTTTGTAGCTTTCATCTTCCTGTGCTTCATCGTACAATTAACAATACCTCAAGACTGCCAATGATCACACCAAAAGGAGGTGGTGGACTTGCCATGACCAAGAATCTTCATAGGAAAAGAAGCGGTCAAATATCGATTATGTGCCAGTGGAAGGAATGGTTCTAAATCGAGTCTGCAAACTGCTTTCACCTAATTTGGATTTCTTATCAATTGGCAATAATTAGTTTTTGGTGTTTATTTCCTTCACACCCGGCTATGAGATTAAGATATTAAATTAATTAACTGCTGGAAAAAATGGTACTAGTAGTTTAATAGTTAAAGTTTGCTGGAATACCCGAGTTTCTAAACGCTTTAAACCTGAAGTAAAAAGTCTCCGACTAAGGTCTGGGGAAAGGGGGTTCTTTTAATGAGATGATTTACATTTGCAATTACATTAAATTTACCTTTAAATTTCTCACCCTCGACTTGATTATTATTTACTTAGGCACATGTTCTAGAAAGCACGTACATATTGGCCTTATGATTCATGTAATGTGTATCGATGATAGGTGAACAAGGAAATAGTGAAGATTCAGAGAGTGCTTGCTCCTGGTGGACAGATGCAGCTTAAGAGTCTCATTCAGGCCCATGTTGTAAGTTGCTTTTCATGTCATTCTGTGAAACTGGGATGTCCAAACCCTCAATCCCCCCCCCCCGGGGGCCTCTTACTTTATAAATCTTTCACATTTTCTTTGAAGTAAAAGCCTAGAAGGACCAATTTTGTTTTCTCCCAGCATATGACTATGCTTCTGTGTCGTGTTTCTGATTGGTACTTGTTTCTCTTCAGGAGAAAACTGGTAGTAGCAAGGGTGCTGCCATACTCAAGGAATGGGATAAATATTTGCCGTTGTTTTGGCAACTGGTGCCACCTAGTGAAGAAGACACTCCAGAGGCTTCTGCTCAGTATCAGCAAACAGCAACTGGACAAGTGACTCTACAATCCGCGTAGAGAACTTCCCAAGGTCAACTGGACTCGTAGCAGGGAAATCTTGTTAGCATTTCGCACGGATCGCATTGTACAGAAAATTGTTCTATCTTCTCCCCTGTCAGTCCGTGGAGATGAATGACGGGGACTGAAAGGTTTACTCGTCATCATAACGCGACTGATCATCTTACAGATTGTGGGACCAGGTCTGCAGTGGTGGAGACTGGAGGGTATACATACACCAAAGTGTACATGCTGAACTTGTGAGAATATTCAATGTGGTTGCCTGTGCTTGTCAATTGGGTTGGAAAACTGCATACTCAAATAATGAAATGTACATATAACTGGAACTGTTAAGATGCAATTTTCTCCTTAGGTTGCCTCTTTCAATCTTGTGATTCGTATATCGAAAGTACAGCCAGTACTACTTATCAATTGCGAGTAGTATGTCGGTGAAAATTTATGTCCTTGAATCTTTAACAATTGTGCATCGTTATTTATTCATCTTAATTTTCTTTTGATGTATAGTATAAACCATTAGTAATGTGAATAATTGTTTGTAGATCACGTTGATGTAACCTCTTAGTCTTGTGGCTTCAGTTTTGATGCCTCAGCTAAGGCTTCATTGACGTGTATGGCGGACTTCGATTCTTAAGGTGGTGAACCAGAGGGATTTTATGTTTCAGTGAAGGTGTATTACAATATACTAATATCCTGCTTGAAAGGTTCAGTAAAAGAGTTGAAAACGTGGGGGGAGGGGGTTTAAACACGTTGAATGGGGGCTCCCATTCAAGAAATTGTATATTTTCAGCGTTTTTATGTATGTTTTGTTTGTTCTTTTGTATCTTTTGCTTGTTACGTTGTGTGTGTATATATATATATACCAGGTATGATTGATTGATTGATAAATAGCGGATGACACCCACTGGATATATGACCATGGGATTCTTTTGCAGGAAATGTTCTCTCCTCAGTTCTCATAGTAATGGTTTGTCATTGTTTTTTAGGCAAAAGCCATTAATTTCTTGTTGATGATAGAATCCAATACGCACCGCAGCATACTATTTGGCAATGGTTTTGATTGAGCTATTCATGTAATCCGAATCAGGCATAAACCAGACACTTGAGATTTGTATTGCACGAAATGTTGCTTTTTTGTCATCTGCACTACGAAATGAAACCGATATTTGCACGGGCAAAAGTCTTTAATAAGGTTCGTTTGAAACATTAAGGAAGAAGTTCGAAGCCTCAATTGACTTGAATCTATATCATGACTAGCATGTGGCACGGTTAATTTTGTTATCATTTACGCTTGAAAACGTTAAAATGTTAGTTCTCATTCGTTGACAATGTAAATTTTTTTCATCTATAAACAAAAAGGTACGATGAAGTCATTCTATTATAAGGTTTGCTATAACCCTTCCATTAGCCTTAGTTCTATGGTGGAGATGTTTCGTAGTAATCAATGCTTTTGTCTTCAAGTCTGGCTTTATAACTTTCAATGTTATCAAATGAGTCTATTTTGGTCTTAAAAACTTATTAGTATCCCACCACAGAGGCTCTGTTTGATAACTTCTTTTATGGCATCGTACCATCGCGATGATTTGTCATTACTCATGATTTGTGAAAATAAGATAGGGTCATGATTCAGTCCAATATCATAATCAGACTCTTGAAGATATACAACATAATCGCTATAAATGACTGACCTTTTAGTTCTTGAAGACCTTTGAACTCCCACTGGTTCAGTAGATTTGGGATTAGTGGGCCCATATTATTCTTGATGTGATTCTTCAATTTGAGATTGCATAATTGGTGGCTCTTCATTATGTTGAATAGCAATCAAATTGTCCATATATAAAGGTATGTATGTGTATCCCTTACTTCCTCAAAATTGAATTGTCGATTCGAATCACTCGCACTAATTGTTGAGAAATATGTTTAGATAATTTTCAAAGCCATGATTTTAAGTGTTACATGTTATAAAAATGTCACACATGATGTTACAAATGATTAAGAGTTGAAATATATCAATTAAATGAAGAAAAATGACATCGATCTCTCAGGTTATTGCACTTCGATCGATCCATGTACATCGATCCCTCACATCGATCGATCCATGTAATACAGAGAAAAACCAAGATTCTAATGTGAGACATCGATCTCTAAACCTGAGGCACATCGATCGATCGATGTATACATCGAACCCTCACTTCGATCGATCGATCGATGTAGGTCAGAGACAAACTCTGAAACTCACTGTGAGACATCGATCTCTCAAGCAGATGCACTTCGATCGGTCGATGTCTAGGGTTTTTAGAAATATTTTTCTAAAATATGATAAAATGATTGTTTTCATTTGTACATGATTTATATATATTTATTATGTTGTTATTATGTGATTTTGATAAATATTATGCATTGTGACTAACATTCCTTGCAAGTTTCTACAACTTACCAAAAAGGGTAAAATTGGCATTTTAAGTTTGTGTAGGTACTTGACATGGTGACAATGCTTCAAGGACACATTTATCTCTTATTTATCATCACAAAGGTGTTATTTTATCTATTTCTGACCATCGGGGTCATTTCTGGAGTTTTCTCTCTCCAGGGGTATTTTGGTCATTTTACTCCCGAGGGCAGTTTCGATATTTTTACCCAAAGAATCTCTTGAGTATCTAATTGTCTTCATTCTGGAGTTCATTTATTATTTTCTTGAAGATTATTTGGTGGTTTTCTATTATATTCTCTCATTTGATGATTTTATCAACGGTAGAGGGATATGTGACAGGTTGTGATATCACATTCTATTTTTTCTTGAAGGCCTTCTTATATATGTTATTGGAGAGTCTTATTCATCATCTTACAAAGTTTTTAAAGGTGTTAATGGTGTGAAATTCATCACAACATACAAGGAGAAATTGTGAGAATTTTGATATTATATGTTGACATAATCTTGTCAACTATTATTTGTTGATTTCTGTTCCAAAAATCTGAGTTGATATTCATATATACAGCCCTCCAAACGTGTATATACAGGTGGAAATGATGGTGTATTCATTTTATGACACGTGTACAAGTGGACCAACCACAAACAAGCTAGTTGGCAAAAGTGCCAACTTAAAATTTTTCAATTTGAAAGTAACGCTAGTGTGGGCTGTTTTGGGGCTGTTTTTACCCAAAAGATACAGCCTTCACTTGACCTATTCTCATGGCAAGAGGTTGAGGGATTCTTGAGGAATATGTCATCTTATCTTTCCTATTATCTTCACAAATTCCAAGTCATTTTTGAAGACAAAAATTTCGGCCAAACAAGTGTCCAAGGTGGACCAATTGTATTGCTTGATGTTGCTAAGTGTACAAGATGATTATGTAACCAACCAATAATGTGAAGACAACTAGGACTTGATGATGAAGATGGTGATACATAAGAGTTCTTATTTTCAAGGCCTACTTCACACTATAAATAGGAGGCAAAGGTGAAGAAGAACTGTCTTAGTTTATTGAAATTCAGAACATTTCATTCATCCGCTAAACAGGTAATGAATTTCATTTAAACCTTTCCAAGGAGTAGGTTGTTGCATCAAAGCTAGAGGAGGTGAAGGAAGACTTGTAATTCCCGAAAAGGTACATTTTGTTGCTGTTAGCCATTCATCAAAATTTTCCACCACCTTATGCAACATTCTACCATTAAGACCCCTGACCTCCTGGCCAGTTATGTTGATTGAATCTCTATCTTTGCCTGGAGACCGCGATAGCGCAGAACCAGTCCATGTAAACTGATCGTAGAATTCTCAATTGATGCAAGAGTCTCCCACGAGAAATTAGACACCCAACGTACATATACATATACGTAAGTATATGTATATGTCCATACAAATTTGTGTCCCCACACACATAGACATATATATATATACAGATATATATATATATATATATATATATATATATATATACATATATATATATATGTATGCATGTATATGTGGGTGTGTGTGTATACAAAACATTTATATAGATATGTATATGTACATTAACATATGTATGTGTGTGTGTGTGTGTGTGTGTATATATATATACTGTATGGTCCGTGATGAACACACTAGAGGGGGGTGAATAGAGTGTTCGACAATTTTGCGAAATTTTTTCGGTTTAGCTCAACACAAAACAAATGCACTCAAAATCAATAAAGAAGGATATGAGAGAAAATGAGTGAAAACATAAAATTTAGAGTGGTTCGAATCTTAAATGATTCTACTCCACTACCACTTTGCTTTCAAAGTGGATTTTCAACAACTTTCTTATTACCTTTGATAAGGAACAAGAACAACAACAACAACACTTACACTAACTCTAGTGCAAGCAACAACTACAACTGCAACAACTTATTGCACAACCAATTTGTGCAATACCAACAGAAGCAGCATCAACTTGTTGCACATACACTTTGTGCAACCTCAACAACAACAACTATAAGCAAGAACAAGTTCTTGCTTCCTCACAACTTCAACAAAGTTCTTTCAAGAAATTTCTCACAG
Organism: Eustoma russellianum; assembly: GCA_036186865.1. NCBI lineage: Eukaryota > Viridiplantae > Streptophyta > Magnoliopsida > Gentianales > Gentianaceae > Eustoma > Eustoma russellianum. The sequence continues at coordinate 38,830,176 of AP025044.1, forward strand.
TGGGTTAAAGGAAGTAGTGGAGATCACAGTTTCTTTCTAGTCTAAACACAAGGAATAGATCAAATATTTATGGTTCCTCTTGTGTTAGACTCACTATCTCTCAATATATAACAATGAAGAACAAATAAAGGATTAACAAGCTTTAAGCACTTTTACCCATATGAGAGAAATATACAACAATGAAGAATGAAGCTTGATGATGGTGAAAGTGTGTTTTTGCCTCATCTGAGCTTCTTCTATTTATAGAAGAAGTTAACCACGTTTTTGAAGCCTCCCCCATGTCTTCAACTACATCAAAAGTCAAGCAAATGTCCAAGTAGTCTTTAGCCACTCTAAATTTGAAATTAGTGCTCCATAGTGACCCTACAAAGTCTTAGACATGTTCGCAAAAGTTAAGGAAGCATTAGACAAATTCAGGGAAAAGTCCACAAGAAATTTAAGCAAGATTGGAGAGAGAATACACTTCAAATCTCCCTTGGATTTTGTTCCAACGATCATAAAAATTTGAATTCTGGGTGACATCGATCGATCGATGTGTCTGGGTTGAGAGGTCGATGTCCTCCAGAAAGGTTCTAGTTTTGATCCTGCTTGACATCGATCGATCGAAATCTCTTCTGGAGAGACTGATGTGACATCGATCGATCGATGTCCCCTGGACTGAGAGATCAATGTCTTCCAGAGAGTTTGTGGTTTGAATATGCATGATATCGATCGATCTATGTGAGGGTATGATGTACATCGATCGATCTATGTCAGGGTATGATGTTGGACAATGTTGTTTCAATTTGAATCAGGATGACATCGATCGATCTATGTGAGGGTATGATATACATCGATCGATCTATGTCAGGGTATGATGTATACATCGATCTCTGTTAGAGATCTATGTTAGGGTATGATGTATACATCGATCTCTGTTAGAGATCTATATGAGGGTATGGTGTTGCTTTCTTATTTCCAAGTATAAAGTGACTTTTCAATCCCTTTTCAAACATCTTCTAAGCTTCATCAAAACATTTCATATTCCAACAATCTCCATCTATGTGAGAGATCTATCTCTCACAATGCGTTTTTCTCATTTTGTTTCAATTCCAAATTATGAAATATCTTTTTATTTCATTTTCAAGCATCTTTTAAATTCATCAAAACAATTCATTTTCCAACATACACACACACACAAACACGTACCAAACTTGGAAGCTAAGCTTTATGTTTGCATTATCATAAACAGAATTTGTTTCATGCATGAAATAGAGGTATCCTTTTGTATTATGCTTGGTTCCGATATACTTGAGTGATATGAGATATGCTCTCGCTTGAGATACCAGGATGAAATGAAACGTATGCATGCATTGTTTTTCTGGACAAGTAATATAAAAATATTCACTCCGCCTTTTGGATACAGTGATTCGAATAGTCATTCTGGTTGTGTTTATCATCCTTTTTTTTTTTTTTTGATAAATTTTCTTGTATGTATATTTCATTAGAAGTCACGTTAAAAGGCTAATAACAAAATGAAAAACTGAGAGCAAGTTCTAATAGCAAGTATGTGCAAGATGTATGTGACTCCATTCTCAATGTTCTTTGATGCGTTTGCTAATATGGAGACCGACATTAGAGCCTTATTTGATGTGTCACGATTGGCCTAAGCTCTCATGCTTTTCCCATTACATGTGTATAGTGATTGATAAACCATAATTAAATCGTTTGTTAGTCAACAACAGTCAACGGTTCAACTCCTGTAGCTCAGCACTCAAGTTCAGCAGTTCAGCGTCCAAGCATGACTGTTCAGCCTTGGCTGCACTTCAGCAGGGCGGCATGACACTTATTATATTATCGACGAATATGCCAAGGTTTGCACCTCGGCACCAACTTCAGCTTATGCCCGAGTGCCGCACTTCAGACCACTTCAGCTGGGTCCAACTCTGCACTTCGGCAAGGCCTCATCATGTACTTCGGCAAAGCTTGATTTGGCACTTCGGAGAAGGAACCAAGCACGACATTACCTCGTGGGACCATCAGGCAGGAGTGCAATTCAAATATAATGATTACAGCTGGCTATTCAGCCTGTACACGCCAAGGTCATTCCAGCAGACCTATTAGTCATATCAGCCATTCTACTGGTCACATCAGCAGACCTACGGCGTCCGAGACTTTCTGCCCCAAGCAAACATTTCATCCGCCCTCAGAGACCAAAGGCGGAAAAAAGTTAATAAAAGCAGACCAATCGAGATGAATAAGGGGATCCGGATTTCAAACATTCACATCCTAAAGCAAATTCATATACTTTGCTCTTCAGCTCATACTGTGAGAAACTCTGAACTCACTATCTAAATTATATTCTCAGTGAGAAATGGCCCAAACTGACTTGAGCGTCGGAGAGTTTTTCCCGGGGCCAACCCTCCGGGACCTCTGATCTGTGCTTCATTGTGCAGCTTATTTTTGAAGCTACTCCAGCTACAACCTTCAATCCAGTTAACAACTCTTCAAGTTAGCTGACGACGTTTAATTTGAGGTCATCTTGACCCTTGGTGAAGATCCGGCTTCATCAGTGATCTATTGTCGCTGTTACATGCTACAACAACTGAATTTCACATGGAGGATATGCTAACAAAACAACATTATCTCATTGCTTTAGAAGCTCCCGCTTATGGCAGGGTATAGAGGGGTCAGATGTACGCAACCATACTCATGTGTTAGAAACACACAGTGGTTGTTTCCCGATGTCCCATACTAAAAATTACGTCAAACTGTGTTGATCAATTGCTACTTCACAATATAAGAAGTACAACCAATTAAGTGAGTCATTTTGCTTTATTCCATCATATTCTAAAGTCAAAAAAGAATGTGTCCTTGTGTTCATATCGGCATGGTTTGATAGCCCAAGAATTAGAATCGAGTAAATCTTTGATTTGCCGTACTTGTTAGTATAACCTCTTGCCCATATATCCTTGTTAGAAGATATACTGACAATAGAGCAAATCAAAGATTTACTCGACTCCGTATGATTTCATAGAACCCTTTCAAATTTATGAAATTTAAGGAGTCTAATATGTAAAAAGAGTTGATAGCTTGTATTTCTGTTCTAGCCATTATCATTTTAACGATCAATTTCTCCCATAATAATATCTATGCTACCTAGTATTGTCATAATATCAGCCAATTTCATTCTTCTAACTAACTTGAGGAACTTGCAAATTGATAAAACCCGACGGTCGTATTTTCCATCTCCAAGGAAAAACACTCCGATCCCCTATTAGAAAAATTCCTAATTCTAATTCTTGGGCTATCAAATCATGCCGATATGAACACAAGTCCCGGATGGTCCTGTCAACTGTAATTTTGAAGCACTAGAATTTGCAGAAATGAAAACTCAGATGGCTAAACTTGTTATTCAAACAGTTTGCAGTCCAACCTCTTCAGCATACAAGCTTATTAGGACTATTTAGAGTACCATTTTTCTTTTTTTTTTCTTTTTCTACTTTGCTTTGACAACAGATTCAATTGACCCTGGAGATATTTTGACTGAATCATACCTTTGAAACATATATGCCAGAAACAAAATAGCAGTAAGAGGCACAATTTCTTTAGCAGGACATTGCTTGTTGGACGCTGTAGATGTGCCACTCTGTGGTCCATTAGACCAATAAAGATAATTCAATAGCTCCTTTCCTTTCTCTTGTGTAAATCTGTCATAGATGAAGTTTTCTGGATCATCAAACACCATTGGATCCCTCATTACCAATTTTTGATACCCACAAAGAAGTTCACCTTTCTTGATTTCAAACATGGATTCATGTGAAGCCAACTTGAAGTCTTTCCTAGCCCTTGCATATTGCAATGGTACCGGTGGATTGAGTCTAAGTGTTTCATAAACAAAGGACTTCACTAGTTCCAAATCTTTTATGCTTTCAAAACTCAGCTTAGAAAAGTCTTTTCCACATTTCTCCCTCACCTCATTTCTTAGTTTTTCTTGCAACCCTTTGTTCTTTTCATCACCAAGTGTGGTGAAAATAGTGGGGAAGTACACTGAAAAGCCACCAAATGCATTGAACCCCAATATAAAGAGAAGGTTGTGAATGGCTTCATCTTCAGTAAGATTGAAATCATGTACACCTCTTTGTATGGCCTCTTTGCCCTCTTTCTTTACAAATTCAACTATCTTGTTGTAGCCACCTTTCACTAGCCCAAAAGGGTACGGAAATGAGTGAAGAAAGATTTCTTCCAAAGGTTGTAAAAAGCCAATTTTGATGGTGGGGAGGAGCTGAAGAGCAAGCCACCTGTCAAGAATCGTGTGGCCGGACTTATCAATCTCTTGAGATGTTGAAGTGTCAGCTCCAATGATGCATTTGGTGAGGAAGCTGAAGAGGAATTTTTGTAAAGGGAGAAGGTAGCTGGCTGAGCCTGATTTTGAGTCTGATTCAATGGTTTGCCACATGATGTCCATTTTACTTACCATTGTTTGCACCCATGTGGATGAGCTTCTTTTCAGGATTTCAAGTGCAAAATTCTTGATCTGTCATTGCATGTGTTCTTTAGCATCAAACACTAGCAAAAGCAAATTCATACATAAATAACATCTTTTTTTTTTGGTTTAAAATGTTAATATATTAACCAGAGAGATCAGAGCATCAAAAGGATGCAACCCATACAAAAGTCTTACTCGCAAGTCAACATGGTGATCTACATATACTGTTCAATAATGTAAGCAATTTTAACCAATAGGAGCAGCGACTATGTCTAAAATGTTTGGGTAAAGCTTGTACATTACTCTATACACGTGAGAACAGATTCTATATGTTACATCCCTAGATACAAATGATGTTCCTTTAAAAATATTCTGTTCTGAGTTTGCAAGATATCAGCTTGAAGTTGCACCATATGAGAAAGTGGATTGGAAAATCCTAAAATTACCAAAGGTTCAGTTAGAAGATCAATTAGCCACTATTTTCTCAAAGGGGCAGGTTTTCTTAAAATTGTTAGACAAGTGGGACATGTGTGACAGGTTCAATCAAAAGAGGTAGAAAGTGAAACAAAATATAAGGCTTCTAATCACATGCTACATGTACAAACAACTCTTTTTTAAAACAAAAAAATTTTAAACCTCTTCCCTTTTTATACACGTGACAACACTTGATTGAATGTCTCATATTTTTTTCACTTTCTGCCTCTCCTGGTCTCAATTTCTGCCTCTCCTGGTCTCAACCGCATGTGTGACCCCATCCACCAACTTAAAAGGAGTTCTGTTCCCAATAATTTCAACTCTATAAAAATAGCTTTGGCTCCTTTATCAAAGATCTAGATTTTGCATAAATTGTAGGCAGACTTATAAAGAAATATAAATAGTGTCTCTAAATCTTTTGTATAGTCTGCATTTCATTAGTCATTGTGAATAACAAATGTTCGCTGTCCATCAACTTCGTTTACAAATACATCCACGCAGACTGACTTATAGTCTGATGGGGAATGCAAATTAGTCTTTTTTTTTCTTTTCTTTTTTCCGGATTTCAAATTAGTTAATTAAATGTCGAAAACCGAAGGTAGAAAGTCAAAAAGAACGAAAAAGATGGTATAGAAATTGCAAAAAAGATGTAACTTTAATTTGAGAGCTCAAATTCAACATATCAAATGAATAAATGAGGAAACAGCCTCTTGCACAAAGTGTAGGCAAAGCGATCCGGCCCTTCTCAAGATGTTGTACAAGCGCAGAAACCTAGTATATTGAGAACGTCCTTTTAACTGAGGAAACGTAACCACGTCTATTGACTCACTCAAGTTGAGAGCTAGTAGATACTTTCTATTATATCATCTATCAAATTTTCTATGACATTATCATACTATATGTATTCGCATATGTGTTATCTTAGTATGCATGTCATAATCTCATTTAATGTATTAGTGTAGCCTATACAGTTTCTAAGAGATCAATAGACTAAACCAAGCACCGTCAGTATAATAACAGAATAGTCAAATTAAATTATGGTTTGTTGAAACTAGTTAAAATAAAATGAGTTGTAAGTCAATTCAGATCGACTCTGCGAATGACTTAGCTGAATAACACTTTGAATGGTTTAACCTTGTTAAATTCCCGCAAGCCCTCTGGTATTTTTTTTTTTTCCCTTTTGAAAACGTTCCCTCTTTTTTTTATTCTTGTCATTTCGACAAAACAAAAGACGAGTGAATCATTTAACATTGATAGTTTGGCCGCAAAAAGACAAAGGATGTGTCCAGTCTAAATAATATTTTAAATTCGCAACTCAAATAAGTTGAGTCGAAAGGGCAACGATAAACATTTTCAAAGTGAAAACAGCACTCACTTGGATATCATAAAAGGATGTGCTTATAAGCAATAAAAAATACTTATAAATAGTTATCCAAATGGGTATATCGTAAGTTCAAATGTTGTGGATAAAGTTCCAGATAGTGACTCTCCCGGTTACAAATTCCTACGAAAAATATATATACCTTTCATATGGAAAGAAATTAATGAAACGTTTATTGCACAAAAAGTTAGAATCTATCTGGTTTTAAATTTTATTATACTATTTTTCTAAAAAAAAATTTGAGGAGGAGAATCGAACTCGAGACCCGAGAATAAGATAAATACTACTCAACCGCTAGACGTAAAGGTTTTTCGCTTTATTATACCATATAATCAAAAGAACTACATGCAAAGAAATTGATATATATACATCCACAGCATACATACATACACATACACATACATATATATGCAGATATTCAAATTATATATGTGAAGATTTCATGTTCACATGGCATAGCTCAGTTGGTACTAGGGTTGGAATTTGCTCCAAGAGGTCAAAAGTTTGATTCTAAGAAAACGCACAATGTGGATGTTCTACTGTTTATAGGTGGACGTTGGACTCTTGATTTATATCCTCCAGAATACTCTTTAGGGCTAGAACCGTAGAGGCTTTCAGGGTCAGGTGATGAATTTTGCTCCAAGATATCATTTTTGGTACGAACTGGAGTACACCAGACGCAGATGATACATGAGTGCGTGGTCACAACTTAAGAGCAAGAGATATTTCATTTTAGAGGGTGCCTAGTTTCTTTCTTTCTTACGATGACACATGTCCAACAATTTAATTTTTTTTAGGTCCCCTCTATTTCGTTTTCATTCTTGTCACATGTCTGACTGACTACCTTTCGCAATCGGGTTGGGATCTCCTCACCTTCACTTTCTTCATCCCCTTTGTGACCGCACGACACGTGGCAGCAATGGGGGTGGTGAGGCTAGATGAGGGTCACCTGCATCTAGTCTCACCATCCCCTCTTGCTGCCACGTGTCGCGTGGTCACGCGTCACCGCACCCCTCTTACAGTGAGGAGACTTCATCTAGCCTCACCACCCCCATTGCTACCACGTGTCGCGCGGTTACGCGTCACCACACCCCTCTTACGGTGAAGAGATCCTATCCCTTCGCAATCACTCTCCATCACTGTACAACAATGTTGGGTTGGGTAAATAATGGTCCAAATTCCTGGATGCATCCAAATTCTAATGTGCAACACATGTATGATGTATGACGAGGGATCTTGCCGACACATACATATATATTTGTATATGTATATAGACACACACTTATCACGCCTTCATGCTCGCAATGTTCTCCATGAAATTGTTTGGAATTATTTGATACATTTCTGTTTCTCCAATTTTGATTGGAAGTTAGAGGTAGATTATGTGAAGTTTAAGAGGCCTTGAGATGTGAAACTGTGAATTGATGAAAACTTCAAATCGTATATTGGAATTGCGCAAACGACTCTGGTACATTGCTTTAGTTTGATGTTACGATGCAGTTAGTCTGACAATGTTGGTGAGGACAAACTGAAGTGTCCTATCGATAAGACATGTGAAGAATTTAAAAGGCGTAAAGACCTGCTGGAACATCAAAGGAAAAAGCACAAGGTGCATAAAAGAAACAGCTTTCCCAAGTGTTTCATCAGATTTAAGACCTCGGATGACACGGAGAACCATGTGGCAACCAAACACCACAGATTTTAAAGAGCTATGTACAAATTATGGAAGACATATTTGACATATGAAAGAGCAGACTGCACAGGCTAGTTCAGATTTCCCGATTGTGTGATATGGTAGAGATTTATGACATGAGAATAGGTCACTACAAGTTAAACTACAGATTGTCAGGTTACAGATATCAGACCACATATTATCTTCACCTAGAATAAACATGTCTATATTTTTCATGGTTCTTGGTTTGCTGAGTGTGACAGAAACCAAACTAGTAATCAACGTACCTTTCTGGTTTTTTTGGGTGTAGAGGGTGTAGTACTAACCACAGTGTATGTATAGTCTCATAATTGTGGCTCTATTATGATTTTAAAAAGTCGGATTTTTTATTTTAAAAAAAATAATCACGCCTTCATGCTCCTTTAATGGAGAACTGATATATTTCATTGTTATAAGTTTTTTATGGAAATTATGTTTAGCTAATCTTGGTCAATGTTGTACAAAATATTTAGGTGATGAGTTTTTCTCTTACAAAAAGTTTAGATCGATGTATTTCTTATCTAGAGTCAAAACATATTACCAACGAATACTCAAAATCTATAAATCATAAAAGATAATGTTTTCAGTACATTAGGCTTCTGTGTTTGTGTAGAGTCTAGAGCGGAGTTGAATTATTTCGTAATCTGATGTACGTAGGTTTATTTTATATTTTGTGCAACGGACAAAATTCACAAATCATAAAAGGTGTCATTTATAGAGGGATTCGATACAGTTCCATAGTTAGTGGCTATTGTTCAAGTTCATATGTAGCTACCACAAATACGATTATGTAAACCAAAGAGCAATCATAGAGTTGTAGAGTATATCATTTCTTTGGTATTTTGCCGTTGCTTGCCGCTTTATATGAAAATGTACGAGAAATTGTCCGTAGTAGATATATTTAAGCGCTTTGAGGGGAAAAGAAACCTAGACGAATAATTGGGTTGAGATCTCCTTACCCACAAATCTCTCATCCTATTTTTACCGTACGGCACGTGTCTTCCACCCTCTTTCATACACCTATTCTTGTCTATCCTCTCATCTATCTTTACCATTCTTTATGGTACGTAGCATGCGGTGGAAAAGGGATGAGAGATTTGTGGGTGAGGAGATCCCAGCACCGAATAATTGTATTCACTTAATTGCGAGGAAAATATAGTTCCTTGTAAAAGCCAATTTACAAGTTTATAACTATCACTAGTGACGACACATGCTACACTTGTAAAATTCACCAGTTCTTTTTCAGTTTTATTTACCTCCACAGATCAACTTACCTTTTTTTTCTTTTACCATGAGCGTTCCTTTAAGAGCACTAGCTCCAAGTTTCACCTTAAAGCGGAGTCTATTCCCATACATCTCTTAATACATACATGATGTAAATATTGGACATATTTTAGTGTAAAGAGACCTAAAGAATATGGGTTGTACCCCAATCAGTAAGGGTCCCTGCCACTCCCGGTTCCACAGGAAGTAGGGATGTAAATCAGGAACCTGATAGATTCACGCAAAGAGCATGTTATATATACGGGTACAGCTTTATAGAGCTCAAGCAATGGAATTCCCCACAAATACCTCCGGAGTGAGTCAAACTCTCAACCTCCCTCTTTCAAAGTGATTACCTCTTGCCTGTTTCCATCAGACTATGTCCTGGAGACGAAGCTTAAAGAATAATCAAGTCAAACGGTTGAGATTTCCGTATTATAAAAGAGCATACGGGTTCAAACCACATATCTTAATACGTACATGATGTAAATGTTGCAGGACATGCTCTAATGAGTAGAGACTTGAAGCATAATCAAGTCAAAGGCCTGAGATTCCCTTGTTACAAAAGATCATACGGAATTCAGACCACAAATCTAAAGGAATGGCTATCAGCTTTGGATACTCTATTTTGACTATTGGACCCAGGGATTTTAATGATCTAATGTTATTCTTTAATTACCAAAGTTATCAGCTCCACAAATTGTGGAGTGTGGATATGGTGAAACAGCAAAAGAATGTTATAATACTTTGTAAAGTCAATGGAAATAAGAATGATAGTGAATTGGAGCTTAAGAAAACAAAAATAACTTGGCGCAACACCACATAGACCGATCGATGTACACTTCGATCGATCGATGTAATTGATAGAAGTGACATGGATCGATCCAAGTGGCCTGGAAATGAAGCTGAATATTCTGTTGGACATAGATCGATGACTTCGATCGATCGATGTTACCTGAATGCAAAGTTGAAGTACATTGTCCGACATAGATCGATCACATAGATCGATCGATGTGACATCGATCGGTACATAGATCGATCGAAGTAGTTTGGATGAAAAGTTGGAGCTCTCTGTGAGACATCGATAGATCGATGTGCTCAACAGATGTGACTCTTTATCTGAAGTTGCAACTTATGCATTAAGGAACATATCCAATCACCATGCAACGGCTAGAAACGTCTGAAATGAAGTTCAAGAGCATATAAAAATGCTATTGCAACACATTTCAAGACATCTAGATCACAAATTAATCCTAGCATTCAAAGTTATTCTTCCTATACAAAAACACTCTCAATTTTAAAGTTCATTTGGTTTATTTCCTTATTGCTGAGGATTGAAACCTAGTGTGTTGTATCCTAGGAATAAATTTGTCTATAACCCTGCAGCAATTAGTAGGGTCAAATATTCTTTAGTGATAGTATTTATACACGCATCAAGTCATCAACCATCACTATTTCTACTCTTTGTTCTGGTATCCATTTTCTAACAAAGAAAAGAAATGGTACCTGGGAATGCTTAGGCTCAGAAGTATCAAGATAAGCACAAACACGCAAATCACCAGTAAAGCGAGTGCTTGGCATGAAATCTCCAACAAGAACATCAGCCTTCTCAACCAGCTCCATATCAAACATATGTGAGAAAGATTTCACATCAAGAACCGCAATGACATTTGGATTCACATCCATAAAGAAAGGGAAAGTTGGAGGCACATTTGTTCTGAAAACTGTGCTTTTGTGCTTCTCAATTCTTTTCTTGAAAAATGTATCCGGGCCCTGAAACCAGAAGTAGTCTAGTCTGTCTAATATTGGACCTACCAAAGGCCAACCGTAGCTGCCCGGAATCGGCCGCACCGGCAGCAAAGATAGGGCGGCATCTGGTGGTTGAAGTGGTGCTGTTGATGGTGATGATATTCCATGAGGCGTGTTCATCATTTTGGCAATCATGTTAGAGAAAATAAATGTGTGAATTGAGAATGGTATGTAGGGTTGGATATTTATGGACTATGTTGATGACATATGGAAAAGTACTATGATATAGACTTCTGGTACATAATTGAACCTTGTGGGGATGGATGAATAATGAGCACGTGTATTAAGTCTTGCTGCTAAGTTGGAGAATATCTGTTCACTTAGTTTGTATCTGGAGTTCATACTCTAGTTTCTAACTTTATATATTTAGTAACATGAAGAATATAGCTATCCAGACACAACATGTATATTTTTACTCAAGTTTCTTGATACAAATAAGATTTAAATTTCATTATATGTTTCAATTGGCGTGGGCTCGACATTGCTTTAACTCAAATATCATACGGTTCAATCTAATAAGTGTAGAAATAAGTCCAGCCGAGGTATATCAAGCTGAGCTGAGGTGGACCGGCCTGAACAAAGACGTGGAAGGAAGTAATCAAGTCAGTCAGCCAAGCTGACCAGGATGAGAGAGGTACGGACAAAATAAAGGCTGGACTGAACTAAAGAAGACAGACGGGCCAAGGTGAAAAAGAGCTGAAGAAATGTAAAGCAAAACCACAGTGAAGAAGTGCTCAGTCAATGTGCCGATGTGAAGTACAAGCAAGGCAGCAACGCTAAAGCCGAACTGTTATACTTAGTCTTGTAAATATTAACTTAGAACATTTACTGTACATAAGGCAAAGCTGATCAGGTAACTAGTCGTTGCCTTATAGACGTTAGAAAATACTGTAGCTGAATAGTAACCACTGCACAAGTGAAAAAATTAAGCCGTTAGGTGTAGAAAGATCTCTATAGAAGAAAAAAAAAACCTTGTAAATCTAAACTTAACGTGAATGAATTCTTTCAATTTCGACAATAAGGAAACGCACTAGATTCAAAATGATAATGTGAAAAGTTGGTGATAAACCTTAAATAGAAATAACTACCTTCATACATTCTCTTCTTTTAGATAATGGCTTTCAGACCTCCTATAATGTAAAACTATATCATTAGATTCCATGTACTATTAGACCAAATTGGAAACTTAATTAAACCGACCGGTTGTGAAACATGCACCCTTTAATTGGCCTACAACAGTCCTGTGCATTCCGGCATAGGAAATAAAATTCTGGTTCCTTGTGATCGCTGATACTGCTCGTGAAAAAGGCTAGTGAATATGAAATAAAGGGTGTGAAAGAGTGTTTACATGCCTTGGTCGCAGGAAAGAGGAAGTGGAGGGATATAAAATGAAAAAGTATGTCATGCTGCATAAATTAGTATTACATACTGATTGTTTTTTTGTTTGTTTGTTAGTTCTCTTGATTTAGGAGATGGCTCATATATTACAAACAGATCCAACTGATTTTCCTCATACTTTGAAGAGCCTTGTGTTATGCTATTTCATAAAGCCAAAAGTTGCACTGGTAATAATGTCAAGTGTTTACATTCGGTCAGCAAAAGTCAACGTTGTTAGATGTCATTACCAGCACAGGTTAGCTAGTCAGTCCTGATTGGTTTATACTCAGCACACCTCATGGAACGCAGGTCACCACCACTGATTTAGCTCAGCTCGGCCAGCAGGTTCCAGACTCAGTACCGAGCACCTCAGCTCGATCAAATCGGACCAGATGGGCGAAAACTTAGCCTCTGCATCGGCTCGGCAGTAGCTGTGACTCTAAACGGCAGAGACTTCAAGAAGTCTCAATCATTTTCGGCAAAATCAAACGGCAAGCTCTTTCTGGAAGAAAGAATGAAATTTAGTGCCAGAAGTGATCATAGGCGACTTCAATATTATTTTAGACATTAAAAGTAAATCTGAATATAAAAAAGTAGATAAAAATGTCATTACAAAAATCCACAAATTGAACCCAACATATGACCATCTGCAATACACTTTCAAGAGGTTGTGAGTTTAGTTGGTCAAACAAGCAACAAGCAAACAAAATGGTATATAAGGATTGATCACATGTTTTGCAATGCAGAATGAAAACATGTTTTTTCCAACTTTCAACTTGACTTCGAAGTACAAATGGTCACTGATCATCCTCCTGGTGTATTTTCTGTCAATTGGAGAGAAAACTTTAGCCCAAAGTCATTAAAATTCATGAAAGACTGAATGGAACATCTTGACTTCAAGGATGTTATAGAGAAAAGTTGGTCATCTCCAATGTAAGAAAACCCAATGATAAGATCCATAGAAATGTTAAAAAGGCTCAAGTCATCTCTGAAGGAGTTGAACATAAAACCGTCTAGTAATGTCTCGGTAAGGGTTGTAAAGGCTAGACAAGACCTGAAAGAAGCCAAAGAACATGTCATAAAGGACCGCTACAATACCCATCTGCAACAGGTTCAGAAGTCTACATTTAAAAACTATTTAAGGCTACTAGACTTTGAATAGTCCTTCTTCAAAAAAAAAGTCAGAGTTAGTTAGATGAAAGAATGTGATATAAACTTTGAATTCTTCCACAGATCAGTTAAAGCCCTCGCTACAGCAAATAAGATTATGAGACTACTTGATGAAAATGACAATATGAAAGAAGATTATGATAAAGTCAAGGCATTAGCCAATGGTTTCTTTGAAAACCTCTTCACTGAACCTTTTCCTAGCGCTGTCTCAAACCAGTGGAATGATAAAGTACTTAGTGAGAAACAAGCTATTCTCCTTGAGTCTCCAATCTCAAAAGAGGAGAATAGGAATGCTCTCTTCTCAACAAAAAGTGGCAATGCCCCTGGATCAGATAGATTCACAATGGAGTTCTACAAAGACAATTAGGACTTGATTGGAAAAGAATTCATGGAAGCCATTGAATTTTTCTTTAAGGAAGATGTCATGTATTTTCCTTAAAACTCCATAGCTATCTCCCTCATTTCTAAAGTGGATGCTCAATTAGAATGAAAGATTTTAGGCCAATCTCATGTTACAATGTCTAGTACAAAACGATCTCCAAGATCTTAGCAAGTAGAATGAAGTAGTTGCTCTCATACTTAGTCGATAAAAATCAATCAGCATTTGTTCAAGGTAAGGTAATACAAGACAATAATATCTTGATGCATGAACTGGTAAATGATTACAAGCATATCGGAGGACCATGTGGATGTGCTATTAAAGTAACTATAACGAAGGATTTTGTCATTGTAAATTGGAGATATCTGTGGACATATTGAAAAAAAATGAAATTCCCTCCCTAATTCAAAAAATGGATTCACCTATATATCTCAACTGCCTCCCATGCTATAATCCTAAATGGATCACTCATTCGAAACTTGAAAGCTTCTAGAGACTTAAGACAAAGTGACCCTCTCCTCTCCTGCTTATTCACTTTAGTAATGGAAGGTTTTATTCACATACTAAAGTCACAACTTGATGGCACAAACTTCAAATTCCACCCAAAATGTGAGGCAATCAAGCTCAGCTCCTTGGCATTTGCATATGATCTTTTCATCCTGTCAAGTACTAATAAAGAATCTGTCAAGATAATAAAGGACTGCCTCAAAACTATCATATGTGAGGCAGACTCTAACTAATAAACTATGTTCTTATTGCAATCTACATATATTAGACTATTGTCTTTTTTTAATACCCATGAGAGTTATTAGACATATTGAAAAGATAATGAAGTCTTTTCTCTGGAGTGACTCCAGAAAGGCGGAGATCAAATATAGTACTTGTTGCACTGCAAAAGAGGCTTGTGGTCTGGGGATACGCGACCTCCCTACCATAAACAATTCCTATATCATAAAGAATATCTAGGACATATGTCAGGAAAAAAAGAAAGCATTTAGGTAAAATAGGTCCACTCAGTCATCTTAAAGGTAAATCAGCTACAAGTGACGGTAGTTGGTTTTAGCTCCCTGATGCCAATTTTTCAATCAAAAGTGTTGTTGGAGCAATAACAGGAGGTTATACAACTGTTAATTAGGCAAACGTTGTCTGGTGCAAGCATCATGTTCCAAGATATGCTGTTATACTACGGCTTGCATGTTGGAAGAGGATGAATACAGAAGACAAGTTGCTAGATTGGAGCATTATTGATACTAATACTTGTGTTATATATGACATTTCCTCAAAAGATCAGCATCACCTATTCTTTCATAACTTCTCCAAACATGTTTAGAAGACTGTGCTTCAACAACCGCACCACCAACATCATGCTTTCAATTGGGGCACAATATTGAACTTGTTGAAACTATGTCCCCTTGGAAATCAAAATATCAGAATGACTTGATATATTATGCTTTTATAGGCAATGTCTACTCACTTTAGAGGCAAAAGAATATCATAGTCTATCAGAAGATATGGAAGGATGAGCAGAGCACAACCAAGAAGATCATTCACAATGTTAGGTCCTTTATTGCATTATGGAGATAGATTAGGAGAAACAGAACAATTGGGAGATTGCCTTGAGCCTCGAGCTTTCCATGAAAATCTTCAGCTAAAGGATTCAAATTTCGGTTGGTCTGTTTATATTTTTACTATGGAGTTACAGTTTCTGATTTTTGAGGCTATAGGTTTACCTTGGCCTGAATTGGCCTTAATGCATGTTTTTTTTGATTATGTTCCTCCGATCATTCTGTTCACTAATTCCCCATCTTGATCGCTTTTTTGCACATTTTGTAACCCTTTTTTATTCCATAGTCCGATATTGTTCTCTCTATATTTTTATACACTAAACTAGGAACTCCTCGTTACCCTCATTACTCCGAGCATTAGTCTTTTGTTATTGTCTATTATAACGGTTATCTTTTTCTATTCGTTCTATCTATGAAATTTGACTTAAAATATATTCTATCCATACCTATGTTTTACGACCCATGTTATTGATACTTTTATATCCATGCGACTCATTGATGCAAAGAAATGGTGAAGGAAAGGGAAGGGAAAGATGAAGGTACCTTCTGGAGTTGAATGGTTTTCGAAAAGATGAAGGGTATGGTGGAGCTGGGCCGGTGGTTGGAGAGTATTGCACCAAAAAAAATTAGTTTATGATCTTTAAGCTTAAGAAAAGTGCTAGGAAAAAATCGGTTGGGATCAGAGGAGGTAAGAAATGAGGTAAAATATGAGGCCTCCAATCACAGATTGCCACGTGTACAAAAGTGAAAGAAGTTTAATTTTTTTTTGTTTTTAAAAAATAGTTACTTGTGGTAGCGCGTGATTGGAGGCCTCATTTTTTGCCTCACTTTTTGCCTCTTGTGATCCCAACCGGAAAAAAATAATGAGTAGTTTATTAAACGGTTTAATTGAATTAGGATTTAATTAAGTAGTTTGATTGAGTTGCTAATTTGTTGTGAAATTTAAAAAGTATAAATATCGAGTTTTAAATTTAAAAAGTGTATCAGTAATTATTTTAAACCACAATAATTCCCAGAGTGTAAATATGGGTTTTTCCCCGAAAAATAACTACGTGAACTAAGACTTCATTATTGAAAAGAAATGATGAAACATTTCTGGAAGGAAGCTACCCCTGGATATTGCTGGGGAGTCTTCTATAGTCTATACCAAGACTAAAGCATCAATATAGAAGAGAGAAGTAGTTGCAGGGACTCTTGGAAAGAGAGGAAATGGAAGCGGTTGGAAGAGACGAAATGGAAGTGATTCTTAGAGAGGACGAGAGGAAGAGTGGACGGGAGGAACTGGATTTCAACTATTTTGATTCCATTCATAGGGATCTGTGCTTGATAGAAAATCATCCATGGTGGACTGATCAGGTGCGGACTCAATTACGATTCTTCAAATTGGACGTTAGATTCCTGGGAAGATTCTTCCGGTGTTCTGCAGTGAGCAGTCTAAGCTTCGGGGATGATACTCACAGAGAATCTTGGTTTGGATTGCGACGGATATGGGAAGGAGACCGAAGGGGATCTATTGCTGTTCTCCTTTTAGAGATGCGTGAAGCTCGAATCTTTGATTGGAATCCACTAAAATGGGAAATGGGGGAAATGATTGACAAGTCTAAGCTCGAAATTGGACGACGGTGCAATTATTGGCTTCCTTGCTTACTTGAATTTGAAATAGATGGTGAGATCCTGGTATTTCTTGATGTTATCCTCACTAACCTCAAGGATCTTTTGAGCTACAAAGCTGGAATCATTGTTCCACTGGAAAAGCAAATGGTGGAAACATTAGAACTAAAGCTAGTATTTTTGCAGAATTTCATAAAACTGACTGCAAATTGCATAGAGAGCAAGGAATCACTAGAATTAGGGATTTGTATTGGTACTTTTGTGGATGAAGCAGCATGCCTAACATTTCTAAATTGGGTAAAACTTGGGAATGGAGCAACTTCTTTTGAAGGAATGGATCTTTTGCTTTCGGATTTGATACAAAAGATCGAACCTTGCACCCGTTATGCGTCATCCTCATTCGATAGAAGAACCCTGTTGTACAAGGTTTCACCCAGTGGTGATATTCTAGGAGTTCTTGATGCTCTTTCGAATAGTCTAAAGAATCTTGTCAGGTACAATGATAGTAAAATTGTCCCATTTATGAAGCGAATTGAGATATTGGAAGAGAAGGTAGTGTTTCTGAGGAATTTCTTGAAGCTGGCAGCAAATGCTATTGATAGAAAGGAATTTCAAGATTTCAAGACTAACATTCTTAGTTTTGCTCGTACTGCAGCAAGCCTAACATTGGTGTGTTGGTCAAAAGCGGCAGATGAAGACTTTACTACTGAAATGGATCTTCTGCGTTCTGATATGCCACAGGAGCTCAAACCTTGGACGCCTGATGTTGTAGCCTTGTACACTGCAATATTAAAGGCAATGAAGGTGCATCGATCTGACTCTCTCCTTTTGGGACAAACCGTTGCAAGCCTTGTCAACCTTCTCCTTGAAAACCTGTCTAGTCATTTGAAGGATGAGTTTGAAATCCTGTGGGACGGCCTGATATTTCTATTAACTTTCATTGCTGATCCGCCCAGTACAACAACATTACCCATTGGCTTAGAGGATCCCATCTATAGCGGGGATATGGGGGTGTCAGATATATGTAACCATATCCATCTTGCTGTTGGTGTTCCGCCCATTTATGCTGTTAAATCGCAAATATATATGCTTCTCAAGAAACGTTCATACCTCATATTCTCCCTTGATGATACGAAAGATTTTTCCGGGAGGAAACTGCTTCCTTCTGAATTTGTTAGGGAGATGGGACTAGTGAAGGATAAGATTAGACAGCTTTATTGCAAAATCCCAGATTCATCTGTGTACAATTTTCCTAAGACTATTGGTAAGGGATTTCTTGATACTCTGATTCAGAACCTAAATTTGAAGGAGAAGCCGATCAGTGATGTTACATGTGTATCATTTGCCAAGTACCTGATCATAAAAATCAAGGAGGAACTGGTGTCTTTGAGGCCCTTTTTCAATGATATATTGGAGCTTCAGGAAGAGCAAAAGGAACTAAACGCTACTCGGTTACAAGTCATCAATTTGGTGTACCTAGCCGAACATGTCATTAATTCATGTTTTGTCTTTGATTATCCAGTATGGTATCATATGGCGCTTCTTTCAAATGTCCTTGACAGAATTATCGTTGTTAACATAGAGCTTGAGAAGATCAAAAAGTGCAACATGCACAATTTTGGGTTCCTCCCCTGTTCAGCTAGTTCTCTTAATACTATGTCAGAACAAGCTTGGCAAGCTGGGACTTCAGAAATGAATGAACTGGTGGTGGGTTTTGAAGAGGAGGCAAGTATCATAGCTGACAAACTTACAAGGGGACATAAGTCGCTTGACATTGTCTCGATTGTTGGTATGGCTGGCATTGGTAAGACTACACTAGCCAGAAAAGTTTATGGCATCCCATTAGTGAAAAGTTGTTTTAACATATTTGCTTTCTTTTCTGTTTCCAAATATCATAGTTCTAGAAGGTTATTGATTGACATTTTAAGTCAAATCACTCTGATTGATGATGACGTCTCTAGTATGACGGAAGAAGATTTGGCTCACAGACTCTGGAAACGTTTGAGTCAGCGAAAGTTTCTTATTGTATTGGATGATATCTGGGACATAAGTGCCTGGAACGAAGTGAAAAGCTCATTCCCAGATGACCAAAACGGAAGCAGAGTTGTCATCACAACTCGATTTCATAAAGTTGCTTTGGAAGCCCAAATCAGATGCAGCCCATACACTTTACGTTTTCTCTCTGAGAATAAAAGTCTGGAATTATTGCAAAAGAAGGTATTTCGCAATGGAAGCTTCCCACCAGATCTTTCTGAGGTTGGAAATCTGATTGCAAAAGGTTGCAATGGCCTACCTCTAGCTATTGTTTTGATTGCAGGTCTCCTTGCAAGAACAGAAAGAAGCCTGAGTTGGTGGACTGAAATCTCAGAGAGAGTAGGGTTTTATCTGTCCGAAGAGGGGATTATGGAAATACTCGAGTTAAGTTACAAGCACTTGCCATGGCATTTGAAACCATGCCTTCTCTATTTTGGAGCATTTGCAGAGGATATGTTGATTCCTTTGAAAAGCTTGATGCAGTTATGGATTGCTGAAGGCTTTGTTCCGGAATCTGAGACAAAAAGCCTAGAAGATTTAGCAAAAGAATACTTGAAGGATCTAGCTGACAGAAGTTTAATAATTGTTAATTCCAGAAGCTCTAGAGGTGGGATAAAAACACTTGGCATTCATGATCTAATACATGATTTCTGTCGCATGAAAGCTAGGACTGAGAATTTTTTTATGCTGGAACGTGGAATTGCAGCATCTTGTTCATCAGGCCTCCCAATATATGATCATTATCGTGTTTGCCTGCATGCTGGCGAGTCTACTGTTGATCTTTTCCCAACATTTCCAAATATGCATTCTCTACTCTGTTTTCAGAGATGTAACACGCCGTTTGATACCCAATCCATTGTTTGGAGATTTAAACTTGTCCAAGTGTTGTATTTGGAGAACATGTGGTTGGATGAATATAATTTGGAACAGCTGAGTCTGCTTGTTCATCTGAGACATATAGTAGCTCCAGTCAATCGTCTCGTGTCAGTCCCATCGTCTCTGTCTAGTCTCTGGAAATTGGAAACTTTTACTTTAAGAACAATGAGGAAAGGTGAAGTATTATTGCCTGAAACTCTTTGGAAAATGGAAAGGCTTAGGCACGTAAATATCAGTAGATGCAGGCTTACTTTTTCTGATAGCCACAAGGACGAAGTATATCCTCAAATGTGCAATGTGGAAAGCTTTTCTTCACCAACTTTATCTACTGGAAATGATCTACAAGAGCTTCTGAAAAGGTTGCCTGCTGTTCGAAAATTGAGCTGCTGTTTTGATAAATCTTGTGCTTCTGTTGACGCAGAAGTTGAGTCATTGGACTTTTTTTGTCAAATCGAGTCACTGAACCTATCTTATATCGGAGATAGAAGCCCCTATGCCATCAACTTTCCTGCAACTCTGAAGAAACTTAAGTTGGTGGGTTTCAAGCTACCTTGGATGGCTATATCAGATATCAGCAGGCTGCCATGTCTTGAGGTTTTGAAGCTACTATGGAATTCCTTTGTAGGTCCTTGTTGGGACATGGAAGATTTGGAATTCCCAAGACTTAAATTCTTGAAAATGAATGGCCTAAATTTGGTACGCTGGAATGCATCTCCTGATTCTTTCCCTTGCCTGGAGCAACTTCTTGTAATTGGATGCGAAGATCTCATAGAAATACCAAGCTGTTTTGGAGAGATTTCAACATTGAAGAGGTTTGAAGTTCAAGACTGCAACAAAAAAGCTGCAAGTTCAGCCAATCAAATCAAGAATGATCAAAGGGAATTGGGAAATGAGTCGATTGAAGTTGATATCTCAAATAGTTTTTGAAATACATTTGGCCAATTACTACTAGGTATTTATGTTATTCACTGAGCAACTACTTTGCTGAGACTTGCCATCGTGTATAGAGTACTTTAAATAGGACTATGCTTTGACAATGCTGCCTTAGTTGGGTAGGCTTTTTTGTAAAGTTTTGGCATTATATGTGAGGTTTATTGTAAGCCACCTTTTGTCTATGCCACCATCAGCTGCTAAATACTATGCATCACTTTTTGTGAATTCGCCAGTTGGTCTTACTTGAAAATTTTACTTAAAAAACATTTCATTGTTCCGGTTGCGTTCATGCAGAAGAGATGGTTAAACAGCTTTGAATTGTTCAATGAACACATTGGTCTTTTCACACCAGGCAGGAGATATTTGAGCATAAGCTCCATTCCTGTTGCAAAGTCTTCATCTGCTGCTTTTGACCAATAGCCCAATGTCTGGGACACGGCATTCTGTGCAAAAGCATGAATACATGCCTGGAAGTGTTGAAATTCCTTTCTGCCAATGCCATATGTTGCAAGCCTCAATATTCTTTGCAGAAATACTACCTTCTTTACATCACAGAAGTGGCTGCTACTTATAGCAGTTGATCGACATATCTTGACGCAATCTTAATTATGGGTCATCGGGAAACAACCTCTGCGTGTTTCTAACATATATGTATGATTGCGTACATCTGACCCTTCCATATCCCGCCATAAGCGGGAGCCTCTAAGGCAATAGAGTAATGTTGATGTTGTTGTAAATACTACCTTCTTTTCAGGGAATTCAAGTTGCTTTTGAAATGGGACAAATGTATCAGCTCTGTGCCTCAAAAGACCCTTTGTATTGTTGAGGAGAGCATCAAGAAACATCTTGATCTCACCGCTTGTTGAAGAGACTTGTACCTTAGGGATCCAAAGTGAGAGGCTCTCATGCCACGCATACAAGGGTTGATCTTCTGCAACATATCAGAAAGCAACAAAAAAAATCAATTCCTTCACCTTTCGCGTTTAGCCAAAACATAAATGTCAGCCTAGCTGCCGGCTTCGCGGAAGTGTGCATACAAATCCTGAGTTCTTGTAATTCCTTGTTATCTATGCAATTTGCAGTGAGTTTTAAGAAATTCTGCAGAAACGCAAGCTCTGCTTTCATTTGATGTGGGACATTGTTACCTTTATTATAGCTCAGATCCTTCAGATTTTTGAAAAGAAAGATTTTTGAATTCATACCATTCTGAGATGAATGATTCTCTAACAAATTACTCTTTACATCAAGAAACAACCTTGTGTGCGGCCAGGACATAGCGAAGTTGGTAATCGGAGTTAGAAAAGTGCTCCTTAAAAGGTCGCATGTTCGAACCAGGTCATGGCATAATGGGAGCGACACTGCTATCTGGACCTCAATGACCAAAAGCTTAAATCCGCCCAATTGGATGCAAAATTACAAGTCCGGTTTGCAGTGTGCTCCTTGTATGGGTTCTGACAGCACCTTACCAATCTAGGAGACCACTGATCTTCTGATTTGCATCATCCACAAAACTCCATAGGGCTGGGACTGGGAGCCTCCCGAGCCAACGATTTTAGTCTTTTTCACCAAGAAAGAAACAAGCTTGCGCAGACCAAAGGGAAACTCGAGCCACATGCCTATGAATAGACATCTTACTTGGTAATACAATAACATCGAAAAAGTACGATTTAAATATGATTTAAGTCAAATGATTTAAATCACGATTATTACCCTCAAAAGGACCCTTAATACTGGTAGAATACCTCTTGAAATTTCAACCAAGGATAGCAGCAGGAAAACAATACCAAACGTCATGTGTTCCATAAGAGCCATTATTAACCAGAAAAGACTTGCCCTTGAGCTACACTCATCTTTACACATGAAAGAGAGGAAATATATACAACAGGAGGCAATGAGAAGTTGATCCTAATTACATCAAAGTGAAGGAGATGGCTTCAAATTAGACATGAACTCCTATCCTCTTAGCTACCTGCACCAAGAGCGAAATACTTGAATCATTATCAACAACAACAACATTACCCCATTGCCATAGAGGCTCCCGCCTATGACGAGGTATGGAGGTCCGGATGTATGCAACCATACTTGTATGTTAGAAACACGCGGAGGTTGTTTTCCGATGACCCATAATGAATCATTATCAACCATATATCCATATAACGTTATTCTTCTTTTTTGGAGGCAAATCATGCTATGTTGCTTTTTGTTTTTTGATTAACTAATCCTATTTGACATGGTGTTTTTGGAACCGGTATAACATACAAACACCTTAATACCTCTTTAAAGGAGTGCACGTCACTGCCCCAAAGCGAGGCATCACAATCTGCATCTCTTGCACTCCATATGTCATTTCTACGGTCGTCCCCAACATCAACCGCATCCTCTGGCGTGACACCCAACAAATCACAAGCTTTTAGAAAGATTGTGGGATTCTGGAACAATAGCTCCGAGACCTCTAATGTTGTTCAGTTTGTACGGATTTCTAGGAACGTTATTTTCGGTGACAGACGGGGTCTGTGTAAACCATTGACGAAGTTACCCGCTATTTAAATCATCTATGACTCATACGAAAGATAATTTGCAAGAGAGCATACTTGAATGGCCATAGGACACCTACTGAACAAGTGATTTAAATCACCATCTTCATCATCCATACACTTGCAACACCGCCAACGTTCTTTAACTTCCACCATACGTTTTAACAACCTTTTTGATTAACATCAGTATGCCACGATGTATATCCTACATTACTCGACTTTAGCATCATAGTGATAAAACAAATAAAACATCCCCAACAATTGTTTAAATGCACAACTTTGCAAACAGAGTAAAAAGTGTCGTAGTAAAAATTCTTTTGGCAAAAAGTTGCCTAGTGATAGTAAGACGTTTTACCTCAATCAAATGGATTCCAATCCACTCAGTTGAGGGATTTAAATCTGACAATCAAGATAAATGCACATTAACTCTCATTTTGTCCAAATTCTACATGTAACAACAACATTACTCTATTGTCTTAGGAGTTCTTGCCTATGCCGAGGTATGAGGGGGTCGGATGTACGCAACCATGTTAGAAACACATAGAGGTTGTTTTCCGATGACCCATACTGAAAATTGTTTGTCGATCAACTGCTACTTCACAATATAAGAAGCGCAACCAATTTAGTGAGTCTTTGCTTTATTCCATCATATTCCAAAGTCAAAGAAGAGTGTGTCCTTGAATCCTTGGAAATGGAAAGAAAATTCTACGTGTAACTAAGAACCTAAAATCATCACTACCTAATTTATCAACCTAGCAGAGTAATTGGAGCAATTTTTCAAGAACAGTTAGGTTAGTTACCTTCAATTCTAGGAGATATATTTACTCGGATATATAGATTGCATGTCTTCTCTTCTTCTCCAAGAATCAAGAATCGCATAAGGCTTTCTTTTCTCTTCTTGCTTCTTCTTGTCCCCTCCCTTCCTCTTCTTCTTCCTTTTTTATTTTTTTACTTTTTAGGCTCCCCACCCCCACCCCCACCCTCACCCTCCTTCAGTATACGACAATTGATAAAGTGAGTGGGTTGCAAACCCACTTTCCCACTCCTGTTTTGTTTCTTTTCTTTTTTTAGTAATTCACTCTTAATGAATTTAGGTATATTACATAAACCTCCTTCATTCTTGTTCTTCCATAACACTTTCTAAGATTTCCAATGAATACGCTGTCGGTAGAATTCCTCCAGCATAAGTTAACAACAAAGGACTGAATTTCAAAAATCAGCAACTCAGAGAGCTTGAAACACATCGTGACATATGACGGGTTTGCTTAAAGTATAATTACTTCCTCGCTCTCTCTCATTCCAACCCTTATTTTAGTTCGTATTATGTTTTTGGTGTCTGCAAACAGCTTTTTTTAGTCTCACCAGTAACTCGTTGGAAGACCAAGGTATTTTGTCAGAAAAACAATATCTTGGTGAATGAAATACTTTACTTCATTGATTTTTCTATATCATCTACACCCACTATAAATAGTACAATGCTTGTGTTATCTATAGTAATATGATACAATTTGGGGAGCCTCATCTTACTTGTCTCCAGAGTGCGGTTGGGGTTGATATGAGCACCGTGATATACCATCTAAGCGTCGTAAAGCGCCTCCTGCCTCTGTTAGCACTGTTTCTTGCGGCTAAGCCATACCCTGATGATGTATCACTGTCTACTGAGGGGTCAGTTCGCAAAATATGCATCCTGGCCTCCTCCCACCGGATGAGTCCGTAGGCCATGTCCACCGAAGGGAGTGGCTCCCGTTTTAAGATGCTCTCTTTCCTAACTCAAAATTGTCATCAAAGGTTGTCAGAAATTGAAACAACCGTTGTTTTTTTTTTTTTTTTGGTTATAGACCAGAATAATTTCTGGGTCTTTGATTGGGTTTGGATCCTTTATACCAATGGTCATCAAAATCAACTAGAGTTTATTCAAGATTTCATCAAGCGTATTTGTGTCCTGCCTCGTTTGTGGAGGTCGAATACTTGGAGTGAGTGTGTACCCAACCTATAAGTCACCATTAAACCATCACAGAGAGCCTTTGAAGTTGGGTATTGTGAGATGTTTGTCACAAGGTGTGATTCAATATTCTGAATCAACCATGTGAAAATACACTCATCATATGGTTCCCAAAGGTCAATCCTAGTTCAGTATGTTGGGGTGGCAGGGGTGTCCCTGTGAGATGTGAACTTCTTCCCCTTCCTCCAATAGCCTTTAGGATCAGTGTTGTCCATAGAGAGTAATCCTCGCCATTGAGTTTTACTCTTATGGTGAGATTTTCAGAGGTTGTTGTCAGAGCTTGTGAACTAAGGCTCCGACTAAGAAAATTGGCCAGTTGAACTGTGAGTTCATCAGAGAAGGTTGGACCAATTTTTAGGGTCTAAACTTTCACCGGACATATTGTGCTAAGTAGTCGGAACACGTATCGGATTTTAGTCAATCGGTTATAAGAACTATCTGGGACTATGATGATAATTTCTGTGTCTCAATTTTCTGAAAAGATCTTTTTTTGAGTGGGTTTTTCTGGGTCGGAATTTTCTGCTCGTTGGATTTTTTTTCTTGGACGATGAAGAACTAGATTTCTGAGTTTGCAAGATCAGAATCGCTCTAATACTATCTAAAAAAACAATATATTGGTGAATGAAATACTTTACTTCATTGATTTTTCTATATCATGTACATCCACTATAAATAGTACACAATGCTTGTGTTATCTATAGAAATGTGATACAATTCAGGGATTTGATGTGGGATTTGATTTAGTCTATACTAGGATAAAATCAATCTCTTCCTAAATTACAAATAATCAAATCAAACCTTATCTTTAACATATTTAGAAGGTGAATTGACTATCCTAATACATATACAACTCCTTTTTGACATTGTCAAGAAACTCGTGGATGGGCCCCAGGGGCATAGTCCAGTGGTAAATGGCAAAGGTGATTGAGGCTAAAACCCTGACGTCCCGAGTTCGAGTCCGTGTGGAGACAATCCTTGTTGAAATATTACAAAGGTTGTCTCTGGGCTGGCTGAGTATCGTGTGTCCCCCCCCTTTGCAGGGCTGCCGGTGGATCACATCCCTCGATTTACATCTCACCTGGCTAAGGGGCCTCTGTTACAGGTGGGAGAGAACCCATCCCTCATCAAAGAAACTCGTGGATGGAAAACAATAAATTAAAAGAAAGCTAGTAAAGCATACACAGATTTACGTGATTCGATTGATGCTGAAAAAAGATATTTTTTTTACCTAATAAATTCTAGCCAACTATACAATTTTTACAATTCAAACTACAACTGGCTCGAATCAAACCATACCATGCTTTCTATTACCTCCAATTAGGGCTGTAAATGAACCAAGCCGTTCGGTTGTTCGGCTCGTTTGGTTCAGGCTCGAGTTCGAGTTCGGCTCGGATAAAAGGTTAATGAACAGAGCTTAAACATCTTTTTCTGTTCGAGCTCGGTAAGTGACACCGCCTCCAATGACCGCAGAAAAAAATCTATTTTAGATCGTGCTCCTAAAATATCATGTACGGGTTTAAATTCAGGTCATTCAAAGTTCCAAATCAACTAAGAAACATCATTCCAAGATTCATTTTCTAGTAAAAGCACACAGTGATTAGTGAGAATTTGCATCATGTTTGCTGTCTTCTCACATGCAGCCTTTTGAATCTCGACAGCAGGAGGCAGGAAGATAAAAGATTCCAAATTAAACAATTAAGACAAAGGTTAAATTGTTATAAAATTTAAAATATTCAAGGTAAGTATTCTTTTATTTCTGGAAAAAAATTATCATAGATGACTTTTTGACATAATATCAAATATACTATATCAAAAACTTATTTGTAATAATATTTTTATACAGATGAAATTCATAACTTGTTAATAGTTATTCTTATATTATTTTTTGTGACACTCTACTATTTGATGAAAATTTAAAATATTCTCTATCAAAAAAATAAAAATAGCAAATTTAAAAGATTGAAAAATAATTTTTTTAGTCAAGGAATATAAATAGATACATTTACATCGTATGTGTTTGAAGTAATGATTCATAGACCTTTCTAGCTTAAAACCCTTGGGCTCTTCGTATTTTTAAACTAGGTTAGAAACTCAATTAAACCATGAAGAATGAAACACGCACTCCTGCCCGCCAACTCCCGCGGAGCAAGTGAACCACGCCCTCCTTCTCAGCAACGATCACCATCCAAAAGCACCTTCTTCCTCACCCATGGCCACATTGAAATAACTTGATATTTGAATTGCAACGTTGCGATGCGAATTAAATACCTACGGATGCAGGAAATAGACAAATGCACTTCATGAGCCAAATCGTCCTCATTCAACCATCAACAACTAAAACAAATTAACAACTAAATTTAGTTCAAAGCATAGCAGAGACTTGAAGAATGTTCAATCATTTTTCGGCAAAATCAAACGACAATCTCTTTCCGGAAGAAAATGAAATTTAGAGCCAAAAGTGATCATAAGCTACTTCAACATCATGTTAGACAGTAAAAGTAAATTTGGATATAAAAAGATAGATAGAAATGTCATTACTAAAATCAACAAATTGAATCCATCATATGACCATATCCAATATACCTTCAAGAGTTTGTGAGTTAGTTGGTCGAACAAGCAACAGGCAAACAAAATGGTATCAAAGGTTTGATCACATGTTTTGCAGTGAAGAATGGAAGAACGTTTTCTCCAACTTTCAACTTGACTTAGAAGCACGAATGGTCACTGATCATTCTCATGGTGTCTTTTTGTCAAATGAAGAGAAAACTTTGGCCCAGAGTCTTTAAAATTCATGAAAGGTTGAATGGAACATCCTGACTTCAAGGATGTTATAGAGAAAAGTTGGTCATCTCCAATGCAAGAAAGCCCAATAATAAGATTCACAAAAATGTTAAAAAGGCTCAATTCATCTCTAAAGGAGTTTAACATAAAAAAGTTTGGTAATATATCGGTAAGGGTTGTAAAGGCTAGACAAGATCTAGAAGAAGCCCAAGAACAGGTCATGAAGGACAGCTACAATACCCATGTCCAACATGTTGAGAAGTCTACATTAGAAAACTATTTAAGGCTACTGGACTTTGAAGAATCCTTTTTCAAAGAAAAATCTAGAGCTAATTAGATGAAATAATGATAGAAACTTTTAATTCTTCCACAAATCACTTAAAGTTTGCGCTACAAGATATAAGATTCTGAGACTACTTAATGAAAATGACAATATAAAAGAAGATTATGATAATGTGAAGGCATTAGCCAATGGTTTCTTTGAAAACCTCTTCACTCAACCTTTTCCTAACTCCATCTCAAACCAAAGTTGGAATGGTAAAGTATTTAGTGAGAAACATAATATTCTCCTTGAGTCCCTGGTCTCAAAAAAGGAGCTAAGAAATGCTCTTTTCTTAACAAAAAAATGACAATGCTACTGGACCAGATTGATTCACAATGGAGTTCTACAAAGACAATTAGGACTTGATTGGGAAAGAATCCATGGAAGCCATTGAATTTTTCTTTAAGGAAGATTAGGTACTTTCATTAAAAGTCCACAGCTATATCCCTCATTCCTAAGGTGGATGCTCAATTAGAATGAAAGATTTTATGTTAATCTCATGTTCCAATATCTTATACAAAACGATCTTCAAGATCTTAGCAAGTAGAATGAAGCAGTTGCTCACACACATAGTTAATGAAAATAAATCAACATTTGTTCAAGGTAGGGTAATACAAGACAATAATCTCTTGATACATGAACTGGTAAATAATTACAAGCATATTTAGGACCAGGTAGACGTGTTATTAAAGTAGATATAACGAAAGATTTTGACACTGTAAATTGAAGATATCTCATGGACATATTGAAAAAAAATGAAATATTCTCCCAATCAAGAAAATTGATCCACCTATATATCTCAAATGCCTCTCTTACTATAAATATAAATGGATCACTCATTCGAAACTTACAAGCTTCTAGAAGGGTGGCCCTCTCCCTTCCTGCATATTCATTTTAGTAACAGAATGTTTTACTCACATACTGAAATCACAAATTGATGGCTCAAACTTCAAATTCCATCCAAAACGTGACGTAATCAAGCTTAGCTCCTTTGCATTTGCATATGATCTCTTCATCCCGTCAAATGCTAATTAACAATCTGTCATGATAATAAAGGACTCCTTGGAGAATTTCGAAGGGTTATCAGGACTGAAGCCAAACCTCCATAAATGTGAAAACTACATTACTGGATTACCAAACTCAAGGAAAAAATCTATCTCTAATCTGTTAGGGATGCAAATTGTTCCCTTCCAATTAGATATCTAGAAATTCCACTGACCACTGGAAATTTGTCTCATAGGGATTGTGGCCCTTTGTTGGATAACTAACTAGCAAAACAAATAATTGGTCTGCCTCAAAACTCCTATATGAAGGGCTAATTTCAACTAATAAACTCTGTTCTCACTGCAATCAACATATATTAGACTAATGCCTTATTTATACTATGCAGAGTTATTAGAGAAATTGAAAAGATAATGAAGTCTTTTTTCTGGGTGGTTCTAGAAATGCAAAGATCAAATACCGTACTTGTTGCACTCCAAAAGAGACTGGTGGTCTAGGGCTACGTGACCTCTGTACCATAAACAATTCATACATCATAAAGAATAGCTAGGACATATGTCAGAAAATGAAAGCCTTTAGGTAGAATGGGTCCAATCAGTCATCTTAAAGGGTAAATCAATGTTGACAGTCCGATACAAGAAGTTGGTCTCTTGGATGTAGAAAAGAACCCTTAGGATAAGAGACCGATACTCACAATTCTTCAAGAAAGCCATTGAAAATGGAAGGCAACTTCTTTCTGGAAGGATCCTTAGCATCTTTAGGGTCCTCTTACTACAAATTACCCAGAACTCATAAGGATATGCTCTAGGCCGAAGTTTTTGAAGTTCTAGAAAGGAACCAATGGAAAATTCCTGTGGCAGAGGATGAGACAACCAAGTCAATCTGTTCAACAATGCTTGTCACAACATCCAATTAGCTACTAGAGGCGATATGTGGTTTTGGCTCTCTGATGCCAAGTTTTCAATTAAAAGTGTTGTCGGAGCAGTAACAGGGGGTTATACAAATGTTAATTGGGCAAAAATTATCTGGTGCAAACATCATTTTCCAAGATATGCTATCATAATATGGCTTTCATGTTGGAAGAGGATGAATATAGAAGACAAGTTACTAGATTGAGGCATTATTGATACATATACTTGTGTTCTATGTGTCATGTCCTCAAAAGATCAGCAACACCTATACTTTCACCGTAACTTCTCCAAACATGTCTGGAAGATTATGCTTCAACAAATGCACTACCAACATCATGTTTTTACTTTGGGACACAATACTGAACTGGTTGAAACTAGGTCCCCTTGGAAATCAAAATTTCAAAAAGACTTAATATATTTTGCTTGTGTATGCAATGTCTGCTCACTTTAGAGGCAAAGGAATCTCATATTTTATCAAAAGATATAGAAAGATGAACAGAGCACAAGCAAGTAGATCATTCAGAATATTAGGCCCTTTGTTGCATCATGGAGATGGACCAGAAGAAACCGAACAGATTGGGAAATTGCCTTGAACCTGGAGCTTCCCATGAAAATCTTCAGCTAAATGATTCAAATTTTGGTTTGTAGGTTTGTCTATGTTTTTACTATGGAATTACAGTTTCTGATTTTTGAGGCTGCAAGTTTGCCTTCGCCTTAATGCATGTTTTTTGATTATGGTCAATCTGGGATGCATACATACATGGCTGCTCCCGTCATTCTGTTCACTAAGTTCCTATCTTGATGACCTTTTTACACATTTTGTAACGCCTTAATATTCTATAGTCAGATACAATCCTCTCTATATTTTTATACACTGGACTAGGCATTTCTCTTTACTCTCATTGTATTTCGAACGTTAGTTTTCTGGTATTGCCTATTGTAATGGCTATCCTTTTGTAGTTTTCATTCTATCTATGAAATTTGACTTACAAAAATATTCTATTTATACCTATGTTTTATGACCCATGTTAATGATACTTTTACATCCATGCGACCGACTGATGCAAGGATCAGATGAAGGGAAGGGAAAGATGAAAGTACCTTATGGAGTTGAATAGTTTTTGAAAAGATGAAGGGTATGGTGGCGCGAGGACTGTGGTTGGCGGATCAGATCTCCTCACCGCGCGGTGAGTCACCGCGCGGCTGAGGACGCGACACGTGGCAGCACTAGGAGGTGGTGAGGCTGGATGCGGGTTACCCTCATCTAGCCTCACCACCCCCCTTGCTGCCACGTGTCATGCGGTCACGCACGCGGTGAGGGAGGTGCGGTGAGGGGATCCTATCCCTGTGGTTGGAGAGTATTGCAACAACGCAAAAAATAAAGGTTTATTATCTTTAAGCTTAAGAAAAGTGCTAGAAAAAAATAGGGAAAATTACCTTTACCTCCCCTGTGGTTTGGCTAATTCGTCAAAAATTTCCTTATGTTTTAAAAATAGACCTTTACCTCCCCTCTAGTTTGTGTTAAAGTAGTTTCCGGCGAACTCCGTCCAGACCATAGGGGGTTGTGTTGGCCGAAAACCACTTTAACCCAAACTAGAGGGGAGGTAAAAGTCTAGTTAACCAAACCACAGGGGAGGTAAAGGTAATTATCCCTTAAAAATATTGCCACAGTTGATTTTTCAATATATCGTATTATATTATTTTATAAAATAAAATAAAAATAATAATACATGCATTATAATACCAATATACAAATGTTACGACTCTTATTTTTTTCCCATCAATATCAATGTGTACCACGACAAATTTTACTACCACGATTTGATGACTCCTAGATGAAAAAAGCTAAGAATGTAGTTAAATTCAGAACGCACATTGTAAAGCATTATGTAACAAAAATCCATAGGTCCATAACTCATGCAAAAAGCTCATAAATGAGTTGCCAACTCATGATGTGGTGGCACGCACCCATTGGAATGAAGAAAATATTCTGCAAAGGAAGATGTAGGATGATACATATATAACAGTGTTGCTATTCTTTTTACGTAGCCATCACATTAGCTTTGTTTGATTGCTTCGTGTTGAGTTGAGCACAAATCTTACTACATACTCCATGAATTTCAGAAATACATGTTAATAATTTAACATGTAGAGATTACATATATAACAAAAGCGGATGATAATTGGTTTATAAAACGTCGTTCTCGCTGCATCAGTCTTCAGCGTTTGCACAGGGTCTGGAGAAGGGTCGGATCTCTTCGCGATCTGATGTATACAGTCTTACTCTATGCTTTATGCAAGAGGCTATTTCCGCTGCTCGAATCCGTGACTTCAATGTCACAAGCGCAGGTTTAACCAATCGAGGGTAGCTAGGTTGAGAACAAAACAAAAGTCAATGAAAAGTACCCTCTAAAGTGGAGGAGCTAGTGAGCAGTAGTTTTAAAAGTTAATAATTCGAGATAATTACCCTTACCTCCCCTGTGGTTTGGCTAATTCGCCAAAAATTTTCCTATGGTTTGGCTAAATAAACTTTTTACCTCCCCTTTAATCTGAGCTAAAGTGGTTTCTGACCAACACAGACCCCTATGGTTTG
The DNA here is from genome assembly GCA_036186865.1 of Eustoma russellianum. Taxonomy (NCBI): domain Eukaryota; kingdom Viridiplantae; phylum Streptophyta; class Magnoliopsida; order Gentianales; family Gentianaceae; genus Eustoma; species Eustoma russellianum. The sequence continues at coordinate 38,863,372 of AP025044.1, forward strand.
AACGGAGTTGGCCGGAAATCACTTTAACCCAAACTAGAGGGGAGTTAAAGGTCTATTTTCAAAACACATGAAAATTTTTGGCGAATTAGCCAAACCACAGAGGAGATAAAGATAATTATCCCAAAAAAATAATGAGTACTTTAATTGAACGGTTTAATTAAATTAGGATTTAATTAAGTAGTTTGATTGAGTTGCTAATTTATTGTAAATTTAAATGTATAAATATCGAGTTTTAAATTAAAAAGTGTATCAGTAATTATTTTTAAACCACAATAATTCCGAGTGTAAATGTAGTTTTTTACTCTAGAAATAACTACATGAACTAAAACTTCATTATTGAATAGAAATGATTAAAAATTTCTGGAAGGAAGCTACCCCTGGATATTGATGGGGAGTCTTCTATAGTCTATACCAAGACTAAGGCATCAACATAGAAGAGAGAAGTAGTTGCAGGGACTCTTGGAAAGAGAGGAAATGGAAGCGATTGGAAGAGACGAAATGGAAATGATTCTTAGAGAGGACGAGAGGAAGAGTGGACGGGAGGAACTGGATTTCAACTATTTCGATTCCATTCACAGGGATCTGTGCTTGATAGAAAATCATCCATGGTGGACTGATCAGGTGCGGACTCAATTACGATTCTTCAAATTGGACGTTAGATTCCTGGGAAGATTCTTCCGTTGTTCTGCAATGAGCAGTCTGAGCTTCGGGGATGATACTCACAGAGAATCTTGGTTTGGATTGCGACGGATATGGGAAGGAGACCGAAGGGGATCGATTGCTGTTCTTCTTTTAGAGATGCGTGACGCTCGAATGTTTGATTGGAATCCACTAAAATGGGAAATGGGGGAAATGATTGACAAGTCTAAGCTCGAAATTGGACGACGGTGCAATTATTGGCTTCCTTGCTTACTTGAATTTGAAATAGATGGTGAGATCCTGGTATTTCTTGATCTTATCCTCACTAACCTCAAGGATCTTTTGAGCTACAAAGCTGGAATCATTGTCCCACTGGAAAAGCAAATGGTGGAAACATTAGAACTAAAGCTAGTATTTTTGCAGAATTTCATAAAACTGACTGCAAACTGCATACAGAGCAAGGAATCACTAGAACTAGGGATTTGTATTGGTACTTTTGTGGATGAAGCAGCATGCCTAACATTTCTAAATTGGGTAAAACTTGGGAATGGAGCAACTTCTTTTGAAGGAATGGATCTTTTGCTTTCGGATTTGATACAAAAGATCGAACCTTGCACCCGTTATGCGTCATCCTCATTCGATAGAAGAACCCTGTTGTACAAGGTTTCACCCAGTGGTGATATTCTAGGAGTTCTTGATGCTCTTTCGAATAGTCTAAAGAATCTTGTCAGGTACAATGATAGTAAAATTGTCCCATTTATGAAGCGAATTGAGATATTGGAAGAGAAGGTAGTGTTTCTGAGGAATTTCTTGAAGCTGGCAGCAAATGCTATTGATAGAAAGGAATTTCAAGATTTCAAGACTAACATTCTTAGTTTTGCTCGTACTGCAGCAAGCCTAACATTGGTGTGTTGGTCAAAAGCGGCAGATGAAGACTTTACTACTGAAATGGATCTTCTGCGTTCTGATATCCCACAGGAGCTCAAACCTTGGACGCCTGATGTTGTAGCCTTGTACACAGCAATATTAAAGGCAATGAAGTTGCATCGATCTGACTCTCTCCTTTTGGGACAAACCGTTGCAAGCCTTGTCAACCTTCTCCTTGAAAACCTGTCTAGTCATTTGAAGGATGAGTTTGAAATCCTGTGGGACGGCCTGATATTTCTATTAACTTTCATTGCTGATCCGCCCAGTACAACAACATTACCCATTGGCTTAGAGGATCCCATCTATAGCGGGGATATGGGGGTGTCAGATATATGTAACCATATCCATCTTGCTGTTGGTGTTCCGCCCATTTATGCTGTTAAATCGCAAATATATATGCTTCTCAAGAAACGTTCTTACCTCATATTCCCCCTTGATGATACGAAAGATTTTTCCGGGAGGAAACTGCTTCCTTCTGAATTTGTTAGGGAGATGGGACTAGTGAAGGATAAGATTAGACAGCTTTATTGCAAAATCCCAGATTCATCTGTGTACAATTTTCCTAAGACTATTGGTAAGGGATTTCTTGATACTCTGATTCAGAACCTAAATTTGAAGGAGAAGCCGATCAGTGATGTTACATGTGTATCATTTGCCAAGTACCTGATCATAAAAATCAAGGAGGAACTGGTGTCTTTGAGGCCCTTTTTCAATGATATATTGGAGCTTCAGGAAGAGCAAAAGGAACTAAACGCTACTCGGTTACAAGTCATCAATTTGGTGTACCTAGCCGAACATGTCATTAATTCATGTTTTGTCTTTGATTATCCAGTATGGTATCATATGGCGCTTCTTTCAAATGTCCTTGACAGAATTATCGTTGTTAACATAGAGCTTGAGAAGATCAAAAAGTGCAACATGCACAATTTTGGGTTCCTCCCCTGTTCAGCTAGTTCTCTTAATACTATGTCAGAACAAGCTTGGCCAGCTGGGACTTCAGAAATGAATGAACTGGTGGTGGGTTTTGAAGAGGAGGCAAATATCATGGCTGACAAACTTACAAGGGGACATAAGTCGCTTGACATTGTCTCGATTGTTGGTATGGCTGGCATTGGTAAAACTACCCTAGCCAGAAAAGTTTATGGCATCCCATTAGTGAAGTGTTGTTTTAAAATATTTGCTTTCTTTTCTGTTTCCAAATATCATAGTTCTAGAAGGTTATTTATTGACATTTTAAGTCAAATCAGTCTGATTGATGATGACATCTCTAATATGACGGAAGAAGATTTGGCTCACAGACTCTGGAAACGTTTGAGTCAGCGAAAGTTTCTTATTGTGTTGGATGATATCTGGGACATAAGTGCCTGGAAGGAAGTGAAAAGCTCATTCCCAGATGATCAAAACGGAAGCAGAGTTGTCATCACAACTCGATTTCATAAAGTTGCTCTGGAAGCCCAAATCAGATGCAGCCCATACGCTTTACGTTTTCTCTCTGAGGATAAAAGTCTGGAATTATTGCAAAAGAAGGTGTTTCGCAATGGAAGCTTCCCACCATATCTTTCTGAGGTTGGAAATCTGATTGCAAAAGGATGCAATGGCCTACCTCTAGCTATTGTTGTGATTGCAGGTCTCCTTGCAAGAACAGAAAGAAGCCTGAGTTGGTGGATTGAAATCTCAGAGAGAGTAGGGTTTTATCTGTCCGAAGAGGGGATTATGGAAATACTCGAGTTAAGTTACAAGCACTTGCCAGGGCATTTGAAACCATGCCTTCTCTATTTTGGAGCATTTGCAGAGGATATGTTGATTCCTTTGAAAAGCTTGATGCAGTTATGGATTGCTGAAGGCTTTGTTCCGGAATCTGAGACAAAAAGCCTAGAAGATTTAGCAAAAGAATACTTGAAGGATCTAGCTGACAGAAGTTTAATAATTGTTAAAGCCAGAAGCTCTAGAGGTGGGATAAAAACACTTGGCATTCATGATCTAATACATGATTTCTGTCGCATGAAAGCTAGGACTGAGAATTTTTTTATGCTGGAACATGGAATTGCAGCATCTTGTTCATCAGGCCTCCCAATATATGATCATTATCGTGTTTGCCTGCATGCTGGCGAGCCTACTGTTGATCTTTTCCCAACATTTCCAAATATGCATTCTCTACTCTGTTTTCAGAGATGTCACACGCCGTTTGATACCCAATCCATTGTTTGGAGATTTAAACTTGTCCAAGTGTTGTATTTGGAGAACATGTGGTTGGATGAATATAATTTGGAACAGCTGAGTCTGCTTGTTCATCTGAGACATATAGTAGCTCCAGTCAATCGTCTCGTGTCAGTCCCATCGTCTCTGTCTAGTCTCTGGAAATTGGAAACTTTTACTTTAAGAACAATGAGGAAAGGTGAAGTACTATTGCCTGAAACTCTTTGGAAAATGGAAAGGCTTAGGCACGTAAATGTCAGTAGATGCAGGCTTACGTTTTCTGATAGCCACAAGCACGAATTATATCCTCAAATGTGCAATGTGGAAAGCTTTTCTTCACCAACTTTATCTACTGGAAATGATCTACAAGAGCTTCTGAAAAGGTTGCCTGCTGTTCGAAAATTGAGCTGTTGTTTTGATAAATCTTGTGCTTCTGTTGACCCAGAAGTTGAGGCATTGGACTTTCTTTGTCAAATCGAGTCACTGAACCTATCTTATATCGGAGATAGAAGCCCCTATGCCATCAACTTCCCTGCAACTCTTAAGAAACTAAAGTTGGTGGGTTTCAAGCTACCTTGGATGGCTATATCAGATATCAGCAGACTGCCATGTCTTGAGGTTTTGAAGCTACTATGGAATTCCTTTGTAGGTCCTTGTTGGGACATGGAAGACGTGGAATTCCCAAGACTTAAATTCTTGAAAATGAATGGCCTAAATTTGGTACGCTGGAATGCATCTCCTGATTCTTTCCCTTGCCTGGAGCAACTTCTTGTAATTGGATGCGAAGATCTCATCGAAATACCAAGCTGTTTTGGAGAGATTTCAACATTGAAGAGGTTTGAAGTTCATGACTGTAACAAAAAAGCTGCAAGTTCAGCCAATCAAATCAAGCATGATCAAATGGAATTGGGAAATGAGTCGATTGAAGTTGATATCTCAAATAGTTTTTGAAATACATTTGGCAGATTGCTATCGACTTTACACCACAGTTTATTTTGGGAAATGACACATTGTTAAGTGCAAGAGTAATGGTTAGAGCTTAAATCTACCTTCCATAAAGTCAATGTCAGTTGCCATCCTTGTACATATCACAAAGGTTTTATTACTTTTGGCCGATTACTGCTAGGTAGGTATTTCTGTTACTCACGGGGCAACTACTTTGCTCAGACTTGCCATCTTGTGTAGAGTACTTTAAATAGGACTATTCTTGTACAATGCTGCTTTAGTTAGGTAGTCTTTTGTAAAGGCTGGCATTATATGTGAGGTTTAGTGTAAGCCACCTGTTGTCCATGCCACCATCAGCTGCTAAATCCTATGCAGCGTCTTATATGAAAATTTTACTTTAAAAAAAAACATTTCATTGTTACGGTTGTGTTCATGCAGAAGAGAGGGTTAAACAGCTTTGAATTGTTCAATGAACACATTTGTCTTTTCACACCAGGCAGGAGATATTTGAGCTAAGCTCTATTCCTGTTGCAAAGTCTTCATCTGCTGCTTTTGACCAACAGCCCAATGTCTGGGACACGGCATTCTGTGCAAAAGCATGAACACAGGTCTGGAAAGTGTTGAAATTCCTTTCCGCCAATGCCATATGTTGCAAGCCTCAATATTCTTTGCAGAAATACTACCTTCTTTACATCCCAGAAGTGGCTGCTATTGATCGACATATCTTGACGCAATCTTAATTATGGGTCATCGGGAAACAACCTCTGCGTGTTTCTAACATATAGGTATGATTGCGTACATCCGACCTTTCCACACCCCGCCATAAGCGGGAGCCTCTAAGACAATAGAGTAATGTTGATGTTGTTGTAAATACTACCTTCTTTTCAAGGAATTCAAGTTGCTTTTGAAATGGGACAAATGTATCAGCTCTGTGCCTCAAAAGACCCTTTGTATTGTTGAGAAGAGCATCAAGAAATATCTGTATCTCGTCGCTTGTTGAAGCCTTGTACCTTAGGGATCCAAAGTGTGAGGCTCTCATGTTAAGCATACAAGGCTTGATCTTCTGCAACATATCAGAAAGCAAAAAAATCGAATCCTTCACCTTTCGCGTTTAGCCAAAACATAAATGTCAGCCTAGCTGCCTGCTTGGCGGAAATGTGAATAGAAATCCTGAGTTCTTGTAATTCTTTGCTATCTATGCAATTTGCAGTGAGCTTTAAGTAATTCTGCCGAAAAGCAAGCACTACTTTCATTTGATTTCTAGTGGGACATTGTTACCTTTATTGTAGCTCAGATCCTTCAGATTGTTAAAAAGAAAGATATTTGAATTCATACCAGATGAATGATTCTCTAACAAATTACTCTTTACATCAAGAAACAGCCTTGTGTGTAGCCAGGGCATAGCGAAGTTGGTAACCGGGGTTAGGAAAGTGCTCCTTGAAAGGTAGCATGTTCGAGCTGGGTCATGACAGAATAGGAGCAACACTGTTTCTAGATCTGAATGACCAAAGGGCTAAATCCACCCCAATTACATTAATCGACTCTAGCATCATAGTGATTAAACAAATAAAACACCCCCAACAATTGTTTAAATGCACTATTTTGCAAACAGAGTACAAAGTATCGTAGTAAAAATTCTTGTTGAATATTGAAAAAATTTACATTTATTCAAGTTGAAAGTAATTTACAAGAATGTTTCCTTTTTATAGAGAGAAAAATCTAACTCTAACGGTTGTTTTTCACGACTTGGATTATGGTTACTGTTTATCTACAATGTATTCTAACGATAATGGTAATGGCTAGTTACCAGTGCAGCTCTGCTATGTATAGTGAAATTGTTCTAAATTACAATATTTACACGCCTAAGTATAACAGTTGGGCCTGTTACGTTGCTGTCTTGATTGTGCTCCACCTCGCCACATCAACTTAGCACTTCTTTACTTAGTCTTCAGTTGCCTTGATTGTGCTTCACCTCGTCACATCAACTCATCACTTCTTTACTTAGTCTTCAGTTGCCTTGATTGTGCTTTACCTCGTCACATCAACTCATCACTTCTTTACTTAGTCTTCAGTTGCCTTGATTGTGCTTCACCTCGTCACCTCGGCTCAGCATTTCTTCACTTAGTCTGCTGCACGTCTGATCTTCTTCAGCTCAGTTCGTCCTTCTTCCATCTTTGTCTTCTAAGTCCAGCTCTCCAGTGCAGGTCCTGACTTCTTCACTTCCCAACTTCATTCTGGCCTTCGCCCAGGTCGGCCTAGTTCAGCTTGGCATACATTCGCCTAGAAATGCCTTCTTCAGTTCAGCTCGACATACCTTCATCTAAGTATGTCTTTTTCAGTTCAGCACGACACACCTCACCTAAACTTATTTCTACAATCCAAAAGTTGCCTAGTGATCATAAGATGTTTTACCTCAATCAAATGGGTTCCAATCCACTCAGTTGGGGGATTCAAATCTAACAATCAACATAAGGGCACATTAACTCTCATTTTCTCCAAATTCTACATGTAACTAAGAACTCTAAAATCATCACTGCCTAATTTATCAACCTAGCAGAGTAATTGGGGCAGTTTTTCAAGAACAGTTAGGATAGTTATCTTCTAGGAGATATATTTACTCGGATATATAGATTGCATGCCTTCTCTTCTTCTGCAAGAATCAAGAATTGCATAAGGCTTTCTTTTCTCTTCTTACTTCTTCCTGTCTTCTCCCTTCCTCTTCTTCTTCCTTTTTTTTTTTTACTTTTTAGGCTCCCCACCCCCCCCCCCACCCTCCTTCAGTATACAACAATTTATAAAGTGAGTAGGTTGCAAACACACGTTTCCACTGCTGTTTTGTTTCTTTTCCTTTTTTTACTAATTCACTCTTAATGAATTTAGGTATATTACATAAACCTCCTTCATTCTTGTTCTTCCATAACACTTTCTATGAAGAATTTGATTGAAAGTTTTCTACTCACCGTATGTAATTTTGGTACAAGGATCAATGAAGATATACAAGCCTAAAATCAATACAATCTACAAAATTGGAAACAAAACAAAACAAATGAATGTTAGCCTAAATCTCGGCTGTAACGCATGTGCATTGACGCATGCACGTAAATGCATGAATATTCGATCGAGCGTAGATTAAGGAGTGAGTGAAGCTATCAGCAAATGCAATCCAATATTCTAAGATTTCCACTGAATAAGCTGTCTGTAGAATTCCTCCAGCATAAGTTAACAACAAAGGACCGAATTTCAACAATCAGCAACTCAGAGCTTGAAACACATCATGACATATGACGGGTTTGCTTAAAACATAACCTTTATCATTATTTCCTCACTCTGTCTACCGGACATAGCCCAATTGGTTCCGGACAGGAGTTCTTGAAAGGGAGGTCATGGGTTCAATTCTTGCCAAAGTCAAGAGAGCCCCTTTCTAGCAAGTGCATAGTTTGGGAGCTTCCTTGGCCTATAGGCTTGTCTGCAGTGCGGGAGGCTCCTTATGCAGACTACTATGTACATGACCAAGCTCTGCAGTGCTGGGGGCTCCTTATGCAGACTACTATGTACATGACCAAGCTCCTGCTAGCAGGCCGTTGGGTACCTGATTTACTTCCCTATATTACTTCTGGGACTAAGTTTGGCAGGGACCATTACTGATGGTTGAGTTTCAACCTTTATTTCCTCGCTCTTTCTCATTACAACCTTTATTTTAGTTCATATTATGTCTTTGATGCCTGCAAAGAACTTTTCTTAGTCTTGCTAGCAACTCGTTGGAAGACCAAGGTATTTAGAAGGTGAATTGACTTGCCTAATATAGATCCAATTCCTTTAACATTGTTAAGAAAATCGTAGATAGAAAAAAAGTTATTAAAACAACCACAACCAAAAAAAAAAAACACACCTTCATTATATTCTAATGATGGTAAAAACTATTGATAGTGTCGGAGGAGGATCATAGACACACAAATAATACCTCCGTCCCAAACTATTAAAACACACACCTGATTTGTATGGTTCGATCGATGTTACATATTCTACTAAAATAATATTCTTTTTTCTTTTTTGAGAAAAACTCTAACAAACTATACAATTTTTGTAATTCAAATGATAACCAGCTCGAGTTGAACTATACCGTGCCTTCTAATACCACCAATGAACTCAGAAATAAAAATCGATTTTAGATAGTGCTCCTAAAGTATCATGTTCGGGTTTAGATTCAGGTCATCCAAAATTCCAGATCAACTCTGAAACATCATTCGGAGTATTTGGTGATTTCTCAAGATTCATTGTCGAAACATCATTCGGTGTATTTGGTGATTTCTCAAGATTCATTGTCTAGTAAAAGCACACACTGATTAGTGTGAATTTGCATCATGTTTGCTGCCTTCTCACATTCAGCCTTTTGAATCTCAACAGCAGGAAGATAAAAGGTTCCATATTAAAGAATTAAGACAAAGATTAAAGTGTTACAAAATTTAAAATATTCTTTTTTTTTTGTAATTTAACTTATATATAAAAGCCAAAAACAACGAGTTTCCAATACAATAAGCTCTATGATCAAATGCCAACTTTTGGCAAAATGTGGTAAAAAGTAACCAATTAAAAGCTATACTACCATTATACTAAGCTAAGATTGCTTGCCCAACAAGGGGAAGCAGCAAAAATCCTAAACACAAAACCACCGTGGTAGACACAAATAAGCACAAGTCACTGTGTAATGAAGTTCGGGTTTTGTCAAGATAGCTTCTGCCATTGCCAGTCTTCCAGCCATGTATGACCATGGGACATTGAATGATGATGGAGATAATGTTGCCCAGTTTGCTCATGTGCTCATAATACCCTTGTCCTACTCTGATGTACAACAAATCGCAGAATGCATACCATCTTGTGATCTTTTACGGCCGCATATGACCCAGGATGACACTTTGATTATTCTGGCTCTCCTATCCGCGAACCAGCAGATTTGCAAAAGTAAAGTCCAACAGCAGTACATGTACAAAATGATAATAAAATTGTAAAAGATTAATGCTGTGGTGATCGATGAATCATGCATTGTTAATGATTTTGCGCTTGAGGGATGTGTTTGGTGTAAATTGTATATGGCAATCTAAGTTCCAGTGATAACTCCCAATTTTGCCTACTACACTTGCATCCTTTCCAACTTGCTGCATCATAGGACATGCTATCTAGTGTTTCCTTGAGGACCTGATTTGTCTCTTTTCTTGTCTGTTTGAAAATTCTATTGTTCCGCTCTCTCCAGATGACGTACACGGAAAAGGCAAGCCCAAGGGAGGTAAGGTTCATTTGTAGCCTGGAATGCCAACAGCTTTTAGTGCGGAGAAACATCAAGATGTCTTGCCAATAGAAACTCCTAATGCTGGTGTTCAGGCGACACAGGATGGAGTTCCAAAATTTAAAATATTCAAGGTAACTATTCTTTTATTTCTGAAAAAAATTATCATAATTGACTTTTTGACATAATATAAAATATATTGTATCAAAAAGTCAATGGCAGGGATATTTTTGTGCAACACGTTAATAGTTAGTCTTATACAGTATTATTTTTTGTGGCACTCTACTATTTGTTGAAAATTTAAATATTCTCTATCAAAAAAATAAAAAAGAAAAAAATTAAAATATTTAGAAATTCTTATATATATCTTTTACCATGTATATCATATTAGATGTGGATATTCAAAGAGTCTGTCCAGATTTATCTTTACTCCATGAGTCCTATAAATAGAATCATCTATCATATATGAAATACATACCTTGAGATACAAAGCTCTCTAGTTTCTCTGCCCTTTTTCTCTCATCTACTATATTCTTGTTTGAGTTTATAACACGTTATTAGCATGATAACTCCATCAAGTTTTTTAGAAAGTCCGCATACAAACGAGACTCTCACAACAAGTGCATCACAAAAGGTAATTTTCGAATTTGTATTAAGGTCATGTTTATTTGATTTGTGTGTGTGTATATATATATATATATCTGGAGTATGTTATTGCCGTTATTTACGTACGGATATTTGATATACCTGAAATATATCAATGTCACTATTTATATTTGATATACCGTGAGTATGAATAGCCATGACTAAATAATCCCCCCCTCCCGCCCCTCCGCAACGATCACCATCCAAAAGCACCTGTCTTCCTCACCCATGGCCACGTTGAAAAAACTTGATATTTGAATTGCAACGTCGCGATGCTAATTAAATACCTACAGATGCAGGAAATAGACAAATGCATCCCACCAGCCAAATCGTCCTCATTCAACCATCAACAACTAAAATATATTAACAACTAAATTGAGTTCAAAGCATAGCAGAGACTTCGAGAAGGTTCAATCATTTTTCAGCAAAATCAAGCGCCAAGCTCTTTCCGGAAGAAAGAATGAAATTTAGTGCCAAAAGTGATCATAAGCGACTTTAACATAGTTTTAGACAGTAGAAGTAAATATGGATATAAAAAGGTAGATAGAAATGTCATTACAAAAATCCACAAAAATTGAACCCAACATATGACCATATGCAATATATTTTCAACAGGTTGTAAGTTTACTTGGTCAAACAAACAACTCGCAAACAAAATGGTATACAAGAATTGATCACATCTCCTGCAATGAAGAATGGAAGAACGTTTTCTCCAACTTTCAACTTGACTTCGAAGCACGAATGGTCACAGATCATTCTCAAGGTGTCTTTTCTGTTAAATGGAGAGAAAACTTTGGCCCAAAGTCTTTAAAATTCATGAAATGTTGAATGGAATATCTTGACTTCAAGGATGTTATAGGAAAAAGTTGGTCATCTCCAGTGCAAGAAAACCCAATGATAACATTCACAAAAATGTTAAAAAGGCTCAAGCCATATCTAAAGGAGTTGAACATAAAACAGTTTGGTAATATCTCAGTAAGGGTTGTAAAGGCTAGACAAGACCTAGAAGAAGCCCAAGAACATGTCATAAAGGACAGCTACAATACCCATGCGTAACAGGTTGAGAATTCTACATTGAAAACCTATTTAAGGCTGCTAGACTTTGAAGAATCTTTCTTCAAAGAAAAGCGAGAGTTAGTTAGATGAAAGAATGTGGTAGAAACTTTTAATGCTTCCACATATCACTTAAAGCTCACACTACAAGAAATAAGATTCTGAGACTACTTGATGAAAATGACAATATGAAAGAAGACTATTGTTGTTTGCAGACTAACAGGTATATGGTTAGCGTACGTAGAGGATGAGATCGAATAATGATATTGAGGTCGGAGGATGTTCTGATGAGACTTTCGAAGACTTAGAGAGACAGATATTTTGATATTCGAGGTTTATGTATTTCGGAGATTTAGTGTTTATCTATGTTTGACATTTGTATCAGATTTAGATTTGCCTAGACATTGATAATAATGATGATTATTTCGACGTTTTATTTTTTGAATTCCGCTAACGTGTATTCATCTCGTCTTTGACGCCTTATATTTTCCTTAACGAAATATGGTGGGTGAGTTGTTTCGAGTAATAGGGCTCGAGACAGGTCGCTATACATGACCTCCCTACAATAAACAATTCCTATATCATAAAGAATATCTAGGGCATATGTCAGAAGAAAAAAGCCTTTAGATAAATTGGGTCCAATCAGTCATCTTAAAGGTAAATAAATGCTGAAAGTCCGACCCAAACAATTAGACTCTTGGATATAGAAAAGAACCCCTTGGGACAAGAGACCAATGATCACAATTCATCAAGAAGGCAATTGAAAATAGAAGGCAAATGTTGAGAAAAAGAGTTTGATTGATTTACAAATACATGATTTAAATACTACGTGTTTAAGAAATGCATGACAAAATTATTATGTGACACGTTTTGTGATATACATGTCTTATATACTTTATATATATTGTTGTCGTACTAACAAGTCGTGAAGCATTAAAGCTTACATCATAGGCAAACATTTGTTGTCTTTGAACTATTTTCAGGTGCCAACATTAATGAACAAAACTAGTTCATTAAGTGAAGTAATTAAGTTAATGAACTAAATAGTTCATTAAATAGAGATATATTTGGGGAAGGCATGATGGCAACAAATTTGGAAAAGGAAAAACTCCTCCCCATTTGGATATACACGTTTATATGTATATATATATATATATTCATACTTTTTATAAAAAGATACAATACACATATATTTTGACGTACTACCGACACGTTATATATATTACAAACGTGCGTCAACGTCACACCACTATACTTACCTCATATTTATGAGTATATTCAGGTCTTATATCATATGATATAAGTCACGGTGATGACCAAATTATTACGACACGTTACAAGGTTATAAACCAAAACTTGTCGTATCAGGTGACTACCGAAACTTCGCTAACGTATCACGTACTTGCCATATATAGATGGCCAGCCCATATACTTTAAAAATAGCCAAAAAATTTGTGGCTCACATATTAAATTCAGCCATGAAATCAGTCTATGATGGCACACACAAATCACTCACAAAATAGGCTAAATTTGTGGAGATTCCAAATGCAACTTTTTAAGCACATGGGGGCGCCATTTCAAATAGAATTATGAGATGAATATCTACTTTATTTTATGTATATTATGTGTGATATAATATATATAACATATGCAAAAAAGCTTGAATTTAATCGGAGAAAAATCGCGTAATCGACAAAAATTGAAAATTTTGTTTTCTACGAACATAACACATGGAACGTTTTTTGCATGACTTGTAACATGTATCTAGACACTTTTTACATATTCAAGACAATGTTAAAGTGTACTAAATTATTCAAATTAGCTGATTAGAATATACCATATGTGTGTAATTATTGTGCAATATTTGACAAAGTTTACAAAAGTGAAATTCAGCACATGTTGGAGACAAAGTGAACGCCGTTCTCAGCCTTGGTAGAGCTTATGTGGAGCTTAGTTGGCATCTCAATTGGTGGAGAATAAGCCACACAAGGTTAGTGGCATAAAGGAGGGAGCTACACAAGGTAACAGTTCAAATATTATGCAAATGTAACACATGCTGAAAATTCAGCATGAGACACTTAGTGCTGATCGAATTTTATGTCTTGAAGGTGGCAAATTTGCTTCCCAAAATTGAAGGGATTAATTGTTGATTATTTGGCAACATTTTAAACTCTTTTTTGACACATGTTTTTCATTTTATTCTCAGATTTTACATCCACTAAACGGTGACAAGATTGGATCAATCATAAAGTGCCAAGTAAGCAAATCCAAGTCATTCGTCCAATCAAAATGTGCCAAGTGAGCAAGGTGGCTTCATATCTACACAAGGCAATCTACCAAAGGCATTAAAGAGAATTCTCAAGATGGTAGAAACACTATAGGGGCGGCCACATCAAGTTAAAAAGGAGAGAAGTAGTGCAAAAAAAAAGACTACAACTCTCATTCTCTCAAGATCAAGAAGCTCAACCATTTTCTTCTTCTTCTTGTTTACTTCTTTTTCTTCTCTCAAGACTATTGTTCTTATATTCATCATATTGAATAGGCTTTGATTAGACCACCATACACGCCTCATTTGTTGTAAAAGGTTGATCAAGGTGTGATCAAACCTTCATCCGTTCGGTTGTGGTGTTCGTGATCGGTGTGATTGATTGTATTGTTTGTGAAAGGATAGAGTTGGTGTGTAGCTCCAGCAACCCTTGTGGTAAGGTGTTTTTGGTGTTTAGTGATAACCGAGGAAGGTGTCTTCGAAGACTGGAGTAGGTTGATTTAACCGAACCAGTATAAAATCCTTTGTGTCTTTACTTTCAGCATGTTACTTTCAGTTTTTAGTTTTTGTGTTGATTTCGTTTCGATCGTAAAAATAGTAAAACACTTTTAAAAGTTACAAAATTTTACAGAAACATAGCCACATATCCTATCTTTCATTTGGCGCAAGTTTCAACTCATTTGGATAAGTATAAGTCAGTCAAACAAGATTAGTTCTTAGACTAGTGCAATCTAATTTTCAGATTTGCAAAGGTTGAGAACTTCAACGTAGTTGGTATACTTTCCAAAAGAATTTTCAAAAACTGTTTCAACCCATTAAAATAAATATCTTAAGGGGTTTGTCATTAAATTTTCAGACTATTTGGAGTTACCATTTAGTCGGACTAAAATTTTCAAATCGGAATACGGTTTCTGGCAGATTCGCGCAATCTGAACAAAAACAAATTTTCAAAGGATTAGGAGTGGAGTTTTATTATGAAATTTTTATGAGATACTTATAACATCTGAGAGTTCATTCATACCAAATTTCATAATTTTTGGAGGTCTCTAACTAGGTCGTTTAAGTATTTTAAATCAGGATCTAAAAACATAGACTGTTTTCAGAAGTGGGGTTTTTGGGCCAAACGTTTTTAAAAACAAAAATTTTCCGCACACACTATTCAATCCCCCCTTCTAGTGGTGCATACAAGTCGTACTGCAACTTCTTTCTGGAAAGATTCTTGACATCTATAAAGTTCTCTTACTACAAATTGCCCAGAACGGATAAGAAAGTTAAATATAAGGCTAGAGGCCGAAGTTTTTGAAGTACTATAAAAGAACAAACGGAAAATTCCTTTGGCAGAGGATGGGTTAACCGAGTCAATCTCTTCAACAATGCGTGTCGCAACATCCAATTAGCTACAAGTAACAATAGCTGGTTTTAGCTCCCTGATGCCAATTTTTGAATCAAAAGTGTTGTTGGTGCAATAACAGGAGGTTATACAACTGTTAATTAGGCAAAAGCTGTCTAGTGCAAGCATCATTTTCCAAAATATGCTATTATACTATGGCTTGCATGTTGGAAGAGGATGAATGCAGAAGACAAATTGCTAGATTGGGGCATTATTGATACTAATACTTGGTTCTATATGACATGTCCTCAAAATATCGGCAGCAACTATTCTTTCACTGTAACTTCTCCAAATATGTTTAGAAGGCTGTGCTTCAACAACTGCACCACCAACATCATGTTTTCACTTGGGGACACAATATTGAACTGGTTGAAAGTATGACCCCCTGGAAATCAAAATTTAAGAATGACTTAATGTATTATGCTTTTATAGGCAATGCTTACTCACTTTAGAGACAAAGGAATATCATAGTTTACCAGAAGATATGGAAGGATGAGTAGAGCACAACCAAGGAGATCATTCAGAATGTTAGGTCCTTTGTTGCATCATGGAGATAGATTAGGAGAAATAGAACAAATTGAGAGATTGCCTTGAGCCTCGAGCTTTCCATGAAAATCTTCAGCTAAAGGATTTAAATTTTGGTTTGTAGGGCTGTTTATGTTTTTACTATGGAGTTACAGTTTCTGATTTTTGAGGTTGCAGGTTTACCTCGGCCCAAAGTGGCCTTAATGCATGTTTTTTTTTTTATTATGGTCAATCTAGGATACATATATATAGCTCCTCTTGTCATTCTGTTCAATAATTCCCCCTCTTGATCACTTTTTTGCATATTTTGTAACCCTTCTTTATTCATAGTCCGATATTGTTCTATCTATATTTTTATACACTAAGCTAGGCACTCCTCGTTTTAGTCTTTTGTTATTGTCCACTATAACGGTTATTTTTTTTTCTAATTTTCATTCTATGAAATTTGACTTAAAAATATATTCTATCTATACCTACGTTTTACGACCCATGTTATTGATACTTTTATATCCATGCGACTGATTGATGCAAGGAGAGGGTGAAGGAAAAGGAAGGTAGCTTCTCGACTTGAATAGTTTTCGAAAAGATGAACATTATGGTGGCGGGGGCGCTGGTTGGAGAGTATGCAGTAACGCCAAAAAAAAATAGTTTATGATCTTTAACTTTAAGAAAAGTGCTAGGAAAAAATAATTAGTTTATTAAACGGTTTAATTGAATTAGGATTTAATTTAGTAGTTTGATTGAGTTGCTAATTTGTTTAAAAAGTATAAATATCGAGTTTTAAATTTAAAAAGTGTATCAGTAATTATTTTAAACCACAATAATTCCCTGTGTAAATGTGGGGACCGGATATTTTCATCTTCTCCACCATCACGTCATTGTCCACCGTCCGATACGTGGTAATAAAGAGGTTGTGATGTTAGATAATTGTCATCCTCATCTAATTTCATCATCTTTTCTTGTCGTTACGTGTCGGACGGTGAACAATGAGATAAGAATGGAAACAATGACAAGATCCTATCTAGTAAATGTGGGCTTTTCCGGAGAAATAACTACGTGAACTAAGACTTCATTATTGAATAGAAATGATTTAAACATTTCTGGAAGGGAGCTACCCCAGGAGTATTGCTGGGAAGTCTTCTATAGTCTATACCAACACAAGCATCAATATAGAGAAAAGTAGTTGCAGGGATTCTTGGAAAGAGAGGAAATGGAAGTGACTGGAAGAGACGAAATGGAAATGATTAGAGAGGAAGAGAGAAAGAGTGGACGGGAGGAACTGGATTTCACCTATTTTGATTCCATTCATAGGGATCTGTGCTTGATTGAAAATCATCCATGGTGGACTGATCAGGTGCGTCCTCAATTACGATTCTTCAAATTGGACGTTAGATTCCTGGGAAGATTCTTGCGGTGTTCTGCAGTGAGCAGTATAAGCTCCAGGGATGATACTGACCAAGAATCTTGGTTTGGATTGCGATGGATATGGGAAGGAGACCGAAGGGGATCTATTGCTGTTCTCCTTTTAGAGATGCGCGAAGCTCGAATCTTTGATTGGCATCCATTAAAATGGGAAATGGAGGAAAGAATTGACAATTCTAAGCTCGAAATTGAACACTGGTGCATTTATTGGTCTACTTGCTCACGGGAATTTAAAACAGGTGATGAGATCCTGGTATTTCTTGATGTTATCCTCAATAATCTCAAGGATCTTTTGAGCTACAAAGCTGGAATCATTGTCCCACTGGAAAAGCAAATGGTGGAAACATTAGAACGAAAGCTAGTATTTCTGCAGAATTTCCTAAAACTGACTGCAAATTGCATACATAGCAAGGAATCACTAGAACTGGGGATTTGTATTCATACTTTTGTGAATGAAGCAGCATGCCTAACATTTCTTTATTGGGTTGAGAATGGAGCAACTTCTTTTGAACGAATGGATCTTTTGCTTTCTGATTTGATACAAAAGATCGAACCTTGCACCCAACACGTGTCGTCCTCATTAGATAGAAGAACCCTGTTGTACAAGGGTTCAACAGGTGGTGATATTCTAGTAGTTCTTGATGCTCTTTCGAATAGTCTAAAGAATCTTGTCAGGTACAATGATAGTAAAATTGTCCCATTTATGAAGCGAATTGAGATATTGGAAGAGAAGGTAGGGTTTCTGAGGAATTTCTTGAAGCTGGCAGCAAATGCTATTGATAGAAAGGAATTTCAAGATTTCAAGACTAACATTCTTAGTTTTGCTCGTACTGCAGCAAGCCTAACATTGGTGTGTTGGTCAAAAGCAGCAGATGAAGACTTTACTATTGAAATGGATCTTATGCGTTCTGATATGCCACAGGAGCTCAAACCTTGGACGCCTGATGTTGTAGCCTTGTACGCTGCAATATTAAAGGCAATGAAGTTGCAGCGATCTGACTCTCTCCTTTTGGGACAAACCGTTGCAAGCCTTGTCAACCTTCTCCTTGAAAACCTGTCTACTCATTTGAAGGATGAGTTTGAAATCCTGCGGGAGGGCCTGATATTTCTATTAACTTTCATTGCTGATCCGCCCACTACAACAACATTACCCATTGGCTTAGAGGATCCCTTCTATGGCGGGTATATGGGGATGTCGGATATATTCAACCATATCTATCTTGATGTTGGTGTTCTGCCCATTTATGGTGCTAAATCGCAAATATATATGCTTCTCAAGAAACGCTCATACCTCATATTCCCCCTTGATGACACGAAAGATTTCTCCGGGAGGAAACTGCTTCCTTCTGAGTTTGTTAGGGAGATGGGACTAGTGAAGGATAGGATTAGACAGCTTTATTGCAAAATCCCAGATTCATCTGTGTACAATTTTCCTAAGACTATTGGCAAGGGATTTCTTGATACTCTGATTCAGAACCTAAATTTGAAGGAGAAGCCGATCAGTGATGTTACATGTGTATCATTTGCGAAGTACCTGATCATAAAAATCAAGGAGGAACTGGTGTCTTTGAGGCCCTTTTTCAATGATATATTGGAGCTTCAGGAAGAGCAAAAGGAACTAAACGCTACTCGGTTACAAGTCATCAATTTGGTGTACCTAGCCGAACATGTCATTAATTCATGTTTTGTCTTTGATTATCCAGCATGGTATCATATGGCGCTTCTTTCAAATGTCCTTGACAGAATTATCGTTGTTAACATAGAGCTTGAAAAGATCAAAAAGTGCAACATGCACAATTTTGGACTCCTCCCCTGTTCAGCTAGTTCTCTCAATACTCTGTCAGAACAAGCTTGGCAAGCTGGGACTTCAGAAATGAATGAACTGGTGGTAGGTTTTGAAGAGGAGGCAAATATCATAGTTGACAAACTTACAAGGGGACATAAGTCGCTTGACATTGTCTCGATTGTTGGTATGGCTGGCATTGGTAAGACTACCCTAGCCAGAAAAGTTTATGGCATCCCATTAGTGAAGTGTTGTTTTAACATATTTGCTTTCTTTTCTGTTTCCAAATATCATAGTTCTAGAAGGTTATTGATTGACATTTTAAGTCAAATCAGTCTGATTGATGATGACGTCTCTAATATGACGGAAGAAGATTTGGCTCACAAACTCTGGAAACGTTTGAGTCATCGAAAGTTTCTTATTGTATTGGATGATATCTGGGACATAAGTGCCTGGAACGAAGTGAAAAGCTCATTCCCAGATGACGAAAACGGAAGCAGAGTTGTCATCACAACTCGATTTCATAAAGTTGCTCTGGAAGCCCAAATCAGATGCAGCCCATACGCTTTACGTTTTCTCTCTGAGGATAAAAGTCGGGAATTATTGCAAAAGAAGGTATTTCGCAATGGAAGCTTCCCACCAGATCTTTCTGAGGTTGGAAATCTGATTGCAAAAGGTTGCAATGGCCTACCTCTAGCTATTGTTGTGATTGCTGGTCTCCTTGCAAGAACAGAAAGAAGCCTGAGTTGGTGGACTGAAATCTCAGAGAGAGTAGGGTTTTATCTGTCCGAGGAGGGGATTATGGAAATACTCGAGTTAAGTTACAAGCACTTGCCAGGGCATTTGAAACCATGCCTTCTCTATTTTGGAGCATTTGCAGAGGATATGTTGATTCCTTTGAAAAGCTTGATGCAGTTATGGATTGCCGAAGGCTTTGTTCCGGAATCTGAGACAAAAAGCCTAGAAGATTTAGCAAAAGCATACTTGAAGGATCTAGCTGACAGAAGTTTAATAATTGTTAAAGCCAGAAGCTCTAGAGGTGGGATAAAAACACTTGGCATTCATGATCTAATACATGATTTCTGTCGCATGAAAGCTGGGACTGAGAATTTATTTATGCTGGAACGTGGAATTGCAGCATCTTGTTCATCAGGCCTCCCAATATATGATCATTATCGTGTTTGCCTGCATGCTGGCGAGCCTACTGTTGATCTTTTCCCAACATTTCCAAATATGCACTCTCTACTCTGTTTTCAGAGATGTAACACGCCGTTTGATACCCAATCCATTGTTTGGAGATTTAAACTTGTCCAAGTGTTGTATCTGGAGAACATGTGGTTGGATGAACATAATTTGGAACAGCTGAGTCTGCTTGTTCATCTGAGACATATAGTAGCTCCAGTCAATCATCTTGTGTCAGTCCCATCGTCTATGTCTAGTCTCTGGAAATTGGAAACTTTTACTTTAAGAACAATGAGGAAAGGTGAAGTATTATTGCCTGAAACTCTTTGGAAAATGGAAAGGCTTAGGCACGTAAATATCAGTAGATGCAGGCTTACTTTTTCTGAGAGCCACAAGCACGAATTATATCCTCAAATGTGCAATGTGGAAAGCTTTTCTTCACCAACTTTATCTACTGGAAATGATCTACAAGAGCTTCTGAAAAGGTTGCCTGTTGTTCGAAAATTGAGCTGTTGTTTTGATAAATCTTGTGCTTATGTTGGCGCAAAAGTTGAGTCATTGGATTTTCTTTGTCAAATCGAGTCACTGAACCTAGCTTATATCGGAGATGGAAGCCCCTATGCCATCAACTTTCCTGCAACTCTGAAGAAACTGAAGTTGGTGGGTTTCAAGCTACCTTGGATGGCTATATCAGATATCAGCAGGCTGCCATGTCTTGAGGTTTTGAAGGTACTATGGAATTCCTTTGTAGGTCCTTGTTGGGACATGGAAGACGTGGAATTCCCAAGGCTTAAATTCTTGAAAATGAATGGCCTAAATTTGGTACGCTGGAATGCATCTCCTGATTCTTTTCCTTGCCTGGAGCAACTTCTTATAATTGGATGCGAAGATCTCATCGAAATACCAAGCTGTTTTGGAGAGATTTCAACATTGAAGAGGTTTGAAGTTCAAGACTGCAACAAAAAAGCTGCAAGTTCAGCCAATCAAATCAAGAATGATCAAAGGGAATTGGGAAATGAGTCGATTGAAGTTGATATCTCAAATACTTTTTGAAATACATTTGGCAGACTGCGATCGACGTTACAGCACAGTTTATTGTGGGAAATTACACTCTGTTAAGTGCAAGAGTAATAGTTAGAGCTTAAATCTACCTTCCATAAAGTCAATGTCTCTGCCATCCTTGTACATATCACAAAGGTTTTATTACTTTTGGCCCATTACTACTAGGTATTTATGTTATTCAGGGAGCTACTACTTTGCTCAGACTTGCCATCTTGTATAAAGTACTTTAACTAGGACTATGCTTGGACAATGCTGCCTTAGTTAGCTAGTCTTTTGTAAAGGTTTGCATTAGATGTGAGGTTTATTGTAAGCCACCTGTTGTCTATGCCACCATCAGCTGCTAAAGACTATGCATCACTTTTTGTAAATTCGCCAGTTGGTCTTACTTGAAAATTTTACTTAAAAAAACATTTCATTGTTCCGGTTGCGTTCATGCAGAAGAGATGGTTAAACAACTTTGAATTGTTCAATGAACACATTTGTCTTTTCACACCAGGCAGGAGATATTTGAGCATAATCTCCATTCCTGTTGCAAAGTCTTCATCTGCTGCTTTTGACCAATAGCCCAATGTCTGGGACACGGCATTCTGTGCAAAAGCATGAATACATGCCTGGAAGTGTTGAAATTCCTTTCTGCCAATGCCATATGTTGCAAGCCTCAATATTCTTTGCAGAAATACTACCTTCTTTACATCACAGAAGTGGCTGCTACTTATAGCAGTTGATCGACATATCTTGACGCAACCTTAATTATGGGTCATCGGGAAACAACCTCTGCGTGTTTCTAACATATATGTATGATTGCGTACATCTGACCCTTCCATACCCCGCCATAAGCGGGAGCCTCTAAGGCAATAGAGGATGTTGATGTTGTAAATACTACCTTCTTTTCAGGGAATTCAAGTTGCTTTTGAAATGGGACAAATGTATCAGCTCTGTGCCTCAAAAGACCCTTTGTATTGTTGAGGAGAGCATCAAGAAACATCTTGATCTCACCGCTTGTTGAAGAGACTTGTACCTTAGGGATCCAAAGTGAGAGGCTCTCATGCCACGCATACAAGGGTTGATCTTCTGCAACATATCAGAAAGTAAAAAAATCAATTCCTTCACCTTTCGCTTTTAGCCAAAACATAAATGTCAGCCTAGCTGCCGGCTTCGCGGAAATGTGAATACAAATCCTGAGTTCTTGTAATTCCTTGTTATCTATGCAATTTGCAGTGAGTTTTAAGAAATTCTGCAGAAACGCAAGCTCTGCTTTCATTTGATGTGGGACATTGTTACCTTTATTATAGCTCAGATCCTTCAGATTTTTGAAAAGAAAGATTTTTGAATTCATACCATTCTGAGATGAATGATTCTCTAACAAATTACTCTTTACATCAAGAAACAACCTTGCGTGCGGCCAGGACATAGCGAAGTTGGTAATCGGAGTTAGAAAAGTGCTCCTTGAAAGGTCGCAGGTTCGAACCAGGTCATGGCAGAATGGGAGCGACACTGCTATCTGGACCTGAATGACCAAAAGCTTAAATCCGCCCCAATTGAATGCAGAATTACAAGTCCGGTTTGCAGTGTGCTCCTTGTGTGAGTTCTGACAGCACCTTACCAATCTAGGAGGCCACTGATCTCCTGATTTGCATCATCCACAAAACTCCATAAGGCTGGGACTGGGAGCCCCCGAGCCAACGATTTAGTCTTTTTCACCAAGAAAAAAACAAGCTTGCGCAGACCAAGGGAAAGACTTGGAAAAAAAAGACGGTCTTTGCCAGTCAGGAGATCGAGAAGAAATCTGTCTGGAAGATTTATTCATAAATCAAACTCATTATAGGGACTTCAATCCAACCCTTCATTCATCAAGCCTCCAATATGAAGTCATCTTCCTTCATCAAGGTTTCCATGCAAACAATTCTTTGTGTACATTGTTAATTGTAGATTAGCAAGTGATAACTAAGTTAGAAGCCACTCGCGCCACATGCCTATGAATAGACATCTTACTTGGTAATACAATAACATCGAAAAAGTACGATTTAAATATGATTTAAGTCGAATGATTTAAATCACGATTATTACCCTCAAAAGGACCCTTAATACTGGTAGAATACCTCTTGAAATTTCAACCAAGGATAGCAGCAGGAAAACAATACCAAACATCATGTGTTCCATAAGAGCCATTATTAACCAGAAAAGACACGCCCTTGAGCTACACTCATCTTTACACATGAAAGAGAGGAAATATATACAACAGGAGGCAATGAGAAGTTGATCCTAATTACATCAAAGTGAAGGAGATGGCTTCAAATTAGACATGAACTCCTATCCTCTTAGCTACCTGCACCAAGAGCGAAACACTTGAATCATTATCAACAACAACAACAACAACAACACTACTCCATTGCCATAGAGGCTCCCGCTTATGACGAGGTATGGGGTCCGGATGTATGCAACCATACTTGTGTGTTAGAAACACGCAGAGGTTGTTTTCCGATGACCCATAATGGATCATTATCAACCATATATCCATATAACGTTATTCTTCTTTTTTGGAGGCAAATCATGCTATGTTGCTTTTTGTTTTTTGATTAACTAATCCTATTTGACATGGTGTTTTTGCAACCGGTATAATGTACAAACACCTTAATACCTCTTTAAAGGAGTGTACGTCACTTCCCCAAAGCCAGGCATCACAACCTGCATCTCTTGCACCCCATATGTCATTTCTACGGTCGTCCCCAACATGAACCGCATCCTCTGGTGTGACACCCAACAAATCACAAGCTTTTAAAAAGATTGTGGGATTTGGCTTCTCAGCTGCAACCTATTTTGATCAAAAACAAAACAGAAAAGAAATGTATAGTGAGGACAACAACATGGTAGGAAGAAGGTTGAAGGACAAGAGAGATGTGCATCACATACTTCAGCTGACACAGCAACTGCATCAAACCAGTGATCGCAGTTTAGGGCCTTCAATAATGGTCTTAAACGAGTGTCGAAATTTGACACTACAGCTATTTTTACACCGTTTCTTCTAAGAGCGAGGAATACTTCCTCAGCATTGGGGTCACACAAGTGCCATGCCTAAGCAAACAAATGACAGAAAGTCACTTAGACATGAAGCTTGAGTAATGCATTTCATAGAAGCAAACGTATCGCAGAAGAATCAACATCTAAATTATTTTCCGAAGAGCTAACCTTATCAGTCATATAGTAGTTATACAGCTCTTCGAAATACTGAGGATCTGAGCAACCAGTTGAAGAACTAACTATGAATTGCCAAAAGGGTCTCCCATCATCAACATACCTGCGTTCAGGGAAGTCAATCTTCATTACTGATCAATTAATATCACGCGCAGGAAGCCGACAAAATATACAAGGCTGACATATGGAGACAACCAGGTAAAGTTCTCTATTAATTTTAAGGAAACAGATCGCGAAGTGATCCGGCCCCTCCCCGAATCTTGCGCAAACGCGGGAGCCTAGTAGACTGAATAAGATAAAGAAATGTCCGGCAGTTACGACTTAAGAAGATCCATAGTCAAAGTTCTACGAGGTAAGCAAATCATGCTTAAAACAAGAAAAAACTGCCTAATGCATAACAAGACACAATGTTTGTGCTGGAAAGTAAGCCAGCAGATACACAAGAATACAGCCAATTCCTTTCAGAAGTTAGCTTCAAAGTTCGAATATAATATTTTATATTTGAATTTCACAATTTAAAATAAAAATAACAACAAATAGGTTAAGACTGACACACGAGTTTGCTGACCAATTAAACCATTAGAAAGGGACAACAAACAAACAATGACATTCCTAAATGACTCAAACTTTGAATAGGTCCAATCAAAAGGACCAGAAAAAAAAAAAAGAAAAAAATGAAATGTAGGCAAGACAGAGAACTTAAACTTCACATTTTTAGGAACAAGCAAATCCTTCTACCCAAGTCCATTTCCACATTTTCCCTCTTCTCTCCAAACCCCCCACCCCACCTCCTCACTCTCATCCTCTTCTCCCTGAGCTGATCTTTTCAACGGAGAATAGCACCACCTCAAAGAAATCACAACCCATGGCACTATTTTTCCAATTTTTAATTTTACTTTATCCTTTTTCTTATTTGGTTGGGGAAACATTGCTTGTGAATGTTAATTTTGTGACACTAACATTTATTTTCATCTAACTAGCCATAATCAACTATTTTTCCAGGAAATAGAGTACAAGAAAAGTGATAGCTTTATTAGGAAGTCAACCAACTAAACAGCTCCCCTGTTTCGACGAAAAAAGAATAAACATTTAAAAAAGCAAGGGAGAAAACATCAACAACAATGACAACCAAACATGAATATTAACTTCCCCCAGTACCACAATCTTGTCAACAGTAGAAGTAGAAGCCAAGCAATAAAAGCCATATAGTCTCCATCACCATTAACAGAATTATAAGTTCATGGACCAAAAATTACCATCCCTCGTAGGATAAACAGAACAAGAAAACCAAAGAATACAAGTATTCGCAGAGGGAAGTTAATCAAAGTTACCTGAGACGAGATCTACCCCAAGGTTGCTCGTAGGCCCTTCTGTACCTATTCAAAATTTCAGCCTCTGAACACCCTACCCCATACTTCTCTCCAATTTGCCTGTAAATCTACAGCAAACGAGATGTTACAGAAGAACATGTTTTACATCTACAAGAGAAGAAATCAAAGCATCACAAGTATTACCATCTCTGACAAGTAGCTGAGTCTCACCTAGTTTCTAGAGAGAAAACACAAACAACAAAATTCGAAAAGGGTAAAGAATGTAAAGTTTCATCTAGAAGAAAAACTCAACCAGAAAATCATCGAAAGCTCTAGTAACTTCTGCTAATCTTCTTAAGATGGAGCTAACAAACAATGTCATCAAACAAAACCATTATCCTTCAAAAAGTTCTACAAAGAAAAGAAACCATTATCCTTCAAAAAGTTCTACAAATACAAGGGAAAAATGTTCAAGAATCATACAAGAAAATTAAGCCTCAACTAATATAAGCATCGACAAGAGATGAACGAAAAATGAGGAAATGAAATTACAAACCAAAGATTTTCTAACATTCTATGGTTAAATTAGCCTTGCAAAATTTGATCTAAATGAAAAACTCATCTACAAAAACATGGGGAGTCATAACAACTTAACCTCTTAAGATGAAGCAAACAAACAATTCCACCAAACAAAACCATTTATCCTCAAAAATTCTGTCCAAAAAAAAAAAGAAGCATGTCCATGAATCATACAAGAAATACCATAAATAAACCTAAGAAAGAAAAAGCATAGACAAAAGATGAAAGAAAAATGAGGAGAAAAACGAACAAACCAAAACTATCATAACATTCCACCCAGCGAATTTCTTTCTCTCCCTCAAACCCATAATATAATAACTAAAATTAAACAGAAACACCAATAATTCAACACAAACACGCTCATTTACTACTAGCAAAGAGAAATTCACACACCTGAGCCATGGGCTGAGAAGGAACAACAAGAGTACCCACAGCATCAACAAGAAGAGCTTTATGAGTAAGCCCACCATAAAGTGCTCTCCTATATTCTTCATACTCTTTCACCACCCCGAACAGTCTCGCCGTTTCAGCTGATTCCTCCACAGTCGCTGCGGCGGTGGAGAGAAATTTCGAGCATAACGAACCAAATGGGCACCCAATAGTCCGAATTTCGAACCGGGATCCAGATAAAAACTCGAAATTTTGCGCTTTAGATGAGGAAAAAGCGTTGAAAATTATTGATCCACTCGTTCTCGCCATTGTAAAGCATTGTTTTCGGATCCTCTGCATTTTCTTACTTCATATACACAGAGACGAAGTTCAGCTCGGATTTTTCTTTATAAAATCTTATTTCTGTAAAGAAAATGGGCTTTTAAACGATTAAATTACGGGTTTTTTTCATTTTTGCTTTGTTTATGTTGTTTGGTATCGACGTTCTTTGGGTGGATTCTTCTGAATGAGTGCGTGGGAATGAGTGTGAGTGAAGCTTTCGGGTTTGGTTTCTGCTTTGTCTATGAAGAGGAAGCTATCTAAATTAGCCCTGGGAAGGGGATCAAATTACTGTTTTGCCATTCATTTGCTTAAGAAGGTTACAACAAAGTTTAAGGTATATTAAAATGAGAGAGCAAAAATGAGACTAAACGATGTTTTCCCCTTTTTTTTCCCTCTCTTTAAATTGGGGGGGGGGGGGGGGGGGGGGGAGATCATTTACTATAAAATCATCAAAAGAAGCTTTACATCAGTCATCCGATAATCAGGCAACAAACTGCCATCATCAACAACAAAGCCTACAAATCATTTTCATCTACATCTAACATGTGTGCTTTGAACAAAATATGTACCCGTTGCAATGTTGTTCTTGCAAAAACTCCGTGATGCGTATCCGGCACGTTATCATTGTGTCGCTTACGATTCCAAAACCACCATATACCGTACGATGCTTCTCGAAAAATATACCTCCAATGAGGATGATTACCCGGCTGCCCCATTTCATGAGTCATATTCATGTCATCCCAATCACACATCTTATGGTGATTCCAAAACATATGCCATTTCCTACCATCAACCAGTAGCTTCCACACCTTCCGCGGCCAATGGCAGTCCCTGATTTCGTGCAATTCACCCGTATTCTGGAGACCGCAAAACTCACAGCCACTATCATCACTAATGTGTCTACTGCGTAGAAAGAACATCGTAGGCAATACCGCGTGACGCATACGTCACAAAAACATATTCGACCGCAGGGGGCCTTTCATCTTCCAAACCCGCCGCCAAGCTTCACTCTCCGAGTTATCCTCCTGGAAGAAATGCCGACTGTAGGCACTTTTCACCACGGTCTTCCTAGTGACATCTTTCCATACATTCGACTCCCCCAATTCCCCATCGTGGAGAAAGTTTGAACTTCCGATGCCGCGCCTCAGGAGGTCCACACAACGCACAATACTCCTCCAAGTGCGGGACACATTTGCCTTTCTCTGCTGAGCCAATGGCGAGCCATATTTAGTCCACAATATTTTAACCCAATCCTTCTCCTTCTCCGCAAACATTTGCCAACCAAGCTTTACCAAAAACACCATGTTCATTTTCCTTAAACTTTTGAAGCCGAGTCCCCCTTGGTCTTTAGGCATACATAATTTGTCCCATGCCATATAATGCAAATTTTTTCTCCCATCAAGCTCACCCCAGAAAAAAGCGCGGATGTGCTTTTCCATATTGGCAATGACCGACACAGGAAGCTCCACAGTCTGCATTACGTATGACGGTAGTGCATCAAGTACCGACTGAACCAGAATGCCCCTCGAAGCTTGTGACATCAGACGGGCTTTCCACGCAGAGAGTCTACTTCTAAGATTATCCATCAAAAAATCATATGTTGCCGTCGTGACACGGGAGTGAAGAACAGGAATCCCCAAATACTTTCCAAGGTTCTCCGTCTGCTTAATTTTCAGACGCTGAGCAATTGCATCCTTAACATTGTGGGGGGTGTTGCCGGACGCAAAGAACGCGCTCTTAGAGAAGCTCACTTTCTGGCCAGAGATCCTACAAAACTCCTCAAGAACTGCCTCCATAACCCCAGACTGTTCCACCGTAGCTTCACTGAAAAGTAGTAGATCATCAGCGAAGAAGACATGAGATATATCGGGGCCACTTCTAGAAGCCCTCACCGGCTTCCACTTTTTGCTTGCCACAGCTTCATTAATCAATTGACTCAAGATGTCCATAACTAGAAGGAAAAGGTAGGGAGCGAGCGGGTCATCCTGTCTAATCCCCCGGGTCGGCTGAAAAGGCGCAAGACGTTGGCCGTTCCACAGAACAAAAAGCATAGGAGACATGATACAAAACATGATAAGCTCCACCAGATCGTTTCCGAAACCCGTCGCTTCTAAGACCCGTCTCAAGAATGACCAATTGACACGGTCATAGGCTTTCTCTAAATCCACTTTAACCACCATAAGCCTCTTATTACCCTTCTTATTTCGCATAGTATGTATCAGCTCTTGGGCAATGATGACATTTTTCGAGGCTTGTCGGCCAACCATAAAGGCGAATTGCGACGGGTTAACCAACTTAGGAATAAGAGATTTCACCCTATTGGCAATAGTCTTTGTTATCAATTTTGTCGTGACATTTGCCAATGCAATAGGACGAAATTGAGAAATGCCTTCCGGATGCTTGACCTTCGGAATTAGTGACAGGATTGTTTCGCTCATGTGGCAAGGAAACATTTTATCCCTAAAAGCATTAAGGACGAACTGAGTAACCGCCGGCCCTACAACCTGCCAATTTCGTTGATAGAAGCCCGGAGGGAGTCCATCCGGTCCGGGGGCTTTGATGTATGCAGTCTTACTTTTATTACTTTTATTAAATTGTACCTAAAGAACGTTATCAGTGCATTATCTGATGTATGCAGTCTTACTCTAAACTGTTAGAAATAATTCAAGTAAGACAAAATTGACTTCTATGCAGCAATGACCGATCTGCCGAGCTCAGGGTAGGCTGGACTGATCTGCAGAGTCAAGACAGTTCGGATAGCGCAATTGAGTTTGCGTCCTGAATTGTTAGCCGACCTGCCGACCTGAACTGAACATCACTTCAGAACAGTGGTTCTGTGTTGTCAACCTTCCAACCCTGAACTAAAGTCAGACTGATCAGACAGATCAGACCAGTCTAGTCAGCGCAATTGTATTTGCGTTCTGGGCTGATCACCAACCTGCCGACCTCGTCACCTCAGCACAACAAACGACAGTTGTGCACTCAGCCGCTTCAGCCGAGCAGAACTCAGCACGGCAGTGCTGCAGAACAACGGATATCTTCAACATTATGAGTTGCTCTAAGACCTGGCTTCAGGTTGTACTGAAATAATGGATGACCAAATTAACCGACTCATCTGCCTTTTATAACATTATCCATGTTAGTATTACAGGTTTATTGAACGTTACTAGTATTGTAGTTTAATTTGCAATCTATAAATTGTTAATATTATTTATTTATCTTTTTTACTTGTTTAAGTATAATTTACAATTCAGCTATAAATTAAAAGTAGACTTGTAACGAAAAACTAATAATTTTTCTGAGACTTTTGAAAAAAGAAAAAGGAATGATGAAATTAAGACGAAGAGAATAGATTTTTAGGATATCTTCTTTTCCTCGGCCAAGTGGTCCATGACTAGGTTATGTGAGCCATAATGTTTGTTGGATATAAATATTCTTTAT
Source organism: Eustoma russellianum (assembly GCA_036186865.1). NCBI lineage: Eukaryota > Viridiplantae > Streptophyta > Magnoliopsida > Gentianales > Gentianaceae > Eustoma > Eustoma russellianum. Next base: position 38,893,921 of record AP025044.1, read on the forward strand.
TTTCTTTGTATGTTTTATCAATATAATAATAATAACAACAATATAAATAATAATAACAATAACAATAATAATAAGTGAACTTATTGACGTACGAGGCCCGTCCATATATGTCGTGACGGCGGTGGCGTGACGGCGGTGAGTTCCGGGATTCAGAAGCTGGCCGTCGCCTGCTGCTTATCGGAAGCAAATAATTTAATCGGACGTGTAAAAGATAGAGGAGATTAGAATCTTCGTCAGCGGTCTTAGCTGGATTCAGAATTATCCAAAGTAGTCCCCCTCATACTATTCATTCCACGTGGTCTTCGCCGGTTGTTTTACAAATAAGTATAAATAACGTTAATCGTATACTAGGCTCCCGCGTTTGTGTAGAGTCCAGAGAGAAGCCGGATCGATTCGCAATATGATGTATGCAGTATTATTTTACACTTTGTGTAAGACGCTGTTTCTGTATCCCAAACCCGTGAGCAATCTTACCAAGTGTTCCAAGATCCGCTCTCGTTTTAAAAATAAGTATAAGCCGATAAAACTCGATTTGGATTTCTGTTTGACTAAATTGGTCAATAAATTATGTGACTAATTTAACTCAACTCGATTTTATATAACAAATCAATCTTGAATATGTTTACATTCGCTTATTAGCTCGTAAACATGCTCAGACTTAAAACAATGTGAATGTTTTATATGATTGTGATTTTATATTATAGTTTTATTTGATATAAATAATAAATTAAACATGATAATCGCCAATTATTAAAAGAATGATATGTTTTTCATATAAAAATTAATGTCCACTTGATAATATTACCTAAAATAAATGTTTGCATTCATGCATACATTGTTAGAAATTACTATTTTTCCTCACAGTAGGTTTGAATCCACTCGAGTTTGACTCAAGTTTGAAGGTGGTTAAGCTTGATATGGAAAAAATCTAAAAATTGTCTTCAAAGTTAAGTTCAAAAACTTTAAAAATGTTTCACTCAGTAAAAAAATGTTTGATTTGACTAAGATTGTTTATAACTATGTCCAATGAAATATGAATGATTCGAATCAATGAGTGGAAAACAAATAGTGTATATTTGAATTACGTGTCTCTTATTTATTTGTCAACATCATTCATATTATCGGTTGATCGACACATAATTTTCATTTTGGGTCATCGGAAAACAACCTCCATGTGTTTTTAACACATGGGTATGGTTGCGTACATCTGACGACCCCTCCATATCCCGTCATAGATGGGAGCCATTAAGGCAATAGGGTAATGATGATGCTGATGATATGATTATGGTTATAGAGTTGTCACGATTTCATGAAAAGAATTTTGTATGATTAAGCTGTAAACTCGTGTTGTAATGATTAGATGTGTGCTTTTACACGATGTTAAAATGATGTTATCGCTCAATGAAGATGGTCTCGAGCTTGTCTATTTGGGTAAAGTAGGGGTATTAACGAACCGAGCCGAACCGAATACTAGTTTTTCGAATTCGAATTCGTTTAGTTAAACGAACTGTTTGGCTAGGTTCGTTTAGTTAAATGAACTTTAATATTAGTTCGATCGGCTCGATTACCTTATAACTGTTTAAACAAGCCAAACAATTCGAGAACAGTTCGGCTCGTTTAACTAAACGAACCCGAATACTTGTTCAAATTCAACTCGTTGACAAATAATTAACGAACGAATACGAACCGAACACAAACAGTTCGCGAACGGTTTGGTTCTTTCAACATCCCTAGGGTAAACTACCTTCTATAGTTTTGTTGTTTGCTATAATTATCTTTGACTCTTATGTCTATAATGTTGTTGCATCTTTGAATCTTATCATCATCATCATCCGAACCCAGTATATCTATTTTTTTTTTTTTACTTTTTAAAGGTTGACTATACGATCTCTCCCTCTTTTTAATGATAATAATAAGTTTCTTTGCACCGGTAGCCAACATGGCTGTAATACAACAGAGATTACAATCCAGATTTATTGAGTACTAAAAAACTTGTGAAACAATTATATTTCCATCATATTTTAATTTCTTTCAAAATTTAATAACATTTTAATCCTTAAGTACCTTTACATTCATGGTTATCCTTTTTCAAGTAACGATTTACAAGGCCAATAAAATTTAGGTCTTTAAATAACACGGTTATTTAATTAGGTAAACTATGGAGCACAAACAATTCGAGTCGACTCAAATATTTCTTTATTCAAACAAGACATTTGATCATGAGTTGCTTGGAAATTGGCTCATTTGCACCTAAATAATAGTAAAATGTATTTTTTTTTCCTTTTTGTGTTTGTCACCCACGCCCCCTTCTCCTTCATCTTTCTACACCGTCCACCACGTGACTGTAAAAAGATTGGTGAGGTTACATAAGGAATGGCCAGCAAGAGATGTATAATGATAAATGGAAGACACGTAACAAACGGCAAAGAGGAGATCGAGGAAAAAAGGAATGAGGAGATCTCATCCCGTCACCCACATGTAAACTGCTCTCAATTTGTTAAAATAATCAATAACTCAGTTTACTAGGCAGGTGCTGGTGACATACAAAATTTCGGGGTGAGATCAGAGGAGGTTGGAAAGAAGGCAAAATATGAGACCTCCAATCACGTCCCGCCACGTGTAAAAAACATTGTCAGTGGTCCCACCACATCCAAATTTTTTTTTAAAAAAGACAACTTTTTTACACGTGGCGAGACGTGATTGGAGGCCTCATATTTTGCCTCCTTTCCAACCTCCTCTGATCTCACCCGCAAAATTTCAAAGAATTCCACTGCATGGTGTGTAAGTACTCATTTGTATACATATACTTCTTACAACAACTTAATATCTTTTTTTTTTTAAAAAAAATCTTATTAGTTTATAGCTACCTATTGTTATTAAGGAGTTTGTTATCCAACAAAAAGGGTAGATAGTCGTTGAAATAACGAAAAGAGCCAACATGGCTGTAATACTTGTTCGAATTCGATTCGTTGACAAATAATTAACGAACGAATACGAACCGAACACGAACAGTTCGCGAATGATTCGGTTCGTTCAACATCCCTAGGGTAAACTACCTTCTATAGTTTTGTTGTTTGCTATAATTATCTTTGACTCTTATGTCTATAGTTTTTGGTGTCGTAGAGATATACTGGGTATGTGTTGTTGCATCTTTGAATCTTATGTGATATATAAATCTACTTTTTTTTTTTTTTACTTTTTAAAGGTTGACTATACGATCTCTCTCTCTTTTTAATGACAATAATAAGTTTCTTTGCACCGTAGCCAACATGGCTGTAATACAACAGAGATTACAATCCAGATTTATTGAGTACTAAAAAACTTGTGAAACAATTATATTTCCATCATATTTTAATTTCTTTCAAAATTTAATAACATTTTAATCCTTAAGTACCTTTACATTCATGGTTATCCTTTTTCAAGTAACGATTTACAAGGCCAATAAAATTTAGGTCTTTAAATGACACGATTATTTAATTAGGCAAACTAGGGAGCACAAACAATTCGAATCGACTCAAATATTTCTTTATTCAAACAAGACATTTGATCATGAGTTGCTTGGAAATTGGCTCATTTGCACCTAAATAATAGTAAAATGTATTTTATTTTTCCTTTTTGTGTTTGTCACCCACGCCTCCTTCCCCTTCATCCTTCTCCACCGTCCGCCACGTGACAGTAAAAAGATTGGTGATGTTACATGAGGAGTGGCCAACAAAAGATGTATAAAGATAAATAGAAGATACGTAACAAACGGTAAAAAAGAGAGCGAGAAAGAAAGGGATGAGGAGATCTCATCCGTCACCCACATGTAAACTGCTCTGAATTTGTTAAAATAATCAATAACTCAGTTTACTAGGCAGGTGCTGGTGACATACAAAATTTCAAAGAATTCCACTGCATGGTGTGTAAGTACTCATTTGTATACATATACTTCTTACAACAACTTAATATCTTTTCTTTTAAAAAAAAAATCTTATTGGTTTATAACTACCTATTGTTATTAAGGAGTTTGTTATCCAACAAAAAGGGTAGATAGTCGTTGAAATAACCAGAAGAGTTTTAAGTCATGAACTTCTAAAACTCTATCTTTATAATGACAGGGAAAAAGAACTTCTCCAGCAGTTTTCAAACAAACTGTTTAGAGATAATAATCTTATCCTTAAAGTTAGGGATATTTGATATAAGAATCAAATTAAACCCAATCAAAATCTAACCAAACCAAACAGTTCGTTTAGCTAAACGAATCCAAATTTGAAAACTTAGTATTCGGGTTGACTCGGTTTGTTAATATCCCTAGTTTCAAGCTTAACAAGTAGAATAGACTAAATTAGGAGTAATTAAAATCAAACCGGTGAAAGCTTGAATCTTCTTCTTATTTTTTTTGTCCCCAAGCCATGGCTCAATGGTTCCGATGGTGAAGGCTCGAGAGAGTGGCGAGACTTCGATTCTTGTCCGAAGCAAGAATTTCGACTCTCTTTCTAGATAAGCGCATGGTATTGGAGCTCCACTGCTTACAGTGAGCTCTTTGTGTGTCTGCCTAGGCAATCCAAACTCTGCCATAGCAGACCTTATACACCTGAGTTTCATCCCTATTGCATAGTGGGACGGCTGACAGAGGTCCGGTTGGAATTTTCGGTCATAAACCTTCTCCTTCTTTTTCTTTTGCTATTTTCTTTTTCCTTTTCTTCTCTCTCCATTCTTTTTTTCCCCTGGTTTTTTCCATCACAAACTAACGAGCACCACAGAATAAGTATGAGGAGGAAATTGACGGATGTTAAAGTCAAAACATATTTATTCACACAAAATTTTGTGGGTTACGTGCCTTGAGGTCCCTCCTATTCGAAAACCATGCCATGAAGCATGTGGCGAAAAGTCTCCAATTCCATTGAAAAGAAGGGCCCTTTCTTTCTTTAAATCATTATTAAAAAAAAAAAGTTGAACCCAACCGGTAAGGTCCTTGCCACATACAGTCCCAAAGTTAGTGTAGGGAGGTAAATCAGGTACCCAACGGCCCGCTAGCAGGAGCTTGGTTATTTACACAGTAGTTTGCATAAGGAGCCCCCAGCACTACAGTCAAGCCTACAGACCAAAAAGCTCCCACACTATGCACTTGCTGGCAAGGGGCTTTCTTGCTTTGGTAAGAAATGAATTCCTGACCTCCCTTTCAAGAACCCCTATCCGGAACCGTTGGGCTATATCCTGGGGACTTTAAATCATTATTATGTTTTATCTTTTTCTTGTCATAAAGTGTGAATCCCACTATCCATTGTATGCCTTGTTACCATACAATTAGGACTTTGTCTTTTTTATTTTTTTCTTTGTGAAAACTATATTAGGGCTTGGAAAGAAAGCGTTCAATGTATGTAGTGTAGCAACTCAGTTGTGTGGTACATGTATTAGGAAAAGGAAAAGAGACAGAGAGCGACAGTGATAATATTAATTCAACAAACAAAATAAAACTGAGATACAAACTATGTTAGTAGAGCGCGGACCTTGGAGCAACTGATAAGGTGCTGCTTTGTAATCTTGAGGTCACAGGTTCGAGCTGCGAAACCAGCCTCTTGTACAAGGTTTAGGATAAGACTGCGTACATCAGATCGCAAAGCAACCCGACCCATTCTCAAACATAGAAGCATATTGCAGTACTGGAAACGCCCTTTTTTATACAAACTATCTTAGTGTCGTAAGTGTTAATGTCCACAAGTATTCCCTCTAGACATTGTAAATAGACTAATACTATTCAGGATACGACATTGACTTTGTACAAAAGTAGTTCAGTTCTCCTACTACAAAATAGACAACTAAAATGTAGCCACTCACTTGGAAATAACCCGTGCTCATTTCTACTACAAAATAGACTACTATATCATTTAGGATACAAACATTTTAGACTGTTCAAGTTTGATTGAGAAAACCTAAGTGGATAATTCTTTCCTTTAAAAAACGAAAAGAAAACATGAAACTGTTATATTCACATTAAAAGTCAAGATTTAAGGTGAATTTTAAAATGTGTTTCCGGTGCATTAGGCTTCTCCGTTTGCACAAAATGTGTTTCATGTGTACAAAAGACTGTTTCTACTGCTCGAACATATGACCTTAAGGTCACAAAGAAGCACCCTTACGAGTTTTATGTATATATTGAGCCATGACTTCGAATTTTGCAACCAATTTTAAGAGGCTCCTTCCTATTGATTAGGTATAATATAGATTTAGACAAGGATTTGAAGCTAAGTATTCAGCTGACTTTCAAGGACAGATAACGATGAAGAATTTATGACTTTTGTTGAGAATCAAAAATATCCCGTGAGTGAAGGGATTTCCGTGAATGAAGAGATTTGCACAAAGTTAGGAAATATTTGATTTTATTTGATTGATTGTAATTAACGCCATTGTATTAATTAGTTTCCTAGAATAAGTGTATAGCTAGTCTATAAGTGACAATGTAAAGCAAAAGGATAGAATGTAACAGAGTATCAAAAACACAGTTTTTCCATATACTGAATATACGGTTTCATATTCTTCACATGGTATCAGAGCAGGCTTTTTCTCAAAGAACCTGATCCGCCATTTTTGAAGAACTGTTTGGCTCAGAGGAGTATCTCATTATAGTCATAAACCATCCTCTGACCAAGTACCATACCTGTTTAATCTGTGCCACTCTAGGCTCAAATTAGTATCATCACTGCCATATACCTTATCTCAACCGTGCCATACCCGTTTAATCTGTGCCACTCTAGGCTCAGATTAGTATCATCACTGCCATATGCCTTACCTCAACCGTGCCTTCAATCAATTTAGCATTGTTCAAATCAGTATATCTGCAAAACCGTAAGCCAAGATGTCACAAACGCCAGAAAGTTCAAAAAATAGACCAGAAAACTCAGAAACAAAGCAACACTTCCCTGCCAACTTTGATCTCTCTGAACAATTTGCCAAATTTCTCCAACAGAGTATGAACTCCCACACACCCGTGCCATCTGCATCATCAAATCTGGTGCTGAAAGTCAAATTAACTAGCACAAACTATCCACTGTTGTGCAGGTTAATGAAAATACCCCTGGGAGGCAGGGGGAGGAGCAGCCACATCACATGGATTCCTCCACCCCCTACCAACTGACCCAGCCTACCCAACATGGGAACAAAGTGATCAATTAGTGTTTACTTGGCTGATTGACAACATTGATGACAGCCTAGTAAACAACGTGTCAAGGACTCAACCGCAAAGGCCCTTTGGGACGGGTTGGCCGTCATATATGGGTCAGGAGGAGACCCACTACAAATCTTCGATCTCCATAAACAGTGTTACACCATCAAGCAGGGAAATTGACCACTTGAAGTGCTTTGGGACCAGTTTCAAGGATTATGGATGGCTATAGATTCCATGGACCCAAATCCAATGGAATCTTCAAAAGATATAGCCATCTATACCAAGAAACTCTAAGAACAGAGGCTATATCAACTGCTGTTGGCAGTTGATGAATGTTTTTCAGACACAAAGAAGGAGATTCTGAAAAGAGAACCGCGACCCACAGTTGAGATGGCATACAATGAGCTCCGTTGCTCAAACATCCAGGAAGGAGTGCTTGCCATGACCCCATCAGACATCCAGTCATCCTTTAGGGTGGGACAGGGTCTGATAGTGAAGAATCCAGACCACAAAAAATAGAGGAAGGGACCAGAGGCTCCACCCCAACGCTCAGGCCACCTATCACGGCGTGGGGTGGAGGAAAAGGCTCACCTTGAGTGTAGCCATTGCAAAAGAAAGGGCCACACAAAAGACAAATACTTTAAGATCCATGGCTACCCCAAATAGTGTGGTGAATTCGCAAAAAGGGGGAAGGCTACAGTAGCTCAATCCAATGAAGGAGAGTCTGACAACCAAGAGTAGATTGGAGGAGAGAATCAGAGAGAGAGTTAGAAAAAACGAGCAGTTGCAGCCATGGCCATCGCAGAAACCAAAAGACGGGAAGGAGAAGAATGGGAGGCCACCGCTGGAGGTTACCCTAACCCCGATTTCTTCTCTTTAAATACCCCAGCAATTAGTATAATTACCCCATACACCCCTGTCCTTAATAATATTTGAAATAACCCCAAGTGTTCTGGAGCAGATGGTTCATCTGAACCCCATGATCTTCTGAAAAGGCCGTCTCATCGCAAATGTCCTCCCAATATAAAGATCAGTCCCACATTTCTGGCATAATGACAAAAATACCCTCTCTAATGCCTCAATTACCAAACCAGTCCTAATGTTATGCTACCCAAAGGAAAATCTCAATATATCTTTGACTGTGGGGCCACAGATACAATGACCAATGACCCTTCAGACTTTATTACTCATGATCCTCCAATTAAAACCACTGTTGAGACAACCAATGGAGACACCATTCCAGTTGTTGGAGGTGGTTCCATATCCATTACCCCCACTATCACACTCAAAAATTGCCTCTATGTTCCCGATTTATCTAAAAAATTACTATCCGTCAGTCAAATTACTAAAGAGTTGGATTGTATTGTTATGTGGTATCCTAATTTCTGCCTTTTGCAGGACATTCGTACGGGGCGATCATTGGGCGTGGTACTGAGCGTCGTGGGCTATACTTTGTTGATGCCGTGACGATACAGGGACAGTCTAATCTTGCTACTGGGACGGCACATCGACAAGTATGGTCATGGCATCGCCGGTTAGGGCACCCTTCATTTGGTTATTTACACCGTTTGTTTCCTAGCTTATTTACTTCAACCGAAAATAAGTTTACCTGTGATACATGCCTCCGGACAAAACAAACTCGGGCGTCTTATATTGCTAATAATACTTGTGTTGATCATATGTTTGCTTTGCTTCACTCTGATGTCTGGGGCCCCTCACCATATAATGCACCCCTTGGGTTTCACTACTATGTTATCTTCGTGGACGATTTCTCTCGTATGACATGGCTATACGTTATGAAGCACAAATCTGAAGTCTACCAAAAGTTTGTTCATTTTTATAATATGATTCACACTCAGTTTGATACAAAAGTCAAAATTCTACACTCCGAAAATGGCGGAGAATATCTCACCACTGATCCAGTCCAATTCTTTCACGCTAATGGTATTGTCTATCAAACCACTTGTCCTTATACTCCAGAACAAAACGGAGTTGCAGAACGCAAAAATCGTATTCTTCTTGAGATGACTCGAGTAATGATGATTGACTCCCACGTCCCGATGAGTTTCTGGCCGGAGGCTGTATCCACTGCCACTTACCTTCTTAACCGCCTCCCAAGCAAAGTCCCCAACTATCAAACCCCGATCCAAACCCTATCTACTCAACATGATACACCATCCATCTTTGCCCTACCACCACGAGTGTTTGGGTGTATAGTCTTTATACATACTCCCAAACACGAGCGCACTAAACTTGACCCATGTGCCGAAAAGTGTATCTTTGTTGGTTATGCCACCTCCCAGAAAGGCTATCGCTGCTATAATCCCCGAATCCGTCGTGTCCATGTCACCATGGACTGTACCTTCCTTGAAACAGAATTTTACTACCACCCACCTTCTCGGGTTCAGGGGGAGTGTATTTATCCAACTGATGGAACCCTTGATTGATTGGTGCCACAACCTACTGGTTTGATAGCTGTTCCAACACAGTAAGTAGATGGCGCCGACTGTGCTGCAGCTCTCGACAATGTAACACCTAAGGCACAAGTACCACCTGGTGATGACCCCTCGACGAGTGAACTACCTGAGGTAAGAATTTTTGATACACATAATGAACAGTTTGACTCTACACCTAATAACCCACACATTCAAGATGATAGTCAAAATTCAAACATGTCCATTAATATTTCCAGTGTCCCATAAGTACTCCAGAACCTTATGCAGGTGATAATATTATTATTGAGCAACAGCACGTGCGGGTCCTACCCCCCAGAACAAAACGAGGAGTACCTTCTCAGCGGTATTCCCCTACTCAAGTGTCAAAAACATCAAGGTACCCAATAGTTACACCTTTAGAAAATGTATCTGATTTGGCTTGAAGTTTCTTGGTGTCTTTGTATTCAGAACAGGTACCACGGACTGCTGAAGAAGCTCAGGACCAACCAGCCTAGAGAGACGCCATGGTAGTTGAAATGTCTGCCTTGGAAAAGAATGAAACATGGGAAAAATGCATTTTTCCTGCCGGAAAAAGGTCAGTTGGATGCCGATGGGTATTTACAGTCAAGCACAGAGCAGACGGAAGCATTGAGCGGTACAAAGCTAGATTAGTGTCCAAAGGATATACCCAGATATACGACATTGATTACTCAGAGACGTTCTCACCTGTGGCCCGTATCGATACCATCCGAGTACTGTTCTCCATTGCGGCAACTCAGGATTGGCCTCTGCACCAGTTTGACGTCAAAAACGCATTTCGTCACGGTGAGTTAAAGGAAGAAGTATATATGGATCCTCCTCCGGGTTTCTCTGTAGGGTTCAAACCTAGAGAAGTTTGCAAGTTAAGGAAGGCGCTGTATGGGCTCAAACAGTCCCCTCGAGCCTGGTTTGGTAGGTTTACTGGAGTAATGAAAAAGGATGGTCATCGTTAGAGCAATGCTGATCACACGTTGTTCGTAAAGAGGAGAAAAGGTATAATAACATGCTTAATTATTTATGTTGTTAACATGGTAATCACTGGAGATGATACTGAGGAGATAAGCCGCCTCTGGACACATCTGTTCATTGAATTTGAGATGAAGGATCTTGAAAGTCTGATATACTTCCTAGGTATAGAGGTTCTGAGGTCAGAGACAGAGATTTTTATATCGCAGCGAATGTATGTCCTGGATTTATGGACAGATGTAGGAATGCTTGATTGCAAGCCGTGGGACACGCCCATGATGACAAACCATAAGTTGGAACAAATTGAAGGAGCACCGTCTACAGAAAAAGGAAGGTATCAACGATTGGTTGTGAAGTTAATCTATCTGTCACATACACGACCCGATATTGCATTTGCAGTAAGTGTGGTGAGTCAATTCATGCACAATCCTCAAGAACATCATATGGATGCAGTGACACACATTTTACGCTCTCTGAAGACTAACCAGGGAGAGGAATTCTGTTTCGAAACAATGGACATTTGAATATCCAGGCATATATAGACGCTGACTGGGCAGACAGCTTGACCGACCGAAAATCCACTTCTGGATTTTTTACACTCATGGGCAGGAATCTTGTGACATGAAGAAGCAAGAAGCAAAAGGTTGTCGCCTTATCTAGCGCAGAGGCAGAGTTCCGCGGAATTGTGAAAGGAGTCACTGAGGTACTATGGATTCAGAAGTTGTTCAAAGACATTAGGTTACATGTGAATTTACCTACTCCATTGTTCTGTGATAATAAGGCATCCATAAGCATATCTGAAAATCCAGTGCACCATGACCAGACCAAGCATATAGAGATAGACCGACACTTCATCAAGGAAAAGTTAGAGAATGGATTGATTGAGTTGTTGTATGTATGCTCAGAAGATCAGCTAGCAGATGTGTTAACTAAGGCGGTCAATGGAAGGTCATTTGAAGCCATCTTGTTCAAGTTGAACGTTGTCGATCCCACCGTCCAATTTGAGGGGGAGTGTTGAGAATCACAAATATCTCGTGAGTGAAGGGATTTTCGTGAATGAAGAGATTTGCACAAAGTTAGGAAATATTTGATTTTATTTGATTGATTGTAATTAACGCTATTGTATTAATTAGTTTCCTAGAATAAGTGTATAGCTAGCCTATAAGTGACAATGTAAGGCAAAAGGATAGAATGTATCAGAGTATAAAAAACACAGTTTTTCCATATACTGAATATACGGTTTCATATTCTTCACAACTTTCTCCGCAGGGAAACAATACCAACTGTTGTGCCTGCTGGAAGATCGGGTAGTGAAGCAGCAGTGAGCGAAGTAAATGCATCACATACGTCTTCATGTGTAAGATTGCATGGCAAAATTGTCTGATGAGGAAGATAAATAGGAACATCCCTCATGGTGTGAACCACGGCGTCAATATACCCATTAATCAGAGCTTCACCTATATATTTCTTTCGTAAGCAATCCTTTTCCACAAATACCTGCCAGTGGCTGGCTTAAGATTTTATCCCATATGGTAATTATTATCGCAATTTGAATGGCCCTTTCATCAACTAGCTCAGGATGATTTGTTATCAGTTTATCCCGTGTCTCATGAACTTGAGGAAGCCCCTTATTCTTGAGGTGGGGACAGTTGGAGGCAAGGAGGGGAAGGGTGTTAAAACAAGTTTAAGTTTTGATGATTTGCACAAATTTGTACTTCGATTGATGGATTAGGCGCCTCATGTGATGTGGTTGGAAGTCAGTATACTTCGAACGCTTACATTAGGTGCTTCATATGCCTTGGTGGAATCCAGTACACTTCGAACGCCTACATTAGGGGCTTCATGTGAAGTGTCTGGACGCCCGAACACTTCGAACGCCTACATTAGGCGCTTCATGTGTTCTGGGAAAAAGACAGTACACTTCGAACGCCTACATTAGGTGTTTCATGTGTACCACCAAGTCAAAAGTACTTTTCCCCCAAAATGGGCACGTACACCAAGTACTTTCTGAGAAATGTCAGAACTAGTTTGAACAAGCATGAAGGCTGACATTAGGCGCTTCATGTGACTTCGAACGCCTTCAATTGCCCATATAAGGCGCTCTATGTGACTTCGAACGCATGTTCAATTTCACATAAAGCGCTCCAAGTCACTTTGAACGCCTGTTTATTAAATACATTAGGCGCTTCATGTGACCAACATTACAAAAGTCTTATGCTTCACTTTCTAACATTATTTGACTCTTTGTACCCTCCTCTTTTAGTGTTATTTTCACAGGTCCTCTCTCATTCCTGAAGAAGTCAGGTTTCCTCTTTTGGCTTTCATTTTGAAACTTCTCCAAAAATGTTGCTACAAGCCAAGAGGAGATCTCCAATGAAAAGGACACACCAACACAAGATGCCAAAACCCATTATTGGCTCTGCAAGGGTTTCAAACGGGAAGATTTTTGAAGAATGATAAAACAAGGGTTCTTCCATTTTCTTCAACAACTTTCTACCATTCAAGCTCTCAAGTTTCTCTCAAAGTTTCAAGCTCTCAAAATAGTTGTAATCTTGTATATTTTACTTTATTGTTGAGAGTTGTGTTTTAAAGGAAGAAGAAGAGTCTTCTTCTTATTGAGTGAAGATTGTGAAAGGCTGTGTAGATTGTTGGTCAAGGAGCAAGGGTGCTTCTTGTTTGAGATTTCTAGACCTTGAAGGGTTAGTTAATAGTGTTGTGGTGCACTATACTTCCTACAAGATTTCTTTGAGGGCAAAGAAGATCTTTGGAGGCTAGACTTCAAGGGGTTAGATTTCTTGGTTGTGGTCTAGGCGTGTGGCCTAGTTTTTCATCTTGTTGGATTTTGTTTTTGATTGTTGTTTTCCCCACAGAAATAACGATCCCCATTTCAAAACGCTTCTTGTGAAAAATCAAGAATGCAGAGGAGTAGAGTCATTTGACTTGAACCTCTATATATTTTTGTGTTCTTTACGTCTCCGCAAAGTTTCATTCATTTTAAAGAACACACCCAAGTATTGGCTGCACTCAAAAACAAAAAATATCCAAGAAAATATTCATACTTGGTGAACACACTATTCAACCCCCTCTTCTAGTGTGTAAGGGACCTAACGATTGGTATCAGAGCGAAATCCATAGTATTTGAGTTCAAATAGCAAGATTTGATCTTAAGAGTATGGATCCCTTTATTTTTGACGGTGCTAGTTCCCCAGTGGTGATGCCTCAAGAAGAAGGAGGCAAGAGACACTTCTCCCTTCTATTGCAAGTGTCCATGTCAAAGTTCCAATGTTTGATCCTCTAAACTACCCAATATGAAAGTCCAACATGGAAACATATTTACGTTCTTGTGGGTATCGCATATGGAGAGAGGTATCAAAAGGTTCCACCATACCTTTTGATGTTGATGATCCTACTCCTGAAGAGGAGTTGCAGTTTGCCATAAATAGCAAAGCTCTTGCTATTTTAAATAGCTCTCTTACTCCAAATGAGAGAGCTTAGATTCAAGGAGTCCAATCCGCTCATGACGCTTGGACAAAGTTGGAGATGATCTATGAAGGAACATCTCAAGTGAGAAAGGACAAAAGGAGACAACTTATAAAACAGTTTTACAACTTCAATGTCCCCAAAGGCGAGAAGATAGATGAATCTATCCAAAGGTATACCAAGCTTGTCAACTTACTCAATGCGGTTGGCAAGAAGATTGACCAAGAGGATCTCAATCACTGCTTTCTAAATAGTTTAGGAAGAGAATGAAACGCGAAAGTGACTGCTATTGAGGAGTCCAAGGACCTGGAGACCATTACCTTGGATGAGCTATATGGGAATCTCATCACTTATGAGATCCATCTTGATGCTCAAGAGAAGAACGACCCCATCCGCAACTCAACAAAAGCTCTTGCATGCGAGTTGGTGGACTCGGACGACGAAGTTGGACTTCTTGTTAGAAGATTCCGACGTTTTGCTAGAAAGAATGAAGATGAGGCCAAGAGGTTCATCAAGGACAAATTCTCCAAAGACAAAGTGAAGGACCAAGACAACAAATGCTACAAATGCGGGAAGTTTGGTCACTTCATGAAGGATTGTCGGGTGAAGGAGCCGCAACTCAAGGATAAGAAGGCCATCTACCAAAGGAAGAATGCCTTGCAAGCGGAAGTAGCCCATTGGGAGAGTATTCTTTCCGGGTCCGAGAGCGACAATGGCGACCATGATGATCTTGCACTCACGGGTGTAGTTCATGATGATCTTGACAAGGAGTTCTTTACACTCATGGCCATTGATGATGACATGGAGGTATGCAATATTTCATCTCACAATAGATTGATTGATGAAAGAGATGATATAGTGCAAGAAAATGATCTCTTAGATTTAAAGTATAAACGTGTCAAGAAGGATTTTAGAGCATGCTTAAATGAATATAATGACACGTTAGAAAATCACATTGCACTACAACTTGAGCATGATATATTTTTGACCATGCATGTGATTGCACTAGAAGAGAAACATGATTTGATGAAATCATGTGCTCAAGCCCTTGATGAAAAGAAAAATGATTCAAGGGTAAGTGCTACAAAAGTAGAGGTTGCTAAGGATGCATCTAGGCCTATTGTGAAAGCTAAAATCAAGCCTAGTGACATGTATGCATCTAAGAAGGAAAAACCAAAGGAACAAGCACAAAGTGTCAAGTAGTCTAAAACCTCCTTGAAGAAACAACGGCACATGCCTAAGAGAAAGGCAAATGTCTTAACCTTTGGTTCAAGTCGTGAAACAAATACCTTCTTTGATTTCAAAGAAGGTTGTTCCTAAAAAGGAATCACGAAATGTGCCAACGCACAAGCATGCACAATCTCACAAACATACTCCTACATGTTTTTATTGCAATAGGAAAGGTCATGTAGAAAGAGTATGTAGAGCTAAAAATAATAAGAGCTTGTGTGGGTCCCGAAAGGCGAAATGAATGTAACTAACCTTCAAGGACCCAAAACAAAAAGGGTACCAATTCCATATGGTTCATTTGCAGGCCCTAGCACTCAATGGAGAAAGCGAAGAAAAGAAGGTCAAATGGGTCATGGACAGTGGGTGTTCCAATCATATGAAGGGAGACAAAAGTCTTTTCCATAAACTCACTATGCAAGATGGAGGATTTGTCCACTTTAGAGGTAGCAAAGGCCAAATCAAAGGACATGGTATTGTGGGTAACAATTTCTTCTCTCTTAGTGATGTCTTATATGTAGTAGGATTAAAGTTTAACTTGATAAGTGTCAGTCAACTATGTGATGCTAATTATGAGGTAACGTTTTTGAAAACAAAGTGTGTTGTGAAAAGGGGTAATTCTATCTTATTTGAGGCTTTGCACTTCAAAAATATTACAAACTTAGCATCAATGATTTGGTTTCTCAAAATCTATCTTGTTTAGTTGCTAAGAATGATTTGACGCAACTATGGCATAGACGTCTCGGACATGTATGTTTCAAAACATTTAAATTTATTTGCGAAAATAATAAAGTCCGAGGCCTTCCAAAAATGAGTTTCGAAAACCATAACTTATGTGACACTTGTCAAAAGGCGAAGCTTGTGAAAACAAGCTTCAAACCAAAGACAAATATATCCACCTCCAAACTCCTACAATTGCTTCATATGGATTTGTATGGGGATGTTGGAACAAAAAGTTTGGATGGTAAACATTATACCTTTGTGGTAGTAGATGACTATACTCGTTATACATGGGTGATGTTTCTTACTAAGAAAAATGATGCATGTAGTGAGTTTATGAATTTGAGTAGACGATTGGAAAATCATGTGGGTGACACCATTAAAACCATCCGTAGTGATCGCGGTAGTGAGTTTGATGGTGATTTCGAAAGGTTTTGTGAACCCAAAGGATACTCACATGACCTTTCGGCACCTAGAACTCCACAAAAAAATGGTGTGGCCGAAAGAAAGAATAGAACTCTACAAGAAATGTGTAGAGCAATGTTGAATGAGTTCGGTTTGCCCAAATATTTTTGGGCCGAAGCGGTAAATACCGCTTGCCATGTGATCAATCGTGTATATTTGAGACTATACCTAAATGTGACACCTTATGAGCTTTGGAATGATAAAGTTCCTAACATTGGGTATTTCAAAGTGTTTGGTTGCAAGTGTTTCATACTTAATACCAAGGACACTTTGGACAAACTTGACCTCAAAGCGGATGAAAGTATCTTTTTAGGTTATGCCTCAAATAGTAAAGCATTTTCTGTTTTCAACAAAATGAGTCAAAAGGTGGAAGAATCAATCCATGTTAAGTTTAATGAGTCACTTAGTGACGAACCTAAACTTAATGAGGATTGTGAAGAAAATGAAGATGTGACTCCTCAAGCATTTCTCTTGAGGATATTCCTATGGTTGCTCATCAACAAGAGATTGTTGATGACCCTCCAAATGGAAACATGTTCATTGATTTGAGAGTAGAACCTATTGAAGGTACTCCTCCACCTTGTGTGCATGAACTTAGTGAGTCAAATAGTAATATTTCCCATACTCATGTCGTTGATACACAAAATGTAGAAAATGCATCGCATGTTCCGGAAAATGAGATTCATTCGAATGATGAAGGCTCATCACTTCCAGAACGTGATCATGAGGAAGTTGGAGGAGACGTCTCCAATCTTCCTAGATCATTTAAGCATAAAAGTTCTCACCCACACGAGTTGGTCATATGTGATTTAAATAGGGGTATCACCACACGAAGGCAATATAGAGAGAATGCATTCGTCTCTCTTATAGAGCCTAAAAATGTCAAAGATGCACTTCTTGATGAAAATTGGATCTTGGCTTTGCAAGATGAATTAAACCAATTTGAGAGAAGTGATATTTGAGAATTGGTTCCCAAACCACATGATCATCCTATTATTGGTACGAAATGGGTATTTCGTAACAAGATGGATGATCAAGGTAATGTCACTAGAAACAAGGCTAGATTAGTTGCTCAAGGATACCGTCAGGAAGAAGGTATCGATTTTGATGAGACATTTGCATCCGTAGCACGGCTTGAGGCTATTAGGATGTTATTAGCATATGCTTGTTATAGAGATTTTAAACTTTACTAAATGGATGTTAAATCCATCTTCTTGAATGGCGTTATTCAAGAAGAAGTGTATGTTGCATAACCTCCTGGGTTTGAATGTCATGATTCACCACATCATGCCTTCAAACTTAAAAAGGCTCTTTATGGCCTCAAACAAGCTCCAAGAGCTTGGTACGAGAGGTTAAGTACTTTTCTTCTTAATAATGGTTTTTCAAGAGGTAAAGTTGACACTACTTTGTTCATAAAAGAACAAGGTAAAAATCAATTAATTGTTAAAGTATATGTTGATGATATTATTTTTGGTGCTACTAACAATTGTCTTTGTGAGCAATTTGCTAGTCTTATGCAAGGTGAGTTCGAGATGAGCATGATGAGAGAACTCAGCTATTTCCTTGGATTATAAATCAAGCAAACCAAAGATGACGTGTACATTTCCCAAACCAAATACACAAAGGATTTGCTCAAGAAGTACAATTTTGGTGAAGGAAGAGAGGTAAACACACCTATGAGCACAAGTGCTAAGCTTGACAAGGATGAGAAAGGAAAGCATGTCGAGGTAACCTTGTATTATGGTATTATAGGTAGTCTACTTTATTTGACGGCTAGTGGACCCGATATTTTACATGCAGTGTGCTTATGTGCTAGATTTCAAAGTGATCCTAGGGATATGCATCTAGTTGCGGTAAAACGCAACCTTAGATATCTTAGATGTAATTTGAAATTTGGGCTATTTTATCCTAAGAATGCATGTTTTGATTTAAGAGGATATTGTGACTCCGATTATGCGGAGAGTCTTGTTGATAGGAAGAGCACCTCCGGAACTTGTCAGTTTCTTGGTGATTGTCTTGTTTCTTAGTTTTCTAAGACGCAAAACAGTGTGTCTCTTTCTACGGCGGAAACCGAATATGTGTCGGCCGCCTCTTGTTGTGCACAATTGTTATGGATGACAAACACTTTAAATGATTATAACATTCACTTCTCCAAGGTGCCCATTTTGCGTGATAACATGTCTGCTATCAATATTGCACAAAATCCCGTCCAACATAGTCGGACTAAGCACATTGAAGTGATGTATCATTTCATCCGTGACTGTGTACAAAAGAACTTGGTTAGTGTTGAATTTGTTCCTACACGAGACCAATTAGCAGACATATTCACGAAACTCTTACTTAGTGATGTATTTGTATCTATAAGAAGTAGGTTGGGGTTGCTCAACATGGGTTGATAATAACCCATCTTGAGTTTTGAGCAAGAAAATTTTCAAAATTTCCAAGGTCAGTATACATAAGGCGCTTCATCACAGTTACTTCAGGCGTTCGATGTCACATCAAGCGCCTGATGTTACGGATGTCACTCGTTCGAAGTGACATCAGGCGCTTTTTGTTCCTCATCACTAGCGTTCGAAGTTGGATTAAGCGCTTTATTAGAATGAGTTCACTTGTTCGAAGTATCATTAAGCGCTCAATCTACTTATCCACAACCGTTCGAAGGGACTTCAAGCGCTTCATCTCAGTTTATGAAGTCGTTCGAAGTCACATTAGGCGCCTAAACCCTATTTCTTCACTGTCTTTTCCGCCGTCTCTTCAACTTTTTGCGCCAATCAATAGACATCAATTCCTGCCTCCATTACTCTTTCCCACTTTCTTCACACGACTCTCCACTTTCTCCATTTCCCAACCTCTTCATCTTCCTAAAACTCCTCATCCTCTTCCACTCTCCCAACATTTACTCCTACTCCTCCATTACCTTCTCACCATTAACACCAAATCTCTTCATCTTCTTTTCATCTCCTTTAAATTCCATCATTCTTTCCTCTCTTCTCAACTCAGTTCACTCCATTCTCCTAAGCTTTTCTCCTCTACTACCTTAAATCAAACTCTTTCCAATGGCATCCACAGGACCATCCAAACGCCCCCATAGCCAAAAGCGTAAACAATCTGCGGGAATTGTTGAACCTCAAGAACTCATCTCCATTCAAGAAGGGCTATCCAAGGAAAATTTTCCTTGGATGAAAAAGTTAGATTCGGATGTGACAAAACCACCTCCTCAAGTGACTAAAGGTGTCCATCTGTCTTCTTTCTCCCATCTCTTGTTTCAAGAATGAACCTTCAATAAAAGACCAGTTGTGCCTCTTAAACTCATTTGAATTACTGATTTTTCAGAGGAACACAACACAAATCAAGTCATCTCCTTGCTTGATCATCAAGGCTGGATGACTCTCTGGTCTAGAGCTATAATGATGAACTTCTCTCGCGATCACGCCATGCTCTTTTATGCAAACATGTAGATAACTCCACAATCTGAGTCCCAGCAATTTTCTTTGAATACCGTTGTTGCTGGTACACCCCTTAGTTTTTCTATCCAAGAAATATGTGATGTTCTTGGAGTGAGAAATGAGGGATTGACAGATTTCTCTGTCTTTGACTGGAGCAGCAAGTATGGTGTTCGTGAGCATAACGTGAAGTTTGATCTGTGGTATTTTCCCTCCAAGAAGACTCAGAACATGCCTCTGGTGGACCGCATTTTGCTGGTTGTGGTCACTTACTATGTAAATGGTAAGTCAACTAGAAATCCAAGCAACATGGATTTCTATGTTGCTTATCATATCAAACATCAGACTCAGCTTAACTTTGCATGGATTCTTGTTGAAGTCATGATGGCAGCACTACAGCAAGGTTCAAAAGCCTTACCTTTTGCAAATATTGTCACTATTTTAATGAAGTTCAAGGGTATTGATATACCTGATAGTGATTTGACAATGGTGGCCAAGATTGACGTCTACGATAACTACAACATTGCTCAAGCCATAGATTCTCAGAAACGCAAAGCCACTACTATTCCTGACGTTGCTGATGAGGTTGATGAAGGACCTCAAGAAGATACAAGTGGTAGCAATTCATTTGAGTTGCTATCACGAATAGCCTCACTTGAACGGACTGTTCAATAGTTGCAGCTTCGTGATGCTGAGCATGAAGCACGGCATGTGCGAAATGAACTTCGCATGTCTGCAGTTAAAAATGCTTTCATGCAGATCAGTCCGTGGGCTATTTTCCCTAATTTTGACGATTTAGGGAGAGAAAGTGGTGGTGGTAATGGTGCTTGGCGGCTCTGGCAATGTTGAAGGGTCCATGGGCATGGGCGGTTTTTCTAATTTTGCAACTAGTAGTGGTTTTGGCTTTGGTGGATTCACACTTCCAAGTGGAGGTGCTGGTGAAAACATGTAGTTTTATTTGTTTTGTGTTATGTGAAAATTTCATACTTGAAAGATTGATTGACTTGGCTTTTTGGTATTCTTCAAATGATGTTGTCTAGTTACTTGCTTCATCATTTTTAGTTTTTAAATTCCAAGTTATTTTTTCTTGCACCAAGTGAGGGGAAGCATAAGTTAAGGGGGAGCTAACTTTAAAAGTTATGCATTTTGTGAAATCATCAAAAAGAGGGACAATGTTAAAACAAGTTTAAGTTTTGATGATTTGCACAAATTTATACTTCGAACGATGGATTAGGCGCCTCATGTGATGTGGTTGGAAGTCAGTATACTTCGAACGCTTACATTAGGCACTTCATGTGCCATGGTGGAATCCAGTATACTTCTAACGCCTACATTAGGTGTTTCGTGTGAAGTGTTTGAACGTCAACGCCTACATCAGGCACTTCATGTGTTCTGGGAAAAAGACAGTACACTTTGAACGCCTACATTAGGCGCTTCATGTGTACCACCAAGTCAAAAGTACTTTCCCCCAAAAATGGGCACGTACACCAAGTACTTTCTGAGAAATGTCAGAATTAGTTCGAACAAGCATGAAGGCTGACATTAGGTGATACATGTGACTTCGAACGCCTTCAATTGCCCACATAAGGCACTCTATGTGACTTCGAACGCATGTTCAATTTCACATAAAGCGCTCCAAGTCACTTTGAACGCCTGTTCATTAAATACATTAGGCGCTTCATGTGACCAACATTACAAAAGTCTTATGCTTCAATTTCTAACATTATTTGACTCTTTGTACCCTCCTCTTTTAGTGTTATTTGTCCTCTCTCATTCCTGAAGAATTCAGGTTTCCTCTTTTGGCTTCCATTTTGAAACTTCTCCAAAACTGTTGCTACAAGGACACACCAACACAAGATACCAAAACCCATTATTGGCTCTGCAAGGGTTTCAAACGGGAAGATTTTTGAAGAATGATAAAACAAGGGTTCTTCCATTTTCTTCAACAACTTTCTACCATTGAAGCTCTCAAGTTTCTCTCAAAGTTTCAAGCTCTCAAAATAGCTGTAATCTTGTATATTTTACTTTATTGTTGAGAGTTGTGTTGTAAAGGAAGAAGAAGAGTCTTCTTCTTATTGAGAGAAGATTGTGAGAGGCTGTGTAGAATGTTGGTCAAGGAGCAAGGGTGCTTCTTGTTTGAGATTTCTAAACCTTGGAGGGTTAGTTGATAGTGTTCTGGTGCACTATACTCTCTACAAGATTTCTTTGATGGCAAAGAAGATCTTTGGAGGCTAGACTTCAAGGGGTTAGATTTCTTGGTTGTGGTCTAGACGTGTGGCCTAGTTTTCCATCTTGTTGGATTTTGTTTTTGATTGTTGTTTCCCCCATAGAAATAACAATCCCCATTTCAAAACCCTTCTTGTGAAAAATCAAGAAGGTAGAGGAGTAGAGTCATTTGACTTGAACCTCTATATATCTTTGTGTTCTTTACGTTTCCGCAAAGTTTCATTCATTTTAAAGAACACACCCAAGTATTGGCTGCACTCAAAAACGAAAAATATCCAAGAAAATATTCATACTTGGTGAACACACTATTCAACCCCCTTTCTAGTGTGTTCTAAGGGGCCTAACAAAGGGGCGTCGTAATGGCGGGCAAAAGAAATGACGGAGGCCGCTGGACTCCTGATTTACATCTTTCATCATGTTTCTTGAGGCTAGGACGGTGGAGACTCCCAAGACCACGTAATGGTCTTTTGGTCCAAGTAATTGGCACTTCCAGATCCCACTTGAAGACTTCTGTTTACAAAGAACCATTATGACATGCAAACTTCTTTCGGTCTTTTTCTTTTCCTTTTTCAAATTGTCATCATAATATGAATAATTTGATATAACTAAAAATGTATCTGGAAAAGAAAGATTGCTTCCTTGGGTATGGGATTCATATCACAAAAAAAACATGCACACTCAGGATTCGGATGTGCAGGTTTTTGTGAGAAAGGCATCTCTAAACGATGAGAAAAATACTGTACAGTCTCATAAAAGGTAGACCAAATAAATCATAAACAGATGACAAATTATGAGATCATCATCCTATATAAAGACAGAGGCGTGTCTTGAGCAAGAAATAAAGTTGCTGCTTTGTGGCCAAGTCACGGGTTCGAACCGCGGAAATAGCCTCTTGCACAAAGTGTATGGTAAAGCTGCGTATATCAGATCGCTTCTTGTCTACTCCCTAGACCATATGCAAACGCGTAAACCTAATACACCGAAAACGACTTTTATCCTAGATAATATCTCCTGTTTTATTGATGGATAACGACATAACGTTGAGGAAGTCAAAACTGCAGGTGCTGTTTGGTTCGCATTTGGGTATCGGAATCAGAATCGGAATGGATATGACAGCGTATGTGTTTGGACCTAAAAGTGATAATTGTTTGGTATTGGAGCGGGAATGAGTATGATAGACATTGATGGTGTTTGGAACGTATTGGAATTGAAATGAGTATCGAATGTGGGGCGACCGAAAAAATGGCCGAAAATATTGACGGGCTGGAATAGTGACCGGCCGGTGGCTGACCGGCGGCCAGCAGCGTTGACCGGCCATACCCCTCATTCCTCTTCATTCCCCCATATTGATTGACAAGCGGCTAGTATATTAAAAAACGATATCTGTTACCAAATACTTGGATATCAAAGTGATACACATACCCCGTTTTCCAAACAAACAACTTCAATAGGTTTGGAGGAATCCAAACCCATTCCTTTATTCCCAAACCCCCAACCAAATACCACCTAACTATGGGAATCATCCAAATTTTGGAAAACCTTACATATAGCTGCACCAATATATATCTTGAGGCCAAGAGAAATGCTAATATAACACTCCATATAAAATAATTGGGTGGTTTAAATAAAAACAGACGGCTAGTATTATTGTACTAGCTTTGAATATAAATAGGTGGTTAAATATAATCAGGTTCATGCATGTGTTTAAGGTTTTTTTTTCATATGCATTTCAAGGTGAGGCACATATGCCTCCCTTTATTTACAGTATTTCTCCGTTATATATCAGAAAAACTATAAAGTTCTTGAAAGTATTGTCATCCTTTTATTACAAAACATAGCCAGTAATGCTGTGACATATGTTTATAAACAGTGGTTGGATACAACTCATGTTGATTAATGTAATACCTGATAAAATATATAAAAAAAAGGGCAAACTAATGCTTAGGTTTGGACCTAAGTGCTTAAAGTCTACTCAGATTAGCCGCTTTATAACATTGATAGCATACATATGTGTAGCTTTGGTATCTTTTGTGTTTGAGAGGCACTTTTACTCTGCTAATACCCATTCGGCAAAGCCAAATTTCCAAACTTTTTTGTGCTTGAGCTCCAACTCAGCTTCAGTTGCCTTCGTGTGCTGCCTGTTTCTTTATGAAAGTTAACAATTGAAGGAATTATAGAAATTATAAGACAGCAGTTGGAGAAGTTTTATAAAGATTAACATTCTAAATATAATTCATACTATTCAAACTATTACTGAAAAATGATGTCTTTTTTTTATTAATAAATCCATCGTTTAGGAAAGTTATAGTTTTGTGAAATAAACACATTGAACGGGAATCATAAGCCATACAAAAGAAGGGACAAACTGTTGACAGATCCCGTGAATCATGGGATTGATTGGGGCATACATGGAAAGGAGTAGATTTAGCACATGTGAGAATTGTAAATTGATAGGATAAGATTTTACATTGATTGTACATTTATTTTTGATTGAGTGATTACCGTATATGGAATAGGAAGAAAAGTGTATAAATTACAATGTAGGGATGCAATCAAATTCATTGAGAAATACAAGAAAATTGTTCCAAAAACTGTTCTTGTCTTCTTGTCCGATTGATTCCCATTTTACACATGATATCAGAGCAGGTTCCAATCTTTTTGGGCCTGTTGTGATTTGAGAAAACGTTGGCTTAGAGTTTGTCTCATCATTGCCAAAACCAATCTCTGATCAAGTACCAGATCTACCCGTAAGGAGAAGTTCTGATCAGGCTCAGAACTATATCCTCATTGCCTTAACTACCTGTACCGAATCTGGACTCAGATCAAGTGTCTGTTCTGAGGCTCAGATTTAAATATCTTCATTGCCAATACCGTTACTGTTCCCACGGTAGTATCTGATTCTGTTTGTGAAATCAGTTGGCTCATATTATTGAGTTCATCACTGCCAAAAAATATACCTGAAACCAAATATCGTTGTTGTCCTAATCTGCAGTCCCTGTGAGGCTCAGATTCATACCAACAGCCTGATTGTTTCATTTTTCCCTGCAAACAACAAAATCATGTCAAAGAAATCCGACAGAGTTCAAGGAAATTATGGGACAACAGAAAATCAGTCCAACATCCCTGTGAAATTGGAGTTGTCGGAGCAGTTTATTCGTCTTTTGCAAAACGGGTTTAAAACGGAAGAAAACCAGAGCAGCTGCCTGTAGCGTGGAAAGAGACGCAGCAGCGGAATGAGCAGCAGCCATGGAGGAGGACGGGGAGAAGCAGCCATGGCCGCCGTAGGATTCGAGAACCCTGCTAAAAGAATAGCGGCGGACTCCAACACAGAAGCGGCGGACTCCAACACAGACGGTAACAGGGTTGGGGGCAACTCTAACCCTAACACCTATTTTTATACCCAATCTCAAGTTAAAAATAACCCCTGTACTCGTGTTGTTTCTAATAATGTCAGTCCAGTCCCTGTTTTTCAGGCACAGCCGACAGAGACCCCCAGAATACCTGGAATTGCCACCGCTGCCCCTAAACTTTCGGCTTACCAAAAATTGGCCCCCAATCTTCCGCAAACCACCCCTGGGCCCCTGCTAAACTCCAAAAGTCCAGAAACACCCCCAGAGTCTCCAGATTTAACCATTTTACCCCCAGAAAAATTACCATCATTCAACTTTGTCTCAAACTCCACATGTCACTTAACTCAAAGCACTTCGCAGTGGATATTCGACTGCAGAGCAACGAACACCATGACTTATGACCAATCTGATTTTATCCGGGATTCTCCACCAAATAAAACCTCTGTTGAAACGGCTAATGGAGCCTTCATTCCAGTCATTGGTGGTGGTTCTATCTCTGTTACTCCCAATATTACTCTTGATAACTGTCTTTATGTTCCCTCGCTTTCTACTAAATTATTATCTGTTAGCCAACTCACTAAAGCTCTAGATTGTGTTGTTCTCATGTATCCTAATTTTTGCCTTGTTCAGGACATTCATACGGGGGCGATCATTGCGCGTGGTTCTGAACACCATGGGCTGTACTTTGTTGATGCGGTGGCGCAACAGGAACAGTTTAATCTTGCCACCGGGACAGCCAGTCGACAGGTGTGGTTATGGCATCGCCGACTTGGGCATCCTTCATTCGGTTATTTACATCGTCTTTTCCCTACTTTGTTCAAATCTCAGACCATTAATCCCACGTGTGACACATGTCTTCAGGCTAAACAAACCAGGTCATCTTATGTTGCCAATAATATCAAAGTTGATAAAATGTTTTCATTAGTTCATTCTGACGTATGGGGTCTTTCACCATATAACACCCCCCTTGGTTTCCGTTACTATATCCTCTTTGTCGATGACTTCTCTCGGATGACTTGGCTATATATCATGAAGCATAAATCTGAGGTATCTCAAAAATTCCTACACTTCTATCACATGATACAAACTCAGTTTAACACAAAAATACATACTTCGGTCAGACAATGGGGGTGAGTATCTTGATGGGAATCTCAGTCAATTCTTTTCCGATAATGGAATTATACATCAGACCTCTTGTCCGTATACACCAGAACAAAATGGGGTTTCGAAACGAAAAAATCGTATTATCCTAGAAATGACCCGAGCGATGATGTACGACTCTCATGTTCCAATGAGTCTATGGCCCGAAGCTGTATCCACTGCGACATACCTCATCAATCGCCTCCCAACCAGAATTCTTGGCTACCAAACACCACTCCAGGTATTATCAACTCAAACTACTATCCCTTCATTATTTACTCTACCACCAAAAGTGTTTGGGTGTACTGTCTTTGTTCATACCCCCAAACATGAAAGAACCAAACTTGATCCTTGTGCTGAAAAATGTATCTTTGTTGGCTATGCGACTACCCAAAAAGGATATCGATGTTATAATCCCCGTGCCCACCGAATTCATGTTACCATGAATTGCATCTTCCTTGAAACAAAATATTACTATACCCCCACTCTCGGGTTCAGGGGGAGAACCTATCCGAAGGAACCCTTGATTGGTTGGTGTCATCTCCCACCTACTCGACGGCCATTCCAACACGGCAAGTAGATGGCGCCGACTGTGCTATAGCTCCCAACAATGTACTGCCTGCAGGATCAGAATCATCTCATGATCCTCCACCGGTGAATGAAGAGTTCCAGGTAACAATTTGTGATACAAATAATGAACAATCTAATCCACCGACCTACACAGTCCCAGAACATAGTCCTGATACAGAACCAAATGATCCAGAACCAACTCGTGATATTGTGCCTGAAATACATACTGATACTAACATTTTTAGTGAACAGGAGCAGGTACGAACTTTACCGCCACGGACAAAAAGGGGAAAACCTCCAGAGTGATACTCTCCAGAAAGAATATCTCGAGCCTCCAGGTACCCAGTAAGAACATCTATGGATGGTATATCAGACTTGGCCCGGGGTTTCTTTTTGTTTTTGTGTGCAGAACAGATACCACAAACTGCTGAAGAAGCCTGGACTCAACCAGCATGGAAAGATGCAATGATCACTGAAATGAATGCACTGGATAAAAATCAGACGTGGGAAAAGTGCTCTATTCCCTTTGGAAAGAAACCAGTTGGATGTCGGTGGGTATTCACAATTAAATACAAGGCAGACGGGAGCATTGAAAGGTACAAAGCGCGATTGGTAGCAAAAGGATACACCCAAACATATGGGATTGATTACTCAGAGACTTTTTCACCTGTGGCACGTATCGATACGATCAGAGTAATGTTCTCCATTGCAGCCACCCAGAACTGGCCCCTCCACCAATTTGATGTCAAAAATGCATTCCTACACAGAGATTTGAGGGAAGAAGTGTATATGGATGCTCCTCCTGGTTTCTCTACAGGTTTCAAAACAGGTGAAGTATGTAGACTCAGAAAGGCATTATATGGTCTCAAGCAGTCTCCTCGAGCGTGGTTTAAGAGATTTACCAGTGTTATGAAACAGGATGGCTACCGACAAAGCAACGCATATCACACACTATTCATCAAGAAAAGAAAAGGTTTGGTTACATGTTTGATTATTTATGTTGATGATATGGTCATAACAGGGGATGACACTGAAGAAATGAATCGACTGCGAAAGCACTTGTTTGCCAAGTTTGAGATGAAGGATCTTGGAGGACTCAAGTACTTCCTTGGTATTGAAGTACTAAGGTCAAGTGCCGGTATTTATATCTCACAGCGGAAGTATATTCTAGATCTCCTAGCTGAAGTTGGGATGCTTGACTGCAAACCATGCGATAGTCCTCTAGCACCAAATCACAAGTTGCAGGTAACTACTGGGGAACCATGCGCTGACAAGGGACAATATCAACGACTAGTAGGGAAGCTGATTTATTTGTCACATACACGACCTGACATTGCTTTTGCAGTAAGTATCGTTAGCCAGTTCATGCATAGTCCTCAAGAGCATCATATGGACGCAGTTAGACGTATCTTGCGATATCTGAAACACACACCAGGACGAGGCATTGTGTTCCGAAACAATGGACATTTGAGGATTCAGGGATATACTGATGCAGATTGGGCAGGAGATTTGGCAGACCGAAAGTCTACTTCGGGCTACTTCACTATGGTAGGAGGAAATCTGGTTACCTGGAGGAGTAAGAAGCAGAATATAGTTGCACTCTCGAGTGCTGAGGCTGAATTCAGAGGAATTGCGAAAGTTGTCACTGAGATACTCTGGTTACAGAAATTGTTTAGAGACATCGGGCTGCAAGTTAACCTACCAACTCCGCTGCTATGTGACAATAAAGCCTCCATTAGCATCTCCGAAAATCCAGTACAGCATGATCGGACCAAACACATCGAGATAGACCGACATTTTATTAAGAAAAAGATCGAAGGAGGGATTATTAATCTACCATTTGTTCGATCAGAGGATCAGCTAGCTGACATATTAACCAAAGCAGTGAATGGAAGGACATTTGAAGCTGTCTTATGCAAGTTGAATGTTGTTGATCCCACGATTCAACTTGAGGGAGAGCGTTGACAGATCCCGTGAATCATGGGATTGATTGGGGCATACATGGAAAGGAGTAGATTTAGCACATGTGCGAATTGTAAATTGATAGGATAAGATTTCACATTGATTGTACATTTATTTTTGATTGAGTGATTACCGTATATGGAGTAGGAAGAAAAGTGTATAAATTACAGTGTAGGGATATAATCAAATTCATTGAGAAATACAAGAAAATTGTTCCAAAAACCGATTGATTCCCATTTTACACACAAACGTATAAGCTTGCAATAGACTAAGACAAAGAAAGGTTTGGGACAATTTTACGCAATAAGAAAACAAGCAATCAAAGATGTGACGACACACTAATCACTGAAGTGACAAAAATATGGCTAGAGAAATTTAATAGTGAATTTCTGATAAGTGTAAGTTTATAATTAAATCTTGATATTTAAGTTCCTAAAGTATAAGGATCTATCTTTTTAGTCTTCATTAACTTAATGTACTTTAGCTTATGCTATTCAGTTATTTGAGTTTGAGTTTTTCATATGTTAAAAGAAAAAAGAAAGAGCGTTTTTTCTGTTAGCCATGTCAAAAGGAAAAAAAATTATAATTTAGGTATTAAATTAATATGTTCAAGGGTCTCATTTTGTGAATGTAATTCAATTCGCTGCGACTATTTCATTTATATTCAATATAAAACAAAAGATGACAAACTAGAATGGGTAACAACGGCACGAAGCCCAACTTTGTTTTATTCTATGTAGTTAGAGCTGTAAATGAATCAAGCCGTTCGGTTGTTCGGCTCGTTTGGTTCGAGTTAGAGTTCGAGCTCGGCTCGGATAAAAGGTTAATGAACAGAGCTTGAACATCTTTTTTCTGTTCGAACTCGGTAAGTGGCACCGTTCGTTTAAGATGTTCGGCTCGTTAATGTTGTTCGTGAGTTAAACGAACCAAGCTTAAACAATTAAATATGTTCGTTTAAATAAACGAACAAGCTCGGATCGTTCGCTAAGTTAAAAAAACCGAGCTTAAACAATGCAATGCTCGGTTCATTCGGCTCGTTTACAGACCTACATGTAGTTATCAGACTCCTTTATAGGATAAACACAAATGAAAAGGTTTTATGATAAGGTGTCCTTTTCATAAATTTCATCCTATCATGTTATCTGATAACATGATGAGGCTTTTTATCTCTATTTTCCTTTTCCAGTATTTGATAAGGCTGTTCAACAAGGGCCTCTTTTTTGATTGCCAGCGAGAAAATTTACAATTTTTTTTTGTATAAATTAAGCATACAAAGAAAAAATTAACTGACAATATTTTGGTTATTGATTATTTCAGAATTTTCATCCTTCGATGATAAATTCTGCACTTTTTTCACTTATTATTGTTATTAAGGAATAATGGATAAATGGTCTTCTACTATATTTTATAATCACATTTTCTGTACCAATAAATAAAAATTATGCCATATATATCGAAGATAACTAAATTAAAACGCATACAAAAAAAACACCTTAAATAATCAAGCGTTCCAAGTTCAAACCCAGTTCAAAATTTCAAATTAATGACTGAAATCTATTAAATTTTTATAACCAAAAGTAGAGTCAGTATTTTGAATAGAGATGTTCTGCTTTATTCATTATACATGACGCAAACATATGCGTAATTTTTTTAAACAGCCACATCGTTTGTAAGTTTTATATACAACGTTTCAGTCAGGTTATTTTTACTAACTTTTTTTCTTTTACATACTATACAGCTGATAAGTTGACACCTCCTTCGTCAATGCCAAAATAAGATTAGCGAGTGCAAACATTATACAAAATTGAGAGTAAAAAAATAAAAAAAAAATGTTTGGAAAGCTTTATGGTTTTAGGTTAGGTTTATAAAAAGTAATAAAAAATTTATGGACTTTACAATGCTATAAAACTTATTTACTTTGAACAGTAACTAGAGTCTACTAAAAATTTAGACTGAAAATGAATTTTTAAAGAATAGGGTTTAACTCCACTTTGATAACTGAATATTTTAAGATTTAATCATTAAAATTAAGCCAACTACGCATTCTTTTTATTTCGAGAAATCAAATATGACGTTCTTTTACTTGTTATTTTAGTTTATCTCAATCGATCAATAACTTCCAACATATCCTCTAAATTGTTTTGTTTTTCTTTTTCTTATTTTTATTGTCACAATCTAATTATTACTTAAAACTTGCTCTACCAAAAGCTTAAAAGAACATATTAACAACATCTAACAAAAATGAAAATGTCAAATTTTTTGAATCCCTTAAAACAAAGAACAAATTATGACTAAAGTTTATGGTTAGGATTCTCATTTCTCAAGATGTAAAATGACCATTTCTAACCTAGAACGGGCGGTTTAGGCGTATATAAATATGGAATTGAGATACAGAGTCGAATATATATAACTATGGAACTTATATATATGCAACAGGGAAGGGAGAGGGGGGGGGGGGAGGGCTGGGCGGCATAGGGGAGTCAAATATATATAACTTGGAACAGAGATGAACAAACTAGAGGAGAGTGTCGTCAAAGTTTTGGACGTGCATAGTTTGTTGTCAGAATTAACGGTTTTTGGAATCTTCACAAATTGAACAACGTTAGAGATCCCGGAGACACTCAAGTTAATCATGAGTTTTATCATATTTGTATGTTGTAATATTAGAGAAACCTGCTCACTTATTTGTGTTGTGTATGATTTTTTTGGCTTACAGGATTGAACATGACCGCTAAAGGATGTTGTTGTTTCTCTTTTATATGAGTTGGGCAACCAATGCACATTGAGAAGCGTCACTGTCATGTGTCGTCACATGTCGAGTTGCATGGCTAAGCTGTCTACGTAGCAAGTGTCCGCTCTCGCAGGCATCTTCTCATCCTAGTTGACCAGAATGGTTTGAAGCATCGGGTTTACGATCGACCTGTAGTGCATAGCTTAGGTGCGTAATAAACCCAAGGCAATAGTTGCGACTAAGCTAAAGCGATGCTTGCCGCTGAGGTGATAACTGTAGCTGAGGTAATAACTAGAGCACATGCGCCTAACCTTCCGTCTCTAGGCGAGTCATTTTGATGCTGACCGGAAACATTCGTTGGTGTTGAAGGAACAACCTGCTTCTCTTAGGCTGCGCCAACTCATCCGTGCTCTTAGATTCACACACCTGAAGTGGACCTAAAACAACCTGCGTCCTAGTGAAGTAAAACAACGTTGACCGTGACAAGATGAGTTTATAACGTTTGTTATTAGATTGGTAGTTTTGTCATCATCAGTAAGCATGCGTTAAAACATGGTGATCAACTCTACTTCCTATTCATATACGTGATTATCAACATCTACGTCTTTCTATCAATGTGTCTCATGTTATCCGTAGGTTGCGAACTTAGGCTAAGACTCTGATCAACTAACACATGCAAAGAAGGTCTTTCCACAACTGGATCATGTAGACACTTGTTATACCAAAAGTAAATCGACTGCCCGCTTTCTCGGAAAATATTTCTCCATTGGCCTAGATTCAAGATACTGAATAGTATCGGAGGGTTTTCTCGCCTTTATCCATCATCATCATCTGTATCCAGTATATCTCAACGACAACAAAAATTATTTTCTCGCCTTTATCCATATCAACAAATAATTTGAAATACCTCAACTTTTTTAAATTATATCCAAGTCAAATAACACTGCTTTAGATTTTGGAGCACTTTCTTTTACCCTATTTCTGAAACCTAAAAACTCAGTCATATGGATATGTAATTCCTCGCTTGGGCTGGAACACGTATATGTAGACAATGCCTTTCATTTCAAAATTGGCTACTTGCATCTTAAATCTAAGAACAATTATTCAATCTTATATGGTTCATATATAATTTTATTTTAAGAGGATTGGTGGTGGGTTTGCCTTATTTTACTATCTTATAACGATATTTCATTATCTAGCAATTTCATTAGTATGAAGTATAAGAAGCTGTGCAGTGATACGAAAGTTCAACAAATAATTTTCAGATTACTTGAAAATACATGGTTGACCATTATTGAACGTACACCATTCTAGCTGGCATGTATGAACCTAATGGAAATTTGTTCAACATTTATAAGGGCTTAGATATTTGCAGCGAAATTTAGACGTATACAAAGATTTTTACTCCATCAGCTGTTATGTTTACTGTTTTACTGCATCTACTTTGTTGTTCCCGTATGATTTCTGCATCGTTTTCATGAAATCTTTTTTGATGGGATTTGTCCTTTATTACATTTTTGTGTTATCCAACTCGGTCACCCAAAAAAAAATCTTTTGTATCTCAAGTAGTCGTGTTGGTTTTAATCTTAGTTAGGAAGGGGTGGGGCATGATGAGGTTGCATCGTTGACAGTATGAACAAAACTATCTGAATTTTACTGTGGGATAAAATTTACTAACACTATCTGTATTTTCTTTTACAGTGTTGAATTATGCCTGGTTGCAAGTGAACTTTTTTCCATATATAAAAGGACAAATATACTCTCACACCACCAAAAAAAAAAAACCATATAGCGACAGACAGAAATCGTCGCCATTTTGTCTCTAAAGGCATATAGCGACGACATAGCGACGAAAACTGTAGGTCGTAATACGGCTTGTCGCAAAGTGATTTTCGTCGGTGAAGCGTCGCTATATTGGGACGGAAAAAACCTCGTCGGTGTTTCGTCGCACTATTGAGACGAAAATCTGTCAGGTCTGCGACCTGTTGTTGCCGTCGTTTTTTCGTCGGTGTATTTTTTTCGTCGTTATTTTATAATTTTTAATTTTTTATTTCCGTTCTGCGACATTTTATTTCGTCGCAGATTTTCGTCGGTATATCTTTTGTCGTCGCTATTTTAAAATTTTTGATTTTTTAATTTCCGGTCTGCGATATTTCTTTTTCGTCGCAGGTTCGTCTCTATTTTTTAATTTAATAATAAATATTAATTTAATATTAAATATTTTTAATTTATTAATAATGTCAATATATTATTAATTAAATAGTTTTTATTATTATTTAATTTTTATAATATATTTTATTTTGTATATTAAATCATTTGTACGAATATGATACAGAAATACAGTATTTGCGTATTGAAGTTCATATAATTAAACAACACAAACAAAATAGATTCTGTATAAATGTCAAATAAAATATAAAAGTACAAAGAATATGTCAATACAATAAATGAAATAGACTGTACAAAAAATCAAAAAATAAAATACTATGCAGAGGAAGATGGAGGGGGATCATGCGGAGAAAAGTGACCATCAGGAGGCTGAGGCTGAGGCTGAGGCTGCGAGGAGCTGGAAATGAAAGAGATGATGACCTGCGACAGCTGCGAGATTTACTGGTTCGTCGCCTGCTGCACCTGCATCGTCTGCTGCTGCGCATGCTCAACCGCCTGCTGAAGCGCCTGCTGAACCGACTGCTGCAGCGCCTGCTGGGTCTGAGTCAGCTGCGACTGCAGTGCCTGTACACTCTCCTCATGCCTCGTCCTGATGGTCTCCATCTCACGCTGCAGCGCCGCATGATCTGATTCCAGGCGCGAAATATCCTCTGGCGTCGCAGAAGGCGCGGAGGTGCTGGCCTCAGAGGAAGCACCTGGATGCAGAACTTCGGGAAAGAATCGCGGCACTGCTGATCCAACCCCGTACACCTCCCTCTTCTTCTTATTCTGAGGGCCGACGGTCCGAACCGCATCCCAATAAACGCGGTTCTTGTCGGCCTCTTCTCCCCTATCTGCGAGTAATCTGTTGTACTCGTCCTGAAATGAGAATAAGAATTGTTATGGTTTAGCAATAAAACAAACTAAAGAAAAAAACAAATGATATCGTAGTCTACTTACACTGATGTCGCGGGCCTTCGTCGTGATCCAGTCCTCCGTCCCGTCGGAGGCTTTCTTCCGATGCGTCTTGTAGAAGAGATCGTAGGAGGCTGGCCACTCCCCCGTCTCCTCGTGCTGAAAGAATGAAATAAAATACGTTAGTGAAATCCTGAATTTTAAAAATTTCGGCATGACCTATTCGTTTATCGGAGGTATCCCGGCCTTAAAGGCCTCTCCCAAGTCAAATCAAAAATAAAAAGGAAAAGGCAAATGAACACATATACTACTTAAATTAACCATATACGAATACCAAAAAAACAACAGCGCAACATAAGAAATCAATGAATATAAATAATCCACTTAACTCAATGAATGTAAATAATCCACTTAAGTCAATGAATCGAAATAATCCAATGAAATCAATGAATCTAAATAATCCAATATTAAAATACTCACCATAAAACGCATCGTGGTGGCATGGGAAACCGAACCACCTGAGTGTGTGGCAGGTGCTGGGTCCTGTACATTGCCGCTGCGCCGGTTCGCCGCGTTCCGGGCGCTGCGGGCTTGGTTAGCAGGGTCCCTCCACCCGTCTATCCACCCCGCCCAGGCGGCCTCGGACGTAGGCAGACCTGGCAGAAATGGGGTCACGCTCCCACTTGGTCTTGAGGGAGTTGATGAAGTCCCTGTAGCGTTTGGCGGCCCTATGCCGCCAGGCCTGCTCCACGTTGTGGGCGATGTCGGCTGGCCAGCTGTACGCCTTCTGCAATTATCATACGGAGGAATAATAAAAGTATGGTTAGAAAGTAATGATCGATTACGCATCAAAAAGTGAAATTCATCAAATTTGAATACCTGAAACTCATTCCAGTAGAACCTACGTGTCTGTGGGGTGACAGGGGACCAGGCATATCCAGCTGGGTCCTGCCTCAGGTGGAAGGACCGAGTGATGCAACCGGAAATCTGGCCATTGTCCGGTGCAAACCTGAAAGAGGTGAAGTTGTTAGGAAAAAATAACGCGTGAAATATATTTGAAAACATGTTAAATAAATTAATCATTACTTACGTATGGGTATCATGTGACCAAAGGAGGGCACGACGCCCTGGTATGACACCCTCGTCCGATGCCGCATCAGACGGCGGATGAGGTGCTGAACCGGTGGGTGTGGGTGTCGTCGTATATCTGGGGGGTGCGGACATGTCGGCAGACCCTAAAAGGTCCGCGTCCGCAGTTAGAGCGGTGGTCGAAACCGAGCCAAACATCTCATGTTGAGAAAGGAACATATTGAACTCTCCTGAGAGGGCCTGTGTAGCTGGTGGGTAGGTGGATCTCGTCAGTAAACCCTCACTAGCCATCAGATCTGCAAGGAACAGACTAATAATTTTGAAAATTTCGGCATGACCTATGCGTTTATCGGAGGTTTCCTGGCCTTAATGGCCTCTCCAAAGACAAATCCAAATCCAACAACATGACATGATTAACCAAACTACATAATCAAACTTTCATCATCAAATTACACTTCAAAGTATACATAACTTGAACTTGATACTTACATCATAAATATTGTTTCCTTAAAACCGCTACATGCAGATTTCCTTAATTCCTTTTCCAACACTTCCAACTCTCGAGCTTAGTAAACACCTTGAACTAGTATCGTACTGAAAATCATATGCAAACCTCTTACAAAACAGTTTGTACATGCATCATTCATTGGCCAAGCACACCACATTTCTACTAATTCAACCTTAACAACAATTTTGGTGCATACGCACCCTAGTCACCAACAGCCTTTTTTCGGTACATGCAAGGCAAAATAGTATGTAATATCCAAAACTTATTCATTTTCATATCTTAACATATATGTTATACATATATACATGTGTACTACATAATAAGGTTATCTTTTCATAAAAGGCCTAAGGACACAAAAAAATAAATCATTTATATATACATTTATATATATTTGTCTTATAATATATTATATACATTCAAATTTAGTCATATTTCATCACATATTACATCTTAACTATTGAAACGTACTATTCATAAAATTAAAGTCAATTAAGCCAAATATATATATATATATATATATATATATATATATGCTTGTATCAATTTATATACTCTACATATATAAGTATATAAGATATTCAAAATACTATTATTCATATTTAACATATATAGTATACTTATGTGTACATAATACATATAAAACTTTATTCATAATCACAAATAGAACATAAAACAGAAATATATATATATATATATATATATATATATATATATATATAATACATATATACATAATACATAAACCATAATACACAAATATTTATTCATTTTCTCCCTTTAAAATATATATTACACATATATACACATAAAACATATAAAACATATAAAATCATATAGCATCATATTTTAACCATATATATATATATATATATATATATATACATGTATAAACAATATATATAAAACAGTGAAACAGTGAAATATATATATAAACCGTATATAAACCGTATATACATGTATAAACCATATATATAAACCGTATAAATGTAAAAACAGTGAAATATATATATATATACATGTATAAAACCGTATATATATATATACATGTTTATATATCAAAAACCGTATATATATATACATGTATAAACCGTATATATATATATACCGTATATACCCATATATATATATATATTTATATACTGTATATATATATATACCGTATATACCCATATATATATATATATCGTATATACCTATATATACCCATATATAACCATATATACCCGTATATACCCATATATACCCATATATATATGTGTGCGTGTTTATGTGCGTGTATATGTGCGTGTTTATATATATATAATGTATATATATGTAGTGTGCGTGTGTAGTGTATATATGTATAAAACGAAATATAACTAATTAAAAACGAAATAGAAAGAAAATCTAACCGGAGAAGGGAGGTCACCGGAGAGGAGAGGAGATTTCGCCGGGGTCCGTTGAGAGGGATATCGCCGGGGGGGGGGAATTTTCAGCGGGGGAGGGAAATGGGGAAGAAGGAGAGGGTTTTCAGCTTTTAGGTCAAAATTTTGCGACGACATAGCGACGAAAGTTCGTCGCTATTACTGCGTCATCGCTACTTTGTGTGTCGTCGTTATTTCAAATTTGCAACGACACGTTTCGTCGGTAATTCATCGGTGCCATCAGTATTGAAAAAAAATAATACAAAATATAAAGTACTTACAGACACATTATGTATATCTTCATTGTCATCCGCATCCTCATATGCATCTTCATTTTCATCCTCATCATCTACATGCTCGTCGTCCTCTTCATCCTCGTATTCGTCTTCGCCTACATCTTCAATATTGTCAGGCGGTTGTATGTTGAGATGAATTTCGATGAAACCGGCGTTGGGGTCATTTAGAGGGAGTTTGTGGAGTTCAACATGTGTCGTATCTAGAACGGGCGGGTTTTCTTCTTGAAATGCGGCATCCATGCCATCTGAACCTGGCTATATACTGACATCAAACTTGCTCGATTTCACTTTGCACACGGCTCGCCAGTCTTTTGAGCTTGCATTCATCCTCGTTGTTGGATATGATAGATAGTACACCTGGGACGCTTGACTAGCCAAAACGAATGGATCGTACTAGCTGTACCGTCGCCCTTGGTGTATGTCGACCAACTTATATCGGTCGTGAACCTTTGTGCCAGCGCGATAACCTTCCCGAGTTGGATCGTACCATTCGCATTTGAATAGCACCACCCGCTTTATAGGCAATGCGGGATATTCGAGCTCAATGATGTCAGTAAGGTGGCCGTAGAAGTCATCCTCGTCCGGGCTATTGTCATACCGCTTGACCACCAACGCGTGCCTCATATTGGCAGGTGTTCCATTGAATCAAAGAAGGCCGGAGGGAATACAGTTTCCAGCTTGAAAATGATCAATGGGATTTCGCCCTCCAGCCTTGACATATCATCCGCCCTGAGTCTCGTGGATGTAAGACATCTGAAGAACAGACTCATCTCGGTAAGTGCTTCCCATACATTGGTTGGAAGCAGCTCGCGGAATGCAATGGGCATCAACCGTTGCATGAACACGTGACAGTCGTGGCTCTTCATCCCGTGCAAACCGCGTTTATTCACGTCGATCTTCTTTGACAGGTTCGAAACATGGCCGTCAGGAAATCTAGCCGTCCCCAGCCACGCTAACAACGCACTGACCTGCTCCGCATTCAGCGTGTAAGAGGACTTCGGCATGTAGGATGTGCCAACGGGATGCAGCTCCGGTCGCATATTGAGGTCCCACAGACCCTGCACTTGTCCCACAGACACAGCTCCAGTCGCATATGTTCTTGGCACGTTCCGGTTTCTTTTGTTCGTTCTCCACCTGCGTGTCCCACAGACCCTGCACTTGTCTTTATCCTCGTTGATGCCCCAGTATATGATGCACCCCTCTGAACAATAATCGATTTTCTGAACGGGCAGTCCCAACGCCAGCAGCTGTTTCTTCGTCGAATAAAAACTGTCGACCATTGTGTTCCCTTCGGGAAGAGATTCCCTCATCAGCTGACACATCCCATCGTACAATCTCTCCGTCATGCGGTGTTCCGTCTTCATGCTCGTCATCCGACCGATCATGGACATCTGTGTGTGACTACCGCAATCGGGATACAGCGGCGTGTTGGCGGCGTTCAGCATCTCAAAAAACTGTATCGCCTGAGGGTTCGGATCTTCCTCCACGAATATACGCGGCTGTTCATCCGGATCTTGCATTTGTAAGTATTGCTCTCCCGTAAATGCGCCGCCGGCTGCGTCTTGCACCATCTGCATGTATGGGTTGTGAGATCCCTCTCCTATTTCTTCAGCATCAACCTGACCGGGTCCCCCTTCGACGTGTACAGTTGCAGATGTAGACGCCCCCTCATATTCGCCGTGACGGTACCATGTATGGTAATTGTGCACGAAACCTTGTTTCAATAACTGAACCCTCACGTCAGCCGGATGCATATATTTACGGTTCTTGCATTTCTTACACGAACATCTAATCTGCGTTCCACTTTCATTACTCGTCACAAAATCCATAAATTCTTCGAGACCTTCAATAAATCTAAAACTTCACTCCCTGTTGTTTACTCTCTCGTACATCCACTTCCTATCGTTTCTCCTCGGATCCATTTTTTCGCTATACCTTAAAATAACAGCAGCTATCTTTTGTCGGTGGTGCAAAACATCA
Source organism: Eustoma russellianum (assembly GCA_036186865.1). Classification (NCBI taxonomy): domain Eukaryota; kingdom Viridiplantae; phylum Streptophyta; class Magnoliopsida; order Gentianales; family Gentianaceae; genus Eustoma; species Eustoma russellianum. Next base: position 38,934,161 of record AP025044.1, read on the forward strand.
AAATTCCACACAATAAGATATCTTCCTTCTATATTTTTGTTCAAAATTGATGATTTATGTGTTTGAAATGAGAGAAGAATGGGAGAAGAGAAGAAGCAGAAAGATGGTTTTATGGTTCTCAGCCTGTAATATTACCGACGTCTTAGCGACGATAAAGCGACAATATAGCGACGACCAAGAAACACAAATCGCGGAAACAAACAAACACAATACCGACGACTTAGCGACGATCAGCGACGACCAAGAAACACAAATCTCGGAGACAAACAAACACACATACCGACGACCAGCGACGAAACACGTCGTTTGGTAAGCTTATACCGACGATTTACCGACAAAATCGTGACGCACGACGTCTCGTCACACCATACGATGTGTGTCGTCGCTATGGCGTCGCTACGGCGTCGCTATTACGCAATGTCCGTTCAGTTCCCAATGGTTACAACGTACGATAAATTTACGTCGCTAATGCGTTGCTATGTCGTCGCTGAATTCCCTATATAAACAGTATGGACCGTGACCCCCAAATACATATAAAACAACTTCTTCTTTATAATCAAATATGGTTCGTACTAAATCGCAAGTGCGACATGGTAGTGTCCATTCAGCGGCAAGACCGTCTATTCAACAACCCTCTTCTTCAGCGGTTCCTCCGCCACCCGAATCACACCCACAGGCTGAGTCCTCTGAACCACGCCGGGATCGCCAAATTGGTGATCTCCATAAAGAAATACAAGAACTATGGAAAACGGTGGATGACCTGAGGGAGCGTATTATGTACCATGATGAGCGTCTCGACTACCTGGACAAAAGGCAGATGCGGATTAAATCCAAAGCTGCACAGCTGAGACGCTAACTGAAGGCGTGCGCGAAGAGTGTTGCTTCTCTCTGTTCGGATGACGAACAGTGAATGGCTCCTCTCCGCTATTCATTTAGATTTTTTTTCGTTATTGTCCTAGTATATTTTGTAATTTATAATTTGATATTAATGAAGTTTTATTTTTCTAATCATCGCATTCGTTTTCTTAATTATAACACGTGTTTAATCTCTTACAAATCTTGACGACGCTAAAATACAAGCGAAATGTGGCTCAGAAAAATTTCAGACGACTAATTCACCGACTAAACATCAACTATATACCGACGAAACTTAATACAACGACGAGAACCTACTAACCATATCGACGAAACTTAATACAACGACGAGAACCTAATACTCACGAATTTATTGTCGCAGTATAATTTAGCGACGCATTACCGACGAAATGGCGACGCCAACGTCTCTTCACACCATTCGACGCATTTCGTCGCTAAGGTGTCGCTATTCGGCAGTGTCAATTCAGTTCCCAATGGTTACAACGTACGATAAATATACGTCGCTAATTCGTTGCTAAGTCGTCGCTAAATCAAACAAACCATCACGCCTGCACATATTATGTCGCTAATTCGTCGCGAATGCGTCGCTAATGCGCACGAAGCGTCACACCCGCACATATTCCCAACGGTTGAAAAATGCGTCGCTATATCGTCGCTAATTTTACAAGTTATACCCCAAACATCCGCACATATACACACATACAAGGTTATAAAAAATCAAAATATGCCGCGTCGTTTTAAAAGAACCCCAAGGCGTGGTGGATGGGCAAACAGTGCCCCTCCAGAAGGGCCTCCTCCTCAACCACCATCGATTGAACGAAAGGGTTATGTATCTGTGTATGGCCCACCGCCGCGTGAGGATGCTCAAGAACAAATGCCGGTGCAGGATGTCGACTACTGTATGCTGATAGCAAATATGCAGCAGCAGTCGCGGCAACTGCACAGCATGACAAGAAAGCTGCGGAAGATGAAATTCACATATTACAAGCTCAAACGCCTTCTGAAAGAGTTCGCAGAGATTGTGACGGCCACTCTTTCGTCCGATGACGAAGAGTGAACGGCCCATCTCCGCCTCTCTTTTACATTTTTTTAATTTTTCGTTTGATAATGCAAATTTTTATTATTAAATAATAAATGTTTTTCCCAATCACCGCTTTCTTTTTCCTTAATTAATACACGTGATTAATACTCGACAAATCTGCGACGACACAACGAAAAATCGGAATACGAAAGAAAAGTAAAACAAAACATTTGCGACACGCGGGTTTCATCGACAAAAAAACCGACGATACACAACGCTAAGAACCTACTAACCGACGAATTTATTTTATCCGTGTTCTGGAATTTTAGACACAATAGCGACGATATAGCGACGTAACGCTACAGACTAAATAGCGACGAATAAAACGCACAGAGTAGCGACAAATCACCGACAAATCACCGACGAAATTGAACTGCCTGACTACTTTTTTGTTAGCGACAATGCATTTCATCGTATTTTCATCGCAATTAACGACGACAATGCGTCTATCGCAATTTCGTCACAAATTACCGACGAAACAATGACGAAACATGGTGCATCAGTGAATTTTTCGTCGGTAAACAAAAATCTTTTTGTGGTGTCACCAACAAGATCAAATTGAGAACTGCAATTTTCTTTGAATCATACTCTTCCAAAGGAATTGCAGATGTCTAATATTTTCAACAACAACAAAAACGTTATACATTGCTTTAGAGGTTTCCGCTTGTGGTGGGATATGAAAGGTCAGTTGTACGTAACCATACTCATGTGTTAGAAGCACACAGAGGTTGTTTCTCGATGACCCACAATGAAAATTGCGTCATGCTGTGTCGATCAATCGTCACTTCACGATATAAGAAGCGCATCCAATTTAGTAAGTTATTGTGTTTTATTTCATCATATTCCAAAGTCAAGAAAGAGTGTGTCCTTGACTCCATTGGAAATGAAAACAACGTCTAATGTTTTCAAAAGTCATTTAATTCACATCAACGTAAAACATAGTATGTTTCATTTCCAATGGAGTCAAGGACACCCTCTTCCTTGACTTTGTAATATGATGGAATAAAGCAAAATGATTCATTAAATTGGCTGCGTAGTTGAACGATACAGCTTGGCGCATCATTATGGGTCATCGAGAAACATCTTCTGTGTGTTTCTAACACATGAGTTTGGTTGCATACATCCGACCTCTTTATACCCTGTCATGGGCGGAAGCCTGTAAGACAATAGGGTAATGTTGTTGTTGTAAGATATAGTGTGATTACATCGTCATTCTAGCTATAGGAGAAGGTAACAAATGGACACTCTTTTTAAACCCAATCCGTCATATAACAACTTTTACGGTTCAATCTACAGTTTGCATTTCAAAACCTTGCAAATTAGCACACAATGAGACTGAAGTCTGTTTAAAGTTTGTCCCCCCAAAGCCACAACAAACCCTTGGCTTCCCAGTCAACATTACATAATTTGTCAATGCATTTCTTCCTGGGATCCTGAATCTTCAATTTCCAATGACCATCTGTGTAATTGCCACGTTCCGCCTGCCTTCTATCATACTCAAGCTGTGCTCTTTGCTTTGATCTTATAATACAAAAGCTCTGCAAAACCTCAGGCATGGAGTCATGAACTTTCCACCAGCTTTCATGTGCTTCATCACTTGCAAACTCTTGCAACTTTTCTACATTCCAGTTACAATCATAGTCCCTGAAGCACATCCATGGCTTGTAACCTAAATAATGTAACACATAAAGAACAGGTGGATTGGCTTCAAACAATTGAATCTTTTTACGTTTCACTTCTTCATCATCCCCTGACCAAAAATGTTTCAAGAAGTTCATATGCTTTGGTATTCGATGCCACCATGTAAATATTTCATTCAAGTACCCCTGATCTCCCCCATTGTATGATTCAATTTCATTTATATGATCCATTAGCAGCTGAAATGTGCAATTTGAGGGCTCTATCACCATTACACCAGAGTTAAAAAGCATGCGGCTGTTCCCTACAGCCGAGATCTCTGGCATTTTGAACAAGTGATCAATGTTCCTTAATATAATCAAATCAGCATCAATGAATATTATTTTGTCATAATCTGTCAGCTGCCATAGTCTAAACTTGCTTTAATTATATTCATTATAGGCCTTTCTTTCAGCTTTCGGATTTCGGATTCGCTTTATGGTCCGAACATTCCATCCAGCCGTTTCAAGCCCACTCCTGTGGTAATTGCTAATTGTTTCATCAACCAATATCACAAGGTCCTTGGTGGAACCCGACATGCGGATGCTTCTGGCTGCAGCTATGGCTCCACACACATAAGAGTGAGCAGAAAGTAGTACTGTTGCATAGGCTTCTCGTTGGTTTTTCACCGAGCAGCCGCCTTGTTCTGCTTTTCCTGATAGCATACAAGAATTCTTGTTAGCGTCTTGTCATATATTGCATGACTAATATATGCCATGAAGTCAACATTTTCTTTTATTTAGGGGTGTTAACCAACCGAGTCGAGCCGAATACTAGGTTTTCGTATTCGGATTCGTTTAGCTAAACGAACTGTTCGGCTTGGTTCGTTTAGCAAACGAGCTTTAGAATTGGTTTGAGTTCGGCTCGATAACACTATAACTGTTTAAACTAGCCAAAAAGTTCGCGAACAGTTCAACTCGTTTAACTAAACAAACTCAAATCGGTGTTTAGATTTGGCTCGTTTAAGTAAAATTAACAAACAAACTTGAACTAAATACGAATCAAACTCGAACAGTTCGCGAACTTTCTGTACAAGAGTTAGCCTCAACTAACAAAGCAGAAAAACTAATTGATTTATGCATCTACTTGACATGCTTTTAACAGTATATGGACATGATAACTCATGGAATTTCTCACGTTTTACTTCTCAGGATAAGTGTAACAACCCATTAATAGTCTAGATATGCTATTACTACGGGCTTGCTAACATTAAATGTCAACTTTTCGAGCTTGGTGTCATATGACTCGAAAATGGTTAGTCCAAGTTGGCCTTAGTGATATAATTCCATACTTAAATATCAACGTTTTCTTTGTTCTCGGTTTAATGTGGGACGCGATATTACACTAAAGCCAAACCGAATACTAGGTTTTTCAATTTAGATTCATTTAACTAAACGAACTGTTTGGCTTGATTCGTTTAGCTAAACGAACTTTAAAATTGGTTCGAATTCGGCTCGATAACACTATAACTGTTTAAACGAGACAACAATTTGTGAATAGTTCGGTTCGTTTTATTAAACGAATCCAAACATATGTTCGAAGTCGGCTCGTTTACCGACCATTACCGAATAAATACGAACCAAACTCGAACCGAACTGAGACTCCTTTTGCACACAAGGAAAAGATACTTACCAGTGGTTCCAAGGGAATGTGCAAGCTCGCAAGATCCTATAGGAAGCTGAAGTTTTTCTCTTATTGCTGGCAAGTCTGGTGTGTACAACCATACGCTTCCTTTCTGCGTAACCAATTCCTTGCACGTAAACAAATTTGGAAGTGGAAAGCAATCCGTAAGGAACAATACATGAACAGGATAACGACCCTTAGCAGAGGCTGCTACCCCTGCCACAGCTATCTGCAGATGTAGCCTAGCAATATCTCTTGCCCAATCCTTGTCTTTTGTACAAGGTAGCTTGACTGCAATCAGATCGAGTCGCTGTCTTGGCGCCTTGATCTTTGGTAGTGATGGGCAACTTGGAACCTCGGATTCTTGTTCTTCATCAATCCATTCTGGATACAAGGTCTCCCATTTTAGGCTGTTGTCTATATGATCTAGATGCAGTTCTGTATGATTGGCATTGTTGAAGAGCTTTGTCCAATGAGCGATTTCAGTGTTGTTGAAGTTTAGGAGTCCAATTCCTTGGATGATAGTGTCTTGGGGTAGTTTCTTGAGGGCTTCTTGGATTTGATCCCAGTTGATATTTACATGAGACTTGTACAAAGGATTTGGTTCTCCCCATATCCACCTGTTGGAAAATGTCAGCTGCGTTTTCAATAGATAATAATTGCAGATTTCTTGTTCTTATTCGAGGATAACACAGTTTTACATCAATGTTAACATTATTAAGTAGGTTGAAAATTCTGGGTTTACATCTGACATTGAATCCCAACACATGTTCTACAACTCATCCTGTGTATATAATAATAACATTACCCCATTGCCTTAGAGGATCCCGCCTATGGCGAGGTATGAAGGCTCAGATGTACACAACCATAGTCATGCGTCAGAAACACATAGAAGTTGTTTCCTGATAACCCATAATGAAAATTGCGTCAAGTTATGTCGATCAACTGCTACTTCACAATCTCCCTTTTAATGTTTGTCTATAATTATTTGGCTTACAGGATTGAACATGACCGCTAAAGGATGTTGTTGTTTCTCTTTTATATGAGTTGGGCAACCAATGCACATTGAGAAGCGGCACTGTCATGTGTCGTCACATGTCGAGTTGCATGGCTAAGCTGTCTACGTAGGAAGTGTCTGCTCTCGCAGGCATCTTCTCATCCTAGTTGACCAGAATGGTTTGAAGCATCGGGTTTACAATCGACCTGTAGTGCATAGCTGAGGTGCGTACTAAAGCCGAGGCAATAGTTGCGACTAAGCTAAAGCGATGCTTGCCGCTGAGATGATAACTGGATCTGAGGTAATAACTATAGCACATGCGCCTAACCTTCCGTCTTTAGGCGAGTCATTTTGATGCTGACCGGAAACATTCGTTGGCGGTGAAGGAACAACCTGCTTCTCTTAGGCTGCGCCAACTCATCCGTGCTCTTAGATCCGCACACCTGAAGTGGACCTAAAACAACCTGCATCCTAGTGAAGTAAAACAACGTTGACCGTGACAAGATGAGTTGATAACGTTTGTTATTAGATTGATAGTTTTGTCATCATCATCAGTAAGCATGCGTTAAAACATGGTGATCAACTCTACTTCTTATTCATATACGTGATTATCAACATCTACGTGTTTCTATCAATGTGTCTCATGTTATCCGTAGGTTGCGAACTTAGGCTAAGACTCTGATCAACTAACACATGCAAAGAAGGTCTTTCCACAACTGGATCATGTAGACACTTGTTATACCGAAAGTAAATCGACTGCCCACTTTCACGGAAAATATTTCTCCACTGGCCTAGATTCAAGATACTGAATAGTATCGGAGGGTTTTCTCGCCTTTATCCATCGTCATCATCATCTGTATCCAGTATATCTCAACGACAGCAAAAATTATTTTCTCGTCTTTATCCATATCAACAAATAATTTGAAATACCTCAACTTTTTTAAACTATATCCAAGTCAAATAACACTGCTTTAGATTTTGGAGCACTTTCTTTTACCCTATTTATGAAACCTAAAAACTCAGTCATATGGATATGTAATTCCTCGCTTGGGCTGGAACACGTATATGTAGACAATGCCTTTCATTTCAAAATTGGCTACTTGCATCTTAAATCTAAGAACAATTATTCAATCTTATATGGTTCATATATAATTTTATTTTAAGAGGATTGGTGGTGGGTTTGCCTTATTTTACTATCTCATAACGATATTTCATTATCTAGCAATTTCATTAGTATGAAGTATAAGAAGCTGTGCAGTGATACGAAAGTTCAACAAATAATTTTCAGATTACTTGAAAATACATGGTTGACCATTATTGAACGTACACCATTCTAGCTGGCATGTATGAACCTAATGGAAATTTGTTCAACATTTATGAGGGCTTAGATATTTGCAGCGAAATTTAGACGTATACAAAGATTTTTACTCCATCAGTTGTTATGCTTACTGTTTTACTGCATCTACTTTGTTCCCGTATGATTTTTGCTTCGTTTTCATGAAATCTTTGTTGATGGAATTTGTCCTTTATTACATTTTTGTGTTATCCAACTCGGTCACCCAAAAAAAAAAATCTTTTGTATCTCAAGTAGTCATGTTAGTTTTAATCATAGTTAGGAATGTTAGAAAAATAATAATTCACATCAGATACATAAAATTGACTTTTGTATAGTAATGGCCGACCTGAACTGAATAGCACCTCGAAACAGTAGTTCTGTGCATTCAGCCTTCCAGCCGAGCAGAACTCAGCACGGCAATGCTGCAGAACAACGAATGTCCTCAGCCAAACAGCAGAGCTCAGCACTCAGCAACACTGTATACAGCAGTTCTGTACTATCTCTGCTCAGCATGATTGTTACCGAAAGTCAATATAGAATCTGTACAGTATAGTGTGTGTGTTCGTGTAAACTGAAACAGCACAGCATGCAAACCGAGGCGAGACCAGGACTATGTCCTTAAGACGAATTGCTTCGGTATAGTGTGCCCAACCAGAAATTGCAAACGTCTCACAGGATACAACGGCTAACAGTTTGAACGAGTGGCACTAACTCGTAAGAACTCCATGAACCTGACAAATGTTCTACGTAAGAACTCCATGAACCTGACAAATGTTCTGACTTCTCGGATTGATGAAATGCAGCAGCAGTATATACAGAATGAAGCAGTTGTGTATGCAGAATAGTAGTATGCAGCAGGAGAAGGGAAGAAAAATTTCAGTCTCTCATAAGCAGAGCATTGGCTCTGTTTTATAGAGGGAAATCGGTGGAGGTTAAAGATCACGAACGCCATCTGGTAACCCACAACGCCCCAGATCGCCAGTAACCCACGACCCCTACATATAAGGATCACAACCGGTAGGCTCAGATTTAATCAGGAAAATTATTTTCTGGAAAAATTTAAAAGAACATTTGTCCAAAAAGACAAGAGCCCCACGAGCCGAGCAGGACGGGCATCTGCATCTTTCCTCCGGTCAAAAATTCTCTTGCCCTTAGGGCACATCTAAACTGCCTCTCCTAACACTATATTTGGTGGCATTTTTCTTTCAATTGGCCAATGTTGTATATTTGCAAAAAGGTGACGTGTCTTATTTTCATGAAGCCGCATCACCAATTTTCCAATTTGCGACCAATTTTTACTCCTACTTTGAGCATTAATTTCTCATTCACCCGGTATCAAAATTGAGTGATTCAAAAGTCTAAAACCATCTACTCATTACGTAGATAATTTAGGACTAATTAGTTTCAATTTTGATTAACAGATACTAATCATAATTAAACGTAAAGTATGTTGCCCATTAACTTTGGACAAACTCATTTTCAAAATTTCTTCCAACAAGGAAGGGGTGGGGCATGATGAGGTTGCATCCTTGACAGTATGGACAAAACTATTTGAATTTTACTGTAGGATAAAATTTACTAACACTATCTGTATTTTCTTTTACATATGCCTGGTTGCAAGTGAACTTTTTGTTAATCAAGAAAACTGAAAGAATTGGGAAAAACAGTTTTCTGTATTTCATTCATTCTTGCATAAAGCCATAGAGTACAATCCCTGTTTATACACTAGTCTATTTTCTATACATGGAAAGAAACTAATTACAATCAATCACAATTAATCCCTGCAATCATGCTATATCCCTACAATCACTCACTAGAATATTTGATACATAGTCTAATGGTAAGTATTTACTCCGATATATTTTACTTTCCTAACACTCCCCCTCAAGTTGAGCAGGGGAATCAACAATGCCCAACTTGACCAACGCGTCATCAAATGTCCTTCCGGCAACGGCTTTTGTTAGAATGTCTGCTAACTGATCCTGTGATGGAACAAATGGCAATTCAATAACCTTGTCTTCAATCTTCTCCTTGATAAAGTGTCGGTCTACCTCAATATGTTTTGTTCGATCATGCTGTACCGGATTTTCTAAGATATTGATAGACGCCTTATTGTCGCACATCAATTTGGCTGGTATGAAACCTTAACACCTAAATCGCTCAAAAGTTTCTTTAACCACAAAACCTCTATAACCCCCTTGGCAATGCCCCAAAACTCAGCTTCCGCACTTGACAAAGCCACTACTTTTTGTTTTTTACTTTTCCATGTAACCAGATTTCCTCCAACTAAGGCAAAATACCCAGAGGTTGACCGACGATCCACTACATTTCCTGCCCAATCAGCATCAGTAAACACCTTAATATCCAGATGGCCACTGTTTCGAAACCAAATCCCTCGTCCGGCAGTTCCTTTTAGGTACCGAATAATCCTCATCACGGCCTCCATATGATGATTCTGAGGATGATGCATAAACTGACTCACACGACTTACCGCAAACGAAATATCCGGACGAGTGTGTGCCAAATAGATTAGTTTCCCAACAAGTCGTTGATACCTCCCTTGATCCGTAGCGGGCTTACCTTCCTCAAAATCCAGCTTCTGGTTAACCAACATTGGAGCTCCAACAGGTTTGCAATCCACCATACCTACTTCAGCGAGCAGATCTAGAATGTACTTCTGCTGAGATATAAAAATCCCTTTCTCAGAACGTAGAACCTCAATACCTAAGAAGTATCTTAGGTCTCCCAGATCCTTCATCTCAAATTCAGAGAACAACTGTTGTTTTAATCCGTCCATCTCTTCATTATCATCACCTGTAATAATCATATCATCTACATATATAATCAAGCAGGTCACTCTAGTCCCCTTCCTTTTTATGAACAACGTATGATCAGCATTACTCTGCTTGTAACCTTGTTTCTTCATGAACGCAGTGAATCTCCCGAACCAAGCCCTAGGAGACTGCTTAAGTCCATACAATGATCGTCTTAATCTGCAAACTTCATTACCTGCGAATTCTTCGGAGAATCCAGGGGGTGCACTCATGTATACTTCTTCTTTAAGTTCTTCATGGAGAAAAGCATTTTTCACATCATATTGCTGGAGAGGCCACGAATGAGTAACTGCCACTGAGAATAAGACTCTGATCGTGTCAAGCTTTGCCACTGGTGAAAAAGTCTCCGAGTAGTTAATACCGTAAGTCTGCGTATATCTCCGTGCAACTAACCTTGCTTTGTATCTTTCAATGTTTCCGTCTGCTTTATATTTTACTGTGTATACCCAGCGGCATCCTACTGGATGTTTTCCTTTTGGTAACGGCACCTTCTCCCAGGTAATATTTTTGTAAAGCGCCTCAATCTCTTCCTTCATTGCTGTTATGCCCTGCACCCTCCGTAGGATAATTAAAGGTCAAAGAAGGAATCAAAGGAGATTAATGACGGTCAACGGTAATGAATTAGACATTAAGTATGAGATTAATTAGAAATTAATGAGAAGATTAAATATTAGCATTAAATGGTATTTAATTTTTGGAATTAAATAATTAAAGTTTATCTTTTAAGATAAATAGATAATAGATATAATTTAGAAACACCAAACCTTTCCCTTCCCATATAAAAACTGACAAAGCGTCAGTTTCTCTATTTTACAGAAAACATCGACGCTCCTCTTTCCCTGCCCTAGCCGTTTCTGTTCCAACCACGTAGAGGAAGAAGATAGTCTCCGGGAACCGATCCTACCTCCGTTTGTTTTCCAATCCGTCTCCGAGTAATCAAAGGCAAGTAACTTACTTATAAGTTCCTGCGATTTGCGAAAGAGAAATGGCCTATTTTGATATCAAATTGGATCACCATGCAGTAGATTCGTTCTCTGGTTATTTGCTTATGATTTATGTGTTTTGGTTTCAAGATTCGGCCAATGTATATGAAAAAGCATTTGTTGATATTGTTGATTACGTGAAATCCTGCAAACCCCTACCCCTGCATCCCTTCTTGGTGTGGTTTCATAGTTGTGAAGGGTTTGAGAGGAAAGATGAGATTTTTGGGATTGAGAGAGTTGGATAATTGCGTTCTAGGCTTGAATCGTTGTGTGGTATGCGTATAATTGTTTGAACCTATAGTTTAAGCATGGATGATAGCAGGGATTATGCTTAGATTGAATGGATCGATGTTTGGACATGTTGGTGTTTTTGGTTCTGCAGTGGTTGCAGAAAATGCTGAGGAAATTTGGAGGAACCGCAGACATTGATCGATCAAGGTCAGAGATCGATGTCCCCAGTTGGACATCGATCGATCGATGTAGTGGTTGCTGAGAGATCGATGTCCCCAGTTGGACATCGATCGATCGATGTCCCCAGTTGGACATCGATCGATCGATGTGCAGGTAGCCTGAGAGATCGATGTCCTCAGTCGGACATCGATCGATCGATGTAGGTGAGGTTGAGATATCGATGTCCCCAGTTGGACATCGATCGATCGAAGTAGGGGATGAAGTCCATCAGTTTTGTGGAAAAGTAGAGGAGGATAGAGAGAAGTTCAGGGAATCTTGGGGGAATCTTAGAGACTTCTTAGGACCTGCTTAAAGGTAGTCTAAGTCTTGGGAACATGACCTAGAATGGTGAATCAATATTGGTAACTTCAATGGGTTCACGAATCGAGTTTCAACGTGAAATGACTTAGGAGGGTTAGAAGATGAACGTACGAGGTGTTTGAGAGTTCAATGAAGGATGGTTAGGGAGACTTGCCCTGGGTTGTGAACCTTAGAGACAAGACTAAGTGTTGACAAGATGGTTGAAGCCTAAGTTATGACGTGTGAGTTAGTGAAAACTTGTGTGTGCTTGTACTTGCGCATGTGTACATGAACTACTTATGTGAATGGCATACGAGAATGAGAATTGAGAATGAAACGAGGAGTCGTGCATCATGGCACTTGCATTTGCATATTGATTTGAAAAGAGAGGTGCTTCGGCACAGATTTGCGAAGGTGACCTGCAATGTTAACCGGAATGGAAATTTAAGCCGGGGTGCATTGCAGGGCACAAAAGACTGTAACGTAAACCGGGATGGAAATATAAGCCGGGGCGCGTTACAGGGTATAAAGTTGTCTGTAATGCTAATCGGGATGAAAATATAAGCCAAGGTGCATTACAGCGTATAAAGTTGGCTGTAACGTAAACCGGAATGGAAATATAAGCCGGGGCGCGTTATAGGGTATAAAGTTATGTGATGTGACCGGACATTATGACATGCATTGCACTGTTTTAAAAGAGAAAGTGTTCATGCATATGCGAATGTGTAGTGTAGTGCATATTTTGACATGCATTACGAGAGTCAATGTGGTATGAGTGTGAGTGGTATCTGATTGCCAATGAATTGCTATTTGCGTACAAATTGCTGTACTTGCTCTATTACGTTATTCGCTTATATATTTGGAAACTTACAAGACATGTGCCCCACAATCCCCTTGAATTATATATTACTCATGTCTTGCCATGTGTTGATTCCGTATGTCTTATAAGCGGGTTACTTGCTAGCGTTTTCGCTAAGGGTACTACTTTTGTGATTGCAGATGAGCCTAGCTACGACATGATATTCATAGAAGACGATGGTGAGTGGGCTGAATGGGATACATAGAGACATGTTGGGAGCTAGATGAGACAGTTGTTATTTGTTTCAGTTCTTTCTTATACTTGAGGATTAATTCGTTATTACTGCGACTACCCTTAGAGATGTTATTATCACTTGATGTATTGAATTGATGGTGGAGATTTATTAGATACATGTTTCCGCACTTATTTCTCTTACGTCATTGATGAGGTGTTATAGAGAGATGAGACGTCTTGTAGTCTTCTCAGTAAGCTACGACGGGTGTACCGGTTCGGATTCTGCTGTCCGGGTCGGGGCGCTACAGGTGGTATCAGAGCCTAGGCTTCAGATCTACCTCGGAGACCTAGGTTATGACATATAGAGTCTTAAGATATGATCTTCACCTTAAGTTGATCTTTAAGTCTAAGTATGCAATCTTAGATTTAAGTTTGATTGGGATGGGTGTGTGTACGAGCGCGATTAAGTGTAAGCAATAAATGTTAATTATTTTAGTTCGTAAACACCGCCTTGTACACGTTATGGATCTCAAACACTGATTTATTCTAAACTGCTAGATACTAATAAACGTGACCTTGCAGAAAATGCCTCCTAGATGTGACAACCAAGGAAATGGTGGCAATGGGAACAATGACCCACCCCCACCACCTCCAGTTCTAGTACCCCAAGCACTGATTGATGCTATTACAGTGATAGCACAAGGGGTTGCTCAGCAGCAGCAACAACCACAACAACCTCCTCCACCACCTCCCCAACAAGGCATCATGTACTATATTGGGGAAATGCGCAAGATGCATGCCCCAAACTTTGAAGGGACCACTGACCCAGAGGTGGCTGGGTTCTGGTTAGACGAAGTGGAAAAATGTTTCAGGCTTGTGCAAGTGCCTGAAGATCTAAAGGTGGATGTAGCCATGCCATTTCTGACTGGCAGAGCCAACGCATGGTGGAATGGCATTCTACCCAAGATGACTCCTCCGATTCTGTGGAGACAATTTGTACATGCTTATAAAGATTACTATGTGCCTGAGACTGCCATTTTGGAGAAGATGAGGCAGTTCGACAAATTTGAACAAGGAAGGATGACTGTTTCAGACTATGCGGATAGATTCCATGCCTTGGGCAAGTTCACACCTTTGGTATTGGAGAACAATAGGATGAAAATGCTGAAGTTCGAGGAGGGTCTGAACCCCCGCATACGGACGGCTATAGCGGGGTCAAGTCTGAAAACATTTAAAGAAATGCTAGACGCATGTTACCGGGTGGAGAGTGACATGCGTAGGTCACAACAAAGAGAGGCTCGGGAAGAATCGAGCAAGAGGCCAAGGGTGGAGTAAAGTGGAAGTAGACCCGGACGTTGGGTCAAGATCCCCAGAAAAGGGCAAGCAGGGCCAGTTCAAAGGGCACCGCAGCCAAACCAACCTGATCGTCATGCACCTGCAGAATGCCGACACTGCCATAAAAGACACGTGGGCGAATGTTGGAAAATAACAGGTGCGTGCTTCAGATGTGGAAAGTCAGGCCATAGGATCAGGGACTGTCCTGAATGGAACCCTAAGCCACAAGCAGGAACAGGGCCAGCCCAACAGCAGAAAGGCAGGCCCAATGCCAGAGTCCACGCCATGACAGACGCTGAAGTCCAGGAGGACACAAATGTGGTGACAGGTATGACCTAAGTTAAATAATAGTTGCTTAAGCTGAATTTTAGTCCTTTAAGTTGATGACTGTATATGTGTTATGTGAAAACCTTTATGTGTTACCCTCTTGTGAATTAGGTGTGATCTTAGTTAACAAAGTACCTGCCAACGTGTTATTTGATAGTGGAGCTAGCCACTCCTTCATCTCTAAGCGATTCGCCAAAGGGCTCGACTGTTTACCCGAATGGCTTGAGAACCCATTTAGGGTGCAGGCAGCAGGCGAGCAAGTACTGGTTTCTCACCACCAGTACAAAGATTGTGACTTGGAATTGGATGGAAAGATATTCTCGGTGACTTTAGTCCCGATTCCAATGAAGGACTTCGATGTAATATTGGGCATGGATTGGCTGACCAAGAATCATGCCAATATTGACTGTAAACTTAAGCAAGTGACCCTCAAGGACCCTGAGATGAATGACATCACGATACAAGGAAATGTCAAAATGACCAAAGCTCCAAGGAAGGTATACTTAACAGCGATTAAGGCCTTTAAAGCCTTACAGAAGGGAGCAGAGGGATATATGGCGTATGCACTAGATGTGAAGCAGGAGGTTCCCTCTTTAGATCAAATTCCGGTGATCAATGAGTTCAAGGATGTATTTTCGGATGATTTGCCAGGAGTGCCGCCATCGAGGGAAGTGGAGTTTGATATCAATTTGATACCCGGAGCTGAACCTATATCTAAGGCACCCTACAGAATGGCTCCAGCCGAACTTAAGGAGCTAAAGGGGCAACTTCAGGAGTTGTTAGACAAGAAACTAATTCGCCCCAGTGTATCACCTTGGGGAGCTCCAGTGCTATTTGTGAAGAAGAGAGATGGCAGCATGAGGTTATGCATCGATTACCGGGAGTTGAACAAGATCACTATTAAGAATAAATATCCTCTGCCAAGGATAGAGGACCTATTTGACCAACTGAAAGGAGCTCGATGGTTCTCAAAGATCGACCTTCGTCAAGGGTACCATCAGTTGCTTGTGAAAGCGGGAGACGTCCCTAAGACCGCTTTTCGGACTAGATACAGGCATTATGAATTCTTAGTAATGCCTTTTGGATTAACTAATGCCCCAGCGGCCTTCATGGACTTGATGAACACCGTGTTTCGAGAGCAGTTGGACCAATTCGTAGTAGTGTTCATCGATGACATTTTGGTCTACTCCCCCGACGAGCAAGCCCACGCCGAACACTTAAGAGTGGTGTTGCAAATCCTGAGACAACAAAAGCTCTACGCCAAATTCAGCAAGTGTGAATTTTGGCTAAGGAGTGTAGCCTTTCTCGGTCACGTGATTTCTGAGGATGGGATCTCGGTAGATCCTAAGAAGATAGAAGCCATCACTGAGTGGCCAAGACCTACAAACGTGACTGAAGTAAGAAGCTTCCTAGGCTTGGCAGGCTACTATAGGAAGTTTGTTGAGGGATTCTTAACGATAGCAGTGCCATTGAGCCGACTTACACAGAAGAAGACTAAGTTCGAATGGACTGCTGAGTGCGAGCAGAGCTTTACCGAGCTCAAGAAGAGATTGACCACAGCCCCGGTGTTGGCACAACCCTCCGGCACCGACGGTTTCGTGATCTATAGTGACGCGTCCAAGAAAGGACTAGGTATGTACACCATTACAACTAATGCATTGTATATACTCATGCTAGTCCTGAATTAACCTTCTGTTTATAGGTTGCGTCTTGATGCAAAATGAACGAGTCATATCATACGCGTCAAGACAATTGAAACCATATGAGCAGAATTACCCGACGCATGACCTGGAACTCGCAGCAGTGGTATTTGCTCTTAAGATCTGGAGACACTACCTATATGGAGAGAAATGTGCCGTGTTCACTGATCATAAGAGCTTGAAGTATCTATTCTCGCAGAAGGAGCTAAATATGAGACAGAGAAGATGGTTGGAATTACTCAAGGACTACGATCTGACCATCAACTACCATCTGGGTAAGGCCAACAAAGTGGCGGACGCATTGAGCAGAAAGTCTAGCCACGCGAGACAATCTCCGTTAGAAAGAGAGATTGAAGAGTTCGACCTTGAATTAGTAGACTCAGTGGCGAATGTTCTTACGGCATTATCCATCAGCCCAAACTTGGTGGACATTATCAAAGAGGCGCAGTATGGAGACGCAACGCAGAGAAATCCGTGACAAACTAGCTGCGGAACCAGTAAAGGATTTCCAATTGCGAGAAGATAGAAGTTTATGGTTTCAGAATAGGTTGTGTGTACCTAACCATGATGAGCTTCGAAAGGAGTTGTTACGAGAAGCTCATAACTCTAGGTTATACATCCATCCCGGCAGCACGAAGATATATAAGGACCTCAAAAAGAATTATTGGTGGATGGGGATGAAGAAAAGTATAGCAGAGTATGTGGAAAGATGCTTGGTATGTCAACAGATTAAAGCTGAACATCAACGACCTGGCGGTTTGTTGATGCCCCTAGAAATTCCGAAGTGGAAATAGGAACACGTAACTATGGACTTTGTGATGGGACTACCCAAGACCATAAATGGAAATGAGATGATCTGGGTGATTGTAGACCGCTTGACGAAGACAGCCCATTTCATTGCCATGCCACACGGTACCTCTTATGAGAAACTATCCAACACCTACGTGGATAACATTGTGAGTTTACACGGAGTCCCTGTCAGTATTGTATCAGACCGCGATCCCAAGTTTACCTCTAAGTTTTAGAGGGCATTCCAGAAAGCTATGGGTACGGAGTTAAGGATGAGTACTGCTTACCACCCACAAACGGATGGGCCACCCGAGAGAACCATTCAAACATTGGAAGACATGTTGAGAGCATGCGCCTTGGACAAGGAAACTGGGATAGCATGCTGAAGTTGATGGAGTTTTCGTACAATAATAGCTATCACAGTGCAATTGGTATGGCACCATTTGAAGCTTTATACGGACGTAAGTGTAGGTCCCCTGTTTGTTGGGACGAAGTTGGGGAAAGGACCATCACTGCACCCGAGTTGGTTGAACAAACTGTTGAAAAGGTCAAAGTGATAAGAGAGAAACTGAAAGTGGCTCAAGATCGTAATAAGAGTTGGGCCGATACCAAAAGACGACCCTTGGAGTTTGAGGAAGGTGAAAAGGTCTATTTACGAGTTTCACCCACCAAGGGAGTTGCAAGATTCGGAATGAAGGGCAAGTTAAGCCCCAGATATATTGGACCTTATGAAGTGCTTGGCAAGGTTGGGGAAAGAGCATACAGATTAGCCTTGCCTCCGAGCTTGTCCCAAGTCCATAACGTATTTCATGTATCTCAACTAAGGAAATATGTATCGGACCCGAATCATATCCTTGAAGCTCAACCGTTAGAGGTGAGAGAAGATATCACTTATGAAGAACATCCAATAAATATCGTGGATAGAAAAGATCATGTCCCACGCTGACGCGTCCTTCCGTATGTCAAAATTCAGTGGAGTAATCATACGGAGCGCGAAGCCACGTGGGAGCTTGAAGAGCAAATGAAGGAGCTATATCCATATCTTTTCCAATAAGGTACGCCAGTTTCGAGGACGAAACTTTTTGTAAGGGGGGGCAGAATGTTATGCCCCGCACCCTCCGTAGGATAATTAAAGGTCAAAGAAGGAATTAAAGGAGATTAATGACGATCAACGGTAATGAATTAGACATTAAGTATGAGATTAATTAGAAATTAATGAGAAGATTAAATATTAGCATTAAATGGTATTTAATTTTTGGAATTAAATAATTAAAGTTTATCTTTTAAGATAAATAGATAATAGATATAATTTAGAAACACCAAACCTTTCCCTTCCCATATAAAAACTGACAAAGCGTCAGTTTCTCTATTTTATAGAAAACATCGACGCTCCTCTTTCCCTGCCCTAGCCGTTTCTGTTCCAACCACGTAGAGGAAGAAGATAGTCTCCGGGAACCGATCCTACCTCAGTTTGTTTTCCAATCCGTCTCCGAGTAATCAAAGGCAAGTAACTTACTTATAAGTTCCTGCGATTTGCGAAAGAGAAATGGCCTATTTTGATATCAAATTGGATCACCATGCAGTAGATTCGTTCTCTGGTTATTTGCTTATGATTTATGTGTTTTGGTTTCAAGATTCGGCCAATGTATATGAAAAAGCATTTGTTGATATTGTTGATTACGTGAAATCCTGCAAACCCCTACCCCTGCATCCCTTCTTGGTGTGGTTTCATAGTTGTGAAGGGTTTGAGAGGAAAGATGAGATTTTTGGGATTGAGAGAGTCGGATAATTGCGTTCTAGGCTTGAATCGCTGTGTGGTATGCGTATAATTGTTTGAACCTATAGTTTAAGCATGGATGATAGCAGGGATTAGGCTTGGATTGAATGGATCGATGTTTGGACATGTTGGTGTTTTTGGTTCTGCAGTGGTTGCAGAAAACACTGAGGAAATTTGGAGGAACCGCAGACATTGATCGATCAATGTCAGAGATCGATGTCCCTAGTTAGACATCTATCGATCGATGTAGTGGTTGCTGAGAGATCGATGTCCCCAGTTGGACATTGATCGATCGATGTGCAGGTAGCCTGAGAGATCGATGTCCTCAGTCGGACATCGATCGATCGATGTAGGTGAGGCTGAGAGATCGATGTCCCCAGTTGGACATCGATCGATCGAAGTAGGGGATGAAGTCCATCAGTTTTGTGGAAAAGTAGAGGAGGAAAGAGAGAAGTTCGGGGAATCTTGGGGGAATCTTAGAGACTTCTTAGGACCTGCTTAAAGGTAGTCTAAGTCTTAGGAACATGACCTAGAATGGTGAATCAATATTGGTAACTTCAATGGGTTCACGAATCGAGTTTCAACGTGAAATGACTTAGGAGGGTTAGGAGATGAACGTACGAGGTGTTTGAGAGTTCAATGAAGGATGGTTAGGGAGACTTGCCCTGGGTTGTGAACCTGAGAGACAAGACTAAGTGTTGACGAGATAGTTGAAGCCTAAGTTATGACGTGTGAGTTAGTGAAAACTTGTGTGTGCTTGTACTTACGCATGTGTACATGAACTACTTATGTGAATGGCATACGAGAATGAGAATTGAGAATGAAACGAGGAGTCGTGCATCATGGCACTTGCATTTGCATATTGATTTGAAAAAGAGGTGCTTCGGCACAGATTTGCGAAGGTGACCTGCAATGTTAACCGGAATGGAAATTTAAGCCGGGGTGCATTGCAGGGCACAAAAGACTGTAACGTAAACCGGGATAGAAATATAAGCCGGGGCGCGTTACAGGGTATAAAGTTGTCTGTAATGCTAATCGGGATGGAAATATAAGCCGAGGTGCATTACAGGGTATAAAGTTGGCTGTAACGTAAACCGGGATAGAAATATAAGCCGGGGTGCGTTACAGGGTATAAAGTTATGTGATGTGACCGGACATTATGACATGCATTGCACTGTTTTAAAAGAGAAAGTGTTCATGCATATGTGAATGTGTAGTGTAGTGCATATTTTGACATGCATCACGAGAGTCAATGTGGTATGAGTGTGAGTGGTATCTGATTGCCAATGAATTGCTATTTGCGTACAAATTGCTGTACTTGCTCTATTACGTTATTCGCTTATATATTTGGAAACTTACAAGACATGTGCCCCACAATCCCCTTGAATTATATATTACTCATGTCTTGCCATGTGTTGATCCCGTATGACTTATAAGCGGGTTACTTGCTAGCGTTTTCGCTAAGGGTACTACTTTTGTGATTGCAGATGAGCCTAGCTACGACATGATATTCATAGAAGACGATGGTGAGTGGGCTGAATGGGATACATAGAGACATGTTGGGAGCTAGATGAGACAGTTGTTATTTGTTTCAGTTCTTTCCTATACTTGAGGATTAATTCGTTATTACTGCGACTACCCTTAGAGATGTTATTATCACTTGATGTATTGAATTGATGGTGGAGATTTATTAGATACATGTTTTCGCACTTATTTCTCTTACGTCATTGATGAGGTGTTATCGAGAGATGAGACGTCTTGTAGTCTTCTCAGTAAGCTACGACGGGTGTACCGGTTCGGATTCCGCTGTCCGGGTCGGAGCGCTACAATTGCCATATACCACTCAGGCTGATTTATTGCCTCATCTACTGTTCTAGGAATCTCAACATCATATACAGAAGCCAGAAGTCCTTTTGCACTCTTCACTGGATATTTCATTCCTTTAGACAACTTACTCGGAAAATACCGTGCTGGCGGTTTTCCTCAGTTCTGCCGAGGTGGCAGTACTCTGGTCTGTCCTGCTATAATACTCTCGGTCTCTTGATCAGTTTCACATATAACGGGATAAGAAATGGGAATAGGCTCACAGGAGATGATATCTGAAGAGTTATGGGTTACCTGTTCTTGCACGATATTCACAGGAGATGAGTCACACGACGGTTGCTCAGAAGAGAGGGCTATATCCGTGTCGCCGGAAAAAGCACAGTCGGCGCCACCTACTTGCTGTGTTGGAACCACTTCCAACGATCTGTGATCATGTAACTAGTCGAATGGCTCACCGGATGACTCCCCCTGAGACCAAGACTAGGTGGAATAGAAGAATTCATGCTCAAGGAATGTGCAGTCCATGGTAATATGAATACGACGTGTACGCGGATTATAACACCGGTACCCCTTTTGTGACATGGCATAGCCGACAAACACACACTTATCAGCACAAGCATTAAGTTTTGTGCGTTAGGAAGCAGGAATATGGACAAAGACAACACACCCAAAGATTTTTGGTGGTAGTGTAAGAATGGAAGGGACTGTAGTGTGTGTAGAAAGTATTGATAAGGGAGTATGATGAGATAGAATTTTTGTGGGTAACCGATTAAGAAGATAGGCTGAAGTAGCCACCGCTTCGGGCCAAAAGAATTTTGGGACAGAGGATTCCAGCATCATAGCTCGTGTCATTTCAAGCAGAATACGGTTTTTTCGTTCAGCAACACCATTTTGTTCAGGTGTATGTGAACATGTAGTCTGGTGTAAGATGCTATGTGCTTTGAAGAAATTCATGAGATCAGTATTAAGATACTCACCACCATTGTCAGAGCGAAGAATTTGGATTTTTTTCTGGAACTGTGTGTCAATCATATGAAAAAAGTCGATGAACTGGGACGTAACATCAGATTTATTTTTAATAAAATAGACCCACATCATTCGAGAGCAATCATCGACAAAAGTAACAAAGTATCAATATCCAAGACTCGTGGGATAAGGAGAGGAACCCCAAACATCAGAGTGAACCAAAGTAAACAACGTTTGTACTCTAGTATTATTAGGTTTATACGTGGAACGATGATGTTTCACACGTAAACATGTATCACAAGATAAAGTAAGTCCTGACTGAATTAAAGTAGGAAATAGTAATTTCATATAGCTAAGGGAAGGGTGACCTAAACGACGGTGCCATAACCATAGTCGTTGTTCAGCAGTCCCGGTAGCAAGATTGGACTGTCCCTGTTGCACCACATCCGTGACATAGTATAGCCCACCCTTCTCAATGCCACGCCCAATGATCATCTTCGAGCGAATATCCTGGAAGATACAGAAAGTAGGATACATAAGTACAACGCAATGTAATTCGCGGGTAATTTGACTAATCGAAAGTAATTTAGATGACAAGCTAGGTACAAATAGACAATTGCGTAAATTCAAATTAGGCTGAATGGTGATAGTGCCACCATCGGTAACTGGAAGTAGTGTACCATTAGCTGTTTCAATATGGGTTTTGGCAGGTGGGGTCTGTTTTTGGAAGTCCATAGGGTCATTGGTCATTGTATCGATGGCTCCACTGTCGAGAATCCACGCGGTAGATAGACTGTTATTTGCTATAAAGGCTTTGCATAAGGAGGGACTGCTTTGGTAATTTTTAGAGGGCTGTTCAGGCTTTACAGAGAAACTGAGGGCTGTTTTGGCTTTTCGGATAATTATAGGGTCGGTTTTAGAAGTATCAGGAACTGTTGGACTGGAAGTAGCCGTTTTGGGAAAACGTGGGGTTAATGTCATAGGTTCAGAAGTGGCAGGGGTCAATCCCGTAATATGAGAAACCTGCAAGGGCTGAAGAGTAATATTAGCAGGGGTATTATGATTAATAAACAAATTATAAAGATTGAGGGTTTGGCCCTCAATCTCGTTACCTTCAGGGGTTCTTTCCGTCTCCTTCCTTATCTTCTTCGGCTGGAGTTGCTGCCCTAGCCATGGCAGCTGTGCCTCCGGCCACTCCTCCTCCGGCTACTGCCCCTTTTCCTCAGCTCCCTTCGCTCTAAGTCCTTTTTCCTTCATACCATTCAGGGTATCCAATGATTTGGAAACAGTTTTCTTTAGTGTGCCTTTTTTGGCCACAATGACTGCAAATCAGTCCATCTTTGTCCTTTGTTCGTCTGGAAGGGTTGGATTTGGGCTGTGCACCTCTGCCTCTGCCCCTGCCCTGTCCCGTATCTCAGCCTTTGGCAGCCAGACCGTTGGTTGCCAAATCTTGCCCAATCCCCAGTGATGGAGACTCTTCTGAGGGGATTCCTCCTTGCAGCACTGCAGATCTGGCTTCTGCTCTGCGTATTTCCCTATACGCAGTCTCCAGGCTAGGCAGTGGATCTCTCTTTAACAAATCGTTCTTTTCTGCTGTGTATTTTTCGTCTATAGCAGTCAAGAATTGATACAATCTGAGGGCTTCCATTTTTCTGTTGTGGGTATTGATGTCAACAGCACAAGTCATAGGATTTGGCTCTTGAGCATCAATAGCCGTCCATAAATCTTGCAACTTATTCCAGCAAGATTCGATACTGCCGCCTCCTTGTCTCACCAGACTGGCTCTCCTATGAAGATCAAACGCTCTGAGGGAGTCAGTACCGGATCCGTATGTCAAAGACAAACCATCCCACAGAGCCTTGGCAGTGGGATAGCGTGTTACATTCATTACCAGAGAAGGCTCAATAGTCTGAATGATCCAGGTAAAAACAGAGTTGTCTGCTTGTTCCCACCCCGGGAACTCAGGGTTCGTTGGTGGAGGTGGAGGAGGAACACCAGTGAGGTGATGTCTCCTCCCCCTCCAAATGATGGCCCGTAGTACCAGTGGTGCCCAGACAGCATAGTTGTGGCCATTCAATTTCACAGAGATAGTAAGATTTTCGGTAGTTAATGCAACGGGTTAATTTTTATTCTAGATGTTGATGGTTTGGCTGCACTGTGTTGCAAAAAATTGGCTACTTGAATGGCTAAATCAGAAATATTGGGTGTTTTTGGATCAGTAGTATCTGGATTTGACATGTTTTTGTTTAATTTTGCAGGTAATCAGGAATGGTACTTCTCAAGCCACACGACTGAGATGGGTAAGAATGGGTATTGAAAGCCAAAAAACTGGCTGAGATTGATATGTGTGGTTAACGGTAAGGCTATGATGAACAATATTCTGAGCCTATACTCAGAAATTCTTCAACCTTGGTAAATCAGGGTTGGATCGAATGCTCTGATACCATATTAATCAAGAAAACTGAAGGAATTGGGAAAAACAGTTTTCTGTATTTCATTCATTCTTGCATAAAGCCGTAGAGTACAATCCCTGTTTATACACTAGTCTATTTTCTATACATGGAAAGAAACTAATTACAATCAATCACAATTAATCCCTGCAATCATGCTATATCCCTACAATCACTAACTAGAATATTTGATACATAGTCTAATGTTAAGTATTTACTCCGATATATTTTACTTTCCTAACACTTTTTTCCATATATAAAAGGACCAATGTACTCTCACCAACAAGATCAAATTCAAACTGCAATTTTCTTTGAACCATACTCTTTCGAAGGAATTCTAGATGTCTAATGTTTTCAACAACAACAACATTGCCTCATTGACTTAGAGATTTCAGCCTATGACAGGGTATAAAAGATCGGATATATACAATCATTCTCATGTGTTAGAAACACAAAGAGTTTGTTTCTCGATGACCCATAATAAAAATTGCATCAAGCCGTGTCGATCAATCAACTGCTACTTCACACTATACGAAACACAACTAATTTAGGGAGTCATTTTGTTTTATTCCATCATATTCCAAAGTTTTCTTTGAATCATACTCTTTCAAAGGAATTCTAGATGTCTAATGTTTTCAACAACAACATTACCTCATTGCCTTAAAGGTTCCCACCTATGGCAGAATATGAGGAGTCGGATGTACGCAACCATACCCATGTGTTAGAAACACATCGATGGCGTTTTCCAATGACCCATAATAAAAATTGCACCAAGGTGCGTCGATCAACTGTTACTTCACAATATAAGAAGCACAACCAATTTAATGAATCATTTTGTTTTATTCCATTTTATTCCACAATCAAAAAAGAGGGTGTGTCCTTAACTCCATTGAAATGAAATCAATGTCTAATGTTTTCAAAAGTCATTTAATTCACATCAATGTAAGACATAGTGTGATTACATTGTCATTCTAGTGATAGAAGGAGGTAACAAATGGAGAGTGTTTTTAAACCCAACCCATCATATAATAACTTGTACGGTTCAATCTACAGGTTGCATTTCAAAACCTTGCAAATTAGCACACAATGAGACTGAAGTCTGTTTAAAGTTTGTCCCCCCAAAGCCACAACAACCCCTTGGCTTCCCAGTCAACGTTACATAATTTGTCAATGCATTTCTTCCTGGGATCCTGAATCTTCAATCTCCAGTGACCATCTGTGTAATTGCCACGTTCCGCCTGCCTTCTATCATACTCTAGCTGTGCTCTTTGCTTTGATCTTATAATACAAAAGCTCTGCAAAACCTCAGGCATGGAGTCATGAACTTTCCACCAGCTTGCATGTGCTTCATCGCTTGCAAACTCTTGCAACTTTTCTACATTCCAGTTACAATCGTAGTCCCTGAAGCACATCCAAGGCTTGTAACCTAAATAATGTAACACATAAAGAACAGGTGGATTGGCTTCAAACAATTGAATCTTTTTACGTTTCACTTCTTCATCATCCCCTGACCAAAAATGTTTCAAGAAATTCATATGCTTTGGTATTCGATGCCACCATGTAAATATTTCATTCAAGTACCCCTGATCTCCCCCATTGTATGATTCAATTTCATTTATATGATCCATTAGCAGCTGAAATGTGCAATTTGAGGGCTCTATCACCATTACACCAGAGTTAAAAAGCATGCGGCTGTTCCCTACAGCCGAGATCTCTGGCATTTTGAACAAGTGATCAATGTTCCTTAATATAATCAAATCAGCATCAATGAATATTATTTTGTCATAATCTGTCAGCTGCCATAGTCTAAACTTGCTATAATTATATTCATTATAGGCCTTTCTTTCAGCTTTCGGATTTCGGATTCGCTTTATGGTCCGAACATTCCATCCAGCCGTTTCAAGCCCACTCCTGTGGTAATTGCTAATTGTTTCATCAACCAATATCACAAGGTCCTTGGTGGAACCCGACATGCGGATGCTTCTGGCTGCAGCTATGGCTCCACACACATAAGAGTGAGCAGAAAGTAGTACTGTTGCATAGGCTTCTCGTTGGTTTTTCACCGAGCAGCCGCCTTGTTCTGCTTTTCCTGATAGCATACAAGAATTCTTGTTAGCGTCTTGTCATATATTGCATGACTAATATATGCCATGAAGTCAACATTTTCTTTTATTTAGGGGTGTTAACCAACCGAGTCGAGCCGAATACTAGGTTTTCGTATTCGGATTCGTTTAGCTAAACGAACTGTTCGGCTTGGTTCGTTTAGCAAACGAGCTTTAGAATTGGTTTGAGTTCGGCTCGATAACACTATAACTGTTTAAACTAGCCAAAAAGTTCGCGAACAGTTCAACTCGTTTAACTAAACAAACTCAAATCGGTGTTTAGATTTGGCTCGTTTAAGTAAAATTAACAAACAAACTTGAACTAAATACGAATCAAACTCGAACAGTTCGCGAACTTTCTGTACAAGAGTTAGCCTCAACTAACAAAGCAGAAAAACTAATTGATTTATGCATCTACTTGACATGCTTTTAACAGTATATGGACATGATAACTCATGGAATTTCTCACGTTTTACTTCTCAGGATAAGTGTAACAACCCATTAATAGTCTAGATATGCTATTACTACGGGCTTGCTAACATTAAATGTCAACTTTTCGAGCTTGGTGTCATATGACTCGAAAATGGTTAGTCCAAGTTGGCCTTAGTGATATAATTCCATACTTAAATATCAACGTTTTCTTTGTTCTCGGTTTAATGTGGGACGCGATATTACACTAAAGCCAAACCGAATACTAGGTTTTTCAATTTAGATTCATTTAACTAAACGAACTGTTTGGCTTGATTCGTTTAGCTAAACGAACTTTAAAATTGGTTCGAATTCGGCTCGATAACACTATAACTGTTTAAACGAGACAACAATTTGTGAATAGTTCGGTTCGTTTTATTAAACGAATCCAAACATATGTTCGAAGTCGGCTCGTTTACCGACCATTACCAAATAAATACGAACCAAACTCGAACCGAACTGAGACTCCTTTTGCACACAAGGAAAAGATACTTACCAGTGGTTCCAAGGGAATGTGCAAGCTCGCAAGATCCTATAGGAAGCTGAAGTTTTTCTCTTATTGCTGGCAAGTCTGGTGTGTACAACCATACGCTTCCTTTCTGCGTAACCAATTCCTTGCACGTAAACAAATTTGGAAGTGGAAAGCAATCCGTAAGGAACAATACATGAACAGGATAACGACCCTTAGCAGAGGCTGCTACCCCTGCCACAGCTATCTGCAGATGTAGCCTAGCAATATCTCTTGCCCAATCCTTGTCTTTTGTACAAGGTAGCTTGACTGCAATCAGATCGAGTCGCTGTCTTGGCGCCTTGATCTTTGGTAGTGATGGGCAACTTGGAACCTCGGATTCTTGTTCTTCATCAATCCATTCTGGGTACAAGGTCTCCCATTTTAGGCTGTTGTCTATATGATCTAGATGCAGTTCTGTATGATTGGCATTGTTGAAGAGCTTTGTCCAATGTGCGATTTCAGTGTTGTTGAAGTTTAGGAGTCCAATTCCTTGGATGATAGTGTCTTGGGGTAGTTTCTTGAGGGCTTCTTGGATTTGATCCCAGTTGATATTTACATGAGACTTGTACAAAGGATTTGGTTCTCCCCATATCCACCTGTTGGAAAATATCAGCTGCGTTTTCAATAGATAATGATTGCAGATTTCTTGTTCTTATTCGAGGATAACACAGTTTTATATCAATGTTAACATTATTAAGTAGGTTGTAAATTCTGGGTTTACATATGACATGAAATCCCAACACATCTGGTACAAATCCTCCTATATATACAACAAAATTACCCTATTGCCTTAGAGGTCCGTTTATGGCGACGTATGGGAGGTTTGGATGTATGCAACCATATCATATGTTAGAAACACACAGAGTTTGTTTCCCGATGATCCATAATAAAAATTGTGCCAACCAATTGCTACTTCACAATTTAATACGCGCAGCTAAGTGAGTCATTTTATTTTATATATACATTATGCAAGACTTTTTGTTACTGCCGCCTTTCCCCGCCCCTTTTAATGTTAGTGTTCACCAATAAATCAATAAGCATTGGCTGTTTGATCGATTTGGTCAGTCCAATGTCACTTTGAGTTTACATTAATATATATGTGTATGTCTCTCCACACACACATATATACATATATATATATGTATGTATATATATATATATATATATATATGTATGTATATATATATATCTGCTATTTTTACAATATAAACTAAACGCAAATAGTATGAGAAAATACAATGTGTTTATACAAAATACATATACAGTATGTGATCATTATGTCATGGCTTAGTTAAAATTGATCTAATAATTTACTATCCAGCAATTATGTGTTAGTTATAAGTGTCGAAACATTTTTCTGATTTTGCTATTGGTGTTGATAACTATATATACATACAGAAAGAAAAACAAAACAATTATGTGTTAGTTATACTCAGTCGTAAATGTATATACATACAGAAAGAAAAACAAAACAATTGCTGAGTAACGCTTTCCATGCGTTGTGTTCGAGTTTCCTATGGAAAAAAAAGAGGGGTGGGGGGAACAACATTGCATTTTGGCTTGCTATAGGCGGCACATTTCCATTTCATACTTCTCATTTGGCTACAATAGAAGAACAAATGGGTATTATAGGCATGTACGATGAACCAAATGATACCTGGAAACAGGTTGCGATAACTTTTCATGTCGTATAACGATCGGGGAGTTGAGAACGATGAGGTAAATGCCAAGTAATGTGGAGAATACGATGATGAATTTCATAGCTTGAAGCTTGAATCTGACATTCTTTTGTTGTGAAGGACTATGCATGTGCTTCTCAGCGTCTTTCACCTTACTCCTTTGTAATCTCCTTTTACATGCATCATCTCTGACAAAATTCAAGAAATGAGCATAGTATATTGGTAGAATGATCAACATGTTCACAATTGATCACATCCTCCTCTCTTTTACATCAGCTAAGATCATGTCACGTGTATTAACATGGCCCCGTCTAATGTATTATGTTTAATACACATAGTATAATAAGCTATAGTTTGATATGAGATAAAATATCTTCGATCGCAGAATAGGTTGTAATGTGTGTAATAAGTGTTAAAACTTGGGCTTATATGAAGTGAAACTCATGTCTACTCAAAACCTTAAAGCAAAGAGTGATAGTATCCATCCTCATATAACTCATGTATTTTATCTCAAAATGTCCGATGTAAAACAATATTATCAACACTAAGCGAATCCACTAATGGAAGAAAAAAAAACTAATGGAAGAAATTCAAAACAACCATTACACGTCCCCTGTCCCCCCCCCCCCCTCCCTTCCCTAAAACCTACTAAGCATGAAACACAGATCAAATCATAAATCGCGACAATTTAACAGAGAGCATTAAGCTTACATGGAGCGTTGCCTTGCCTCCATTATGCATGGGACTTAGTTTTATCAACACGCAGGTGAAACAATTTCTAAGGTATTTGCAATATAAGTAGATGTTTTTTTGGGTGTATATTGCACGAGTTTCATGATAGCCATGCTGCTAATAACTTAAAAATGGGAAGCAATCTTGATATTATATCCTTGTCAAATAAGGCTATAATTGAAATATAAGCATATTTACTAATGACAGCTTGTTCACGAGAAAGAAGATAATCTTGACATTTCAAGTTATTCTAATTCCTTGGCTAGTGAAAAGAAAATCTCAAGATATATCATCGGTCTTAAGGGGTGGTTACCATAATAGGAAGTCGTTTTTTTCATATACGTGATAAATTAGTTTTTATTGAAAGACTATTTGTCTTATTTTTTTAGTATACCCTTTCACAATTGACTTGATTTAATGACTAACTCGTCATGCTATGACTACAGATTTATTAAGTCACTTATATTTCAAACAAAAGGTCATGGGAAAGAAATAAATACTTTCTTGGAGCAAAAGTGAAATCCCTCACTCCGAGGCCCATCGTCTCAGCCCTAAGGAGCGTGCGCGGAGGAGGTAAATCAGGAGCCAGCGGCTTCCTAGGCTGGGTGAGATCTTACGCAGTTACCCACACAAGGTGTCCCCCCACAAACCAGGCCTTTGGCCTAGCAGCAGAAGAACACCCACACTGTGCGCGTCTCTGGATTCAACTCTTGACCTCTTGCAGCAAATCCCAACCTGAGTACCAACTGGACTATGTCCTGGGGGCAATGAATACTTTCTTGACACTGCAGTAGCTCATCTACACTTTATATACTACCCAAGCTTCAGTTATATGCAGATGTCTTTCAGCACTACGTAGGGCTGTAAACGAACCGAACGAGCCGAGCATCGCATTGTTCAAGCTCGGTTCATTTAACTTAGCGAATGAACTGAGCTTGTTCGTTTAGTTAAACAAACACATTTAATTGTTCAAGCTTGGTTCATTTGACTCACGAACAACATTAACGAGCCGAACACCTTAAACGATTGTTACACTTTGTTCATGCTGAATAAATTAATAACGTTAAACACATGTAGTATTCTCAATGGTAGGTCAGTCGATTGAACTCTCTTAAATTTAGAGCGCCTACACATATGACTTGAAAACCTATTCCTAGGTCAAGCGAGAATAACCTCTAGTCATTATATGCTTTGGTCTTAATTATTAATGTCCACCTTTAATAATTGTTTCAAGCAAAGACATAGCAGATAAGATAAGGGAGGGGAGGTTGAGATAGTTTGGGCATGTCAAGAGGAGGCAGACAACGGTTTCTGTCAGAGCAGTTGAAAGCCTCATTGTAGAGGGGAAGAAGAGTAAATGCAGGTCAAAACTGACTTGAGATGAGCGGATTAGGTATGACCTACTAGATTCAAATCTCTCTGAGGACATGGTTCAAGATAGGAGTGCATGGAGAAAGAGGATTAAGGTTAACGAGGTTTAGACAAGATATATGGACACCTTAGAGTATATTTAAGGTCTTAGATAGTCTCTACACATTAGGTGACTTTGCACTTTTTGGTTTTTGTCTTTTTCTTTTACTATTTGTCTTTCATTATCTGTCTACGTATGTACATACAGAGCCGGAGGTCTCGATGGAATCAAACTCTCTATCCTTTGGGATAGATGTATTGTTTGTCTGTCTCTAACCCTCTCCATACTTTAACGACAGCTTTGCTGTTGTTTGAATATACTGGGTATGTATTGTTGTTGGTGACATCATAATTAATCTTTTAATGACTTTATTTTTTAATTACCACGAGCAAGAAAAATAAATTAAATAATAAAGTCTATCATTAAATTCAAATCACTCGTCAGAACATCTAGTGTCTTGGCACAGCTTAAGCCTTATCGTACACCACAGCCTTTAATAGGTTATTTGCATAATCTTTGTAGAAATGGAAGGATTATAATAGCAAGATATGTTTTGCCACTTTGTTCTTTCAATAAATTAAAGTAAAGTTAAAATAAATTAATCAAGGAATAAAGTAGCAACCAGCCGGCGAATTATCTAATGGTAACATAGCCAAAAGGAATTTGTTAATGACTGCCATTAGAATATCGAACTATTAAAATATGTATCTACAACTATTTCAATGGTTGCGTACATCCGACCGTCATACTCCATCATATGCGGAAGGCTCTAAGGCAATGAGGTAACGTTGTTATCGTTGTGTTGTTACAACTATTTAATCTAAACATAACCCACAATAGAAATGAGTGAAGAAATTCAAAAGGTATTCACTTTTCCTCGCAATATACTATTCCTGCAGGCGAGTATTTTTGAATTATCATGCTTTTTATTTCAGAACTATATAAGGAGAAATTGCTTTAACATTTTTCATATAATCACACTGCAATAACTTACGCATTTTCTGTTACTTGTTCTGCATATTTTCTCATACGTAACTCTTTCCTATATAGATGATTTTTCTTCTCACATTTCCTGCCTAGATTTCTTTCTTTTTAACACACACACACAAATGTGTGTGTATATGTGTGTGTATATGTATGCATGCATGTATGTATGTATGTATAACTGGTAGTAATATACTTTTCTCTAATTATCCCTAAAACAGAAAGCATGGACCAACTTGCAAAGGAATCAGAAAACCGCAATACAATGAACCTATTCCTTCTACAACAACAACATTATCACATTGTCTTAAAGCTCATGTCTATGGTAGAGTACGTATGAAAAGTTTAATGTACGCAACCATATCCATGTGTTAGAAGCATATGAAGGTTGTTTCCTGATGACCCATAATGAAAATTGTGTCATGATGTGTCGATCAACTGCTACTTCACAATAGAAGAGCGCCGTCAATTTAATAAGTCATTTTGTTTTATTCGATCATATTTAAAGTCAAAGAAAAACGTGTCTTTAATTCTATTGGAAATGGAAATGAAAGTAAATGAACCTATTGCTACATTAGGTGTAAAACATCCTTTCTTATTATTCTTCTTGCTATAAATACTAATGGTGTTTGAGGGGGTGCACGATGGGGGTTCGTGTGGGAGGCGGTTCAGATTAAGTTTAATCTTTATTGCTTAATAAAAACTTGAGGCTCAGATTAAGTTAAATATTTTCTTTGATTATGATAATACAATAAATAATCAGACTTCGAAGTACTACCATGTCTCATTAAATCAATAATTTGCATCTCCACAATACTCTTTCGGACTGGAACAGTAAGAGTCTCCATAGTCGAAAATGGCCTTTTGGTCCAAAGGTAATAGTCATGGTGGAATGTTCAATGCATCAACTCCTAAATGGTAGTACCTTATTTTTGTTTTTTGGGAAAAGAATTTCAGTTGTCATCCTCTACATTATGGGCTGACTTTTCTTGTTTGTTTTTCTTATAATGCTGGCTCAAATGAAAAGATCGTTTTTATAATTTAACATTTGACCCGAAATTCATGAAGTATCCAAACTACCCCACCAAGAGATGAGTTATTATAATCTTTATGAATAATTGAACACCTCTTATGTTTAGACATAATTATCTCTATATCCAATTTAGTTTAAAATTCATTTATATACCTTGTGTTTCTATGTTAAATTGAAAATTTGAGGTTCAAGTCAAAAAAATTTTAAAAAATAATACTTTTAGTCGAAAACCACAAGAAGTATAAAGTTCAAAAATTTTAAGTTATAGGAGATGTCATGGGGACCGAGCTAAGGATGAGTACCGCTTTTCATTCCCAAACTGATGGACAAGCACAAAGGACGATTCAGACTCTTGAAGACATGCTAAGAGCCTGCGTGTTGGACTTCAAGGGTAATTGGGATAGTATGGTGAAATTAATGGAGTTTTCATACAACAATAGTCACTAAAGCGCAATTGACATGGCACCCTTTGAAGCTCTTCATGCAAGAAAATGTAGATCGCCGCTGTATTGTGATGAAGTTGGGGAGAAGGATATTACTGGACTTGAGTTAGTTGAGTAGAC
>AP025044.1:38968011-39018447 GCA_036186865.1 Eustoma russellianum
TTGGAAAAAGTGAAGATTATTCGAGACATGCTCAAGATGGCTCAGGATCGTACCAAACGTTGAACGGATTCCAAGAGCGTGATCCATGAAACGAATGACGCTCCCCTTTCATGCCTCTAAGCAATATATATATATATACATATATATATATAATATATTTATATTTATATTTATATTTATATATATGTGTGTGTATGTGCGCGCCATGTATCTATGTATATATATTGTTGGAAAAGTACGTTAAATTACTTTAAAATATACTCCAAACTTATATAAAAACTTGTTTGATGTTGTTTGGGAGATTGAAAGATGATTTGAACACTTTGAACTTGAAAAAGGTCATTTGGATCAATCCATGTGTAGCTGGATCGAACCAAGTGAAAGTTAGAATAAAGTTAATGTTCTGTTGGACATAGATCGATGTGGAAGACATCGATCGATTGATGTGGTGTAGATGCAAAGATGAAACTCTCTGTCCAACATAGATCGATCAATGTGGAATCGATCGATAGATCGATCGATCTATGTTGGCAGGATGCAAAGTTGGAAGTCTCTATCCGACATTGATCAATGACGTCAATCGATCGATGTGCCAACAGTCAGAATCTTTCAGTTTGAGTTGCATCTTTTGGTCCAAGATTCACCTCCCTTCACACATGAACGACATGCAACTGACTTCGAGGGATTAAGAATTGCTGAAATGAGTTTCTAAACATGTCTTTAACACAACCCAATGTTTATATATATTATGCCTTGTTATCTTACTCAATATACAAAAAGTTTTGCAAAACTTTGAAGATTTCAGCAATCTTGTCTTCTCCATCTCTTCTCCTCCATTATCAATCACTTCTACTTCAAGTTCAAACTCTCTCTAGTAAAGCAAACTAAATAGAGCAAGCAGTTATATCTTGGAAAGCATTAGTCTTGTTGTCTACCTTGCTCATTGGTAAAGACTAAATTGCTTTAAGGACAGAGTTATCTTGAAACTCGTCTCGGCTTTGTTTTGATTGTTTTCCTGTTTGGTATTACCATATTTCTAACAATCTTAAAGCAATTACTATGGCTACCAAATAAGATTTTTCGGATATGTCGAAGATGGAGCCATTTGATGGCAAGTTCTACAAAAGATTAGCAGCAAAAGTGTTGTTCCTTTTGGAAACGCTCTCTGTTTCATACGTGCTCAAGATGGACAAACCAATCGACGAAACAGGGGCACGCAAGTATGAGTGAGACAATACTACTTGCAGAGGCCATATCATGCACTTCTTGGCCAACTCCTTGTTTGACATATATGTCAAATTCACTTCAGCAAAGGAGATTTTGTCAGCACTAGAAAATAAATACGGTGCTGAGGATGTTAGCAAACATAAATACGTGGCGAGTGAGTTTCTGAAGTTCCAGATGGTTGATCATCCTCCAATCAACGATCAAATCTATCAATTTCAACAACTGGTGGATAATCTAGAAAAAAAGGAATTGAGATCGATGAGACCTTTCAGGCAGCGGCACTACTGAAGAAACTTCCTCCTTTTTGGAGCAAATACAAGAAGAGAGGAAAGCACGACGATGCCAAGTTGTCTCTAGATGCGGTGATCAAGCATATACGCATCGAAGAAAACAACAGAATGGAGGATGAGTCTCATACTGAATAGGGAGTCAAAGCCAATGTTGTTGAGCATTCTGCAAAGAAACAAAAGTTCAAATTCAACAACAGTGGCAACTGCAATGGTGGAAACAAAGGTAAGAAAATTGTTGTGCAGGTCCAAAAGAAGATCAAAGGAGTTTGCTGGATGTGTGGAAAGCCAGGACACCGAGCAGTCAACTGAAGAAAAAAGAATGGCCAAAACAGCAATCAAGCAAATCTCGTGGAGAGTGCAAGAGCAGCGGGAGATGACATCATTGTAGCGGTCGTCCTAACAGAGGTAAACCTTGTCAGTGGCACAACGGAATGGATGGTAGACACAGGTGCTACTAGGCATATTGCTATCAGTAAGGACCTATTTTTTTTGATTATCAAGAAATAGGTAATGGTGAACAAGTCTTCTTGGGAGATGCATATAGTACCCAAGTTCTTGGAAAGGGTAAGACGCTTCTTAAGTTGACCTTTGGAAAGAAACTGGAGTTGAGCAATGTGTTGCACGTACCTGCCATGTGTATGAATTTGTGTAGCGCCCCGGCCCGATACCGTCATCGGAACCAGTGCACCCGCCGTAGCCTACTATGAGAACTACAAAGCGTCAAGCAGATCAAGCGTACATCCTTCATAATGTAAGATAAAAACCAGCGGAAACGTCATAAAATTTAAAACTTTATCCTCATTAATACAACCAGAAAGTACAGCGGAACTAAAAGGGTGTTCAGACAATTGTCTAACTTATTCCCAGTACTGCATAATAAACATCGAGTTTTCCAACATAAAGAAAGTAAGCAACCATCTATCTATTCCCATGTCCATCATCCCATTGAGCCCACTCGCCGTCGTCTTCAATAAATATCAACTCATATTCAGGCTCACCTGAAAAGGAACAGAGTAATTGTTCTTAGCGAAATTATCGCCAGCAAGTAACCCGTCTATACGCCTTACGGAATCACACACGACGAGTCACCAGTGTATAAATCATTGCCCAAAATATAGGTGCTCGGGTTAACAAATAGCATCTCAATAAGAATTTCTCAAAACAGATAAAGCACATATATGGTACACGGGTACGAGAACAAGCATGTATTAAAACAACGTATCACATAAACAAGTCATAATCTAACCACGTTTCTTACATATCAAGTCTTATGCTTCGTGTATCATGATGCATGTACTTCTTTAAAATCACCCACAACACTCATGCATATGTCTTCTTTCATAAACATGTCATGCATGTCATTTCACAAACTTTTCATAATACTTCTTATCATATTCTTCATAATACTTCTTATCATATTCTTCGCGTAGCAGAACTTTATACCCTGTGGGTGATCAGTCCACAGCAAACATAACTTTATACCCCGTGCTGAAAGGTCCACGGCCCCATAACATATAACTTTATACCCCGTGCTGAAAGGTCCACGGCCCCATTACATATATCATATATCCGTGCTGAAAGGTCCACGACCCCATTACATATATCATATATCCATGCTGAAAGGTCCACGGCCCCATAAAATAACTTTATTTTCCGTGCTGATAGGTCCACGGCCCCATAAAATAACTTTATTTTCCGTGCTGATAGGTCCACGGCCCCATAAAATACTTTATACCCTGCTGTTGATTCACAGATCACGCTTTTATACCCTGCTTTCGCAGGCGTGACTTTTATACCCTGCGATCAACCAGCAGCCATCTTGTCTTTCGAAAACTTCAAACTTTTCTTGTAAACACATGTTCTTTCGCAAAGCAATTCTCAAATCAAATGCAAGTGCCCATGTCATGATGCAGAATGCTCATGTAACATCATATCAAACGTGTAAACATGCACACACACTTTACATATCAAGTACAAAGTCCTGAACCTCTATCACATCCTGCTCGTATCATTTCATGTCCCTTTGTATTACGAAATCATCTCGAGTTCACACTTAACCTTGCTCGTTCATACTTCCTCAAACACACCCTTTTCGTACCATTTTGTGCTCTTTCATATTGCTAACTCACTTTGGATTCATACCTAACTTTACTCATTCACACTTAACGTTTACAACTCAAATACACCTCATTCATACCACTTCATGCCCTTTCGTATCACGAATCCACTTCGAATTCATACTTAACCCTACTCATTCACACTTAATGTTTACAACTCTAGCACACTTTCAAAACACTTTGTAATTTATGAACAATGGAAGATAATAAAGGTATATCACACACATCTTACATATCAAGCATACAGTCTTGCACCTCAAACACTCCCTGTTTGTATCTTTCTAAGTCCGTTCGTCTCACTAATTGACTTGGGATTCAATCTTATTCTTACTTAGTCAATCTTACCATCTATTCCCCAATTACACCTCAAATACCCTTGCATTTTATGTTCAAAGGAAGTGTATAAAGTTGCTACACTTACATAGGGCGCCTAAAGGGTCAAAAAGACTTCCAGTATACTTGGAACGCCACATGAGGCGCCTAAAGTGACATAGAGCGCCTATACTAGGCGTTCGAAGTGTTCGGGGATGTGCCGTAGACATTGAACGCCTACATGAAGCGCCTAATGTGACATAGAGCGCCTTATGTAGGTGTTCGAAGTGTTCGGGGATGCTTCAGGACACATTGAATGCTACATTAGGCGCCTAATGTGACATAGAGCGCCTAATGTAGGCGTTCGAAGTGTTCTGACGGTTCTAAATTGCAGTTTTTCTGTACGGGAAAGCTTCATGACACATTGAACGCTACATTAGGCGCCTAATGTGACATAGAGCGCCTAATGTAGGCGTTCGAAGTGTTCTGACGATGCCAAACTGCAGTTTTTCTGCAGTAACTTCCTCTCCAACACCCTCCTTCTTCAACCTTTTCATTTTCAACACTTAATGATCCATCTTAACATCTAGATTCATCTTACTTAACACACATCTAAACATGAATTGATGCCTAGCCATGCCTAACAATATCCACTCTAGCCTTCAATCATTCACAACCTTCAAAAGATCTCATCAACTTCCCAACACAACAAGACTACAGCAATGTCATCACTCATCTCTCAATTTCCTGCACTTACTCTCAACATCTAAGTGTAGACAATCAACATAAGAGTAGCGCAAGACAATAAGCACGTCAAAATATACACTTTTATGGGCATGCTTGACAACAACAAAGCACCACACAACTATTTTCAGAACTATGGCCCAAAGAACAATACTTTACACAATTAGCAACAAGACTTACATATAACAAAGCATTTAAGATAGACAAGACAAGAATACTAATGTGTGATTCATGTTTTCTCTTTGTAAGAACATAGGGCCTAAAGTATCAAAATTTGCGTAAAGCGTATAGAAAGATTACTTGCCTTTGTTTCTAGTTACGCTTACAAGTGTATGGCAGAATTTCTGTAAGGATTGGAACTAGGTTGACCTTCTTCCTTCCTTTTCCTTCTCCTCTTCTTCTTCTCTTCTCTCTCTTTTCCTCTCTTCTTTCTTCTCTCTTTTTCTCTGCAGCCGTTTCTCTCCCCCTATGGCTCTCTTTTAACCGTCCCCCTTGTATGAATGGGGAGTTACACTATGTATTGTGTAACTTCCCTATCCTTTAGTAGGGACTTTTAGGCAATTTCCTTAATTATCCTTAATTATACTTTTGACCCCTTTTCTTATTCTTCTATGCTTTATGTAACTAGGTCCCATAACCTACAAAATTAATTAAGTTGCATTTAAGGTTGACCTAACATATTGAAAGTCATGCTTAAAAGTCACGGGGTGTAACATTCCACCCCCTTACAAAAAGTTTCGTCCTCGAAACTTACGTACCTTAGTCGAAGAGCTGAGGATACTTCTCCTGCATCCTCTCTTCAAGTTTCCAAGTAGCTTCCCGTTTCATGTGATTGCTCCACTGGACCTTCACATAAGAGATCACCCATTTCCTCAACACTTGGTCCTTTCGTTCTACGATCCTCACAGGTATCTCTTCATATATAACCTCACTATTGAGTTCCAAAGATTGTGCTCCGAGCACACTGATCGGATCCGTCACATACTTCCTAAACTGAGATATATGAAATACCTTTTGGACTTGCACCAATACCGGAGGTAACGCCAACTCCTATACCAAAACTCCCACCTTCTCAAGTATCTCATACGGAGCAATAAAACGGGACTTAAATTGCCCTTCACTCCAATATCATAGTACTTTTTTTTAGGTGATATTCTCAATTAAACCTTTCCACCTACATTAAACTCCAAAGGTCGTCGTTTAGAATCCGTCTAACTTTTGTTGTGGTCCTGAGCCGACTTGAGTCTCTCTCGAGTGATTCTCGCACTTCCTAATGTCTTCTCGAGTCGTTCATGTTCGGTGATGGTCCTCCCACCGAATTCATCCCAATAAAATGGGGAGCTACACTTCTTTCCATACAAAGCTTCAAAAGGAGCCATATCAATTGCATTGTGGTGACTGTTATTATGATAGAGCTCCATTAACTTCACCATTACATCCCCAACTCCTTTTGAAATCCAGGACACCAGGTTTTAATATGTCTTTTAGGGTATACGTAGTCCGTTCAGACTGTCCATGTCTGAGGGTGATAGGATGTACTCATCCTTAACTCCTTACCCAGGGCCCTCTAGAATACTATCCAGAGCTTGGAAGTGAACCGTTGGTCTTGGTCAGACACTATACTTATTGGAATACCGTGTAGGCTGACAATGTTGTCCATATCTAAATTTACCAACTTCCGAGAGATACTTCCTTCGAGACCGATAGAAAATGTGCAGGTTGGTCGATCGATCCACAATCACCAAAATCATGTTATATCCACTTCTTGTTTTCGGTAATCATCCACAAAGTCTATAGTAATAAGTTCCTATCTCTACCCCGGAAGCTCCAACGGTATCACTAATCCACTAGGTTGTTGGTGTTCAGTCTCAACTTACTGACATACCGGACACCTGCCAATGAACTCCGCAATATGTCTCTTCATCTTACACCACCAATAATATTGTTAGCGATCCTTGTACATTCTGGTGCTACCATTATTTATTGATAACCTTGAGCTGTAAGCCCCCTTGCAAAGTTTCTTTTCTTAGCTCATCTAAATCATGTACACACATTTTTTCCTTTAACATAAGTTCCCGTCCACATTGGTCTAAAATCCATCAACCTGACTATACCTCAGTTTCCCAGCAATATCACCCACAGTCTTATTCTTCTTCTGAGCTTCTTTCAACCAATCCATCAAACTCGGGGTGACGGTCAATGATGCGAAAACATTACTATAGAGTCAACAGAAACCAAGTTAAATTCTTCTATTTCTCTCTCAAGTGGTGACTGTCGCGCATGGTTAGCTTTTCCGTTTACTACACTGGCCACTTTATTAGCTTTTCCTGGATGGTAATTAATGGTTAAGCCGTAGTCCTTTTGTAGTTCCAACCCTCTTAGCTGTCTCATGTTTAGCTGTCTTGAGGCATACGTGATAACTCGTTCGTATTGCATCAAAACACAGTCTACAAGTGAAGTATCAACTAAACTCAATTTGGATGGAAAGTCATAACTTACGCTACAGTTTACGTACCTAGACTGTTTTTCGACACATCACTACATATCACAAACCCATCAGTACCAGAAGGTTGAGCCAATACTGGAGCTATGGTTAACCTCCTCTTAAGCTCCGTGAAGCTTTTCTCGCATTCTGCCGTTCACTCAAACTTGGACTTCTTTTGAGTAAGCCGACTGAGGGCTTCGCTATTGTCGAAATTCCCTCGACAAACTTCCTATAATAACTAGCTAGACCCAAGAAACGTTGCACTTCAGTGTCATTCGTGGGTCCAGACCACTCGGTAATAACTTCAACTTCCTTCGAATCAACAGTAATCCCCTTGGAAGGTTATATCTTTTATCTCAGAGTTCTTAACTATTACTTGTTTTAATCGATAGTCAATGTTAATGTGGAATCATAATTTGGTCTTGGACGCTTGGACACAGTACGAAATCTCCAACTATTCTAGTGAACCACAAAGGCGCTTAACAAATCCTTTTGCCACAAAAGAGGGGTTCACGCCGCTATTAAAAGAACATTGGTGACCATCTTGTCCACTAAAACCGTACCTCATACCACATCGACGACTTTTCAAATATCCATGGCAATCATGACATTGACGCGGACATCCGTCTTCGGCTGCTGAGCCGCTTCCCCCAGAGCATTCTTCCTCATCTCTGGACAATCTCTAACGAGATGACCTACCTATCCGCATCGATAACACACTCTTGCCAACTTCTCACATTCACCATCATGGCTCTTATTACAATGTGGAAAACTCCTACAGCCTGATTTACATCTGGGTTCTATGGTGGGGGTCTCTAAAATTTTCCCAACTGGACATCTCTTCTGAATCTTGATCCAAACATCCTGGCCTGCTACCAACTCAAATCTCTTCTCTTACCCTCTTACCTTTGTAAGAGTATCCTGCATCGGCCTCTCTTGCCACCACTCTACGGAAATCACTCTCGACGCAGAAGCACGCATCCATCATGTCCTCGTTGGTTCTCCTCCATGCGCTTACAATTGCTGACTGAATTCTTGAGTCCAAATCTCGCTCGAACTTTGTCATCTTTAAGCGATTATCAAGAATAATCACAGGAGCGAACTTACCCGAAGCATGGACATGGTCGGCATACTCCGACATTATCATCCGACTCTGTTTTAGCCCGTCGAACGCCCTTATCTTGTCTAAGATTGCTGTTTCGGGCACGTAATACTTCAGAAAGGCATCACAAAGTTGTATCCAAGAGATCGGTGGGGTCCAAAATTAAAACTATTATAGAAAGTTAAATGATATACGCGCTCACACACACCCAACCCATATCATACTTAGACTCCAGAAAATCAGCACTTATAACTAAGGATCAACCTTAAGGGAGAATCATATCTTAGGTATCTAAAAGATCATGAACCTAAGTTTCCGAGATAGATCTGAAGCCTAGTCTCTGATACCACCTGTAGCGCCCCGGCCCGATACCGTCATCGGAACCAGTGCACCCGCCGTAGCCTACTATGAGAACTACGAAGCGTCAAGCAGATCAAGCGTACATCCTTCATAATGTAAGATAAAAACCAGCGGAAACGTCATAAAATTTAAAACTTTATCCTCATTAATATAACCAGAAAGTACAGCGGAACTAAAAGGGTGTTCAGACAATTGTCTAACTTATTCCCAGTACAGCATAATAAACATCGAGTTTTCCAACATAAAGAAAGTAAGCAACCATCTATCTATTCCCATGTCCATCATCCCATTGAGCCCACTCGCCGTCGTCTTCAATAAATATCAACTCATATTCAGGCTCACCTGAAAAGGAACAGAGTAATTGTTCTTAGCAAAATTATCGCCAGCAAGTAACCCGTCTATACACCTTACGGAATCACACACGACGAGTCACCAGTGTATAAATCATTGCCCAAAATATAGGTGCTCGGGTTAACAAATAGCATCTCAATAAGAATTTCTCAAAACAGATAAAGCACATATATGGTACACGGGTACGAGAACAAGCATGTATTAAAACAACGTATCACATAAACAAGTCATAATCTAACCACGTTTCTTGCATATCAAGTCTTATGCTTCGTGTATCATGATGCATGTACTTCTTTAAAATCACCCACAACACCCATGCATATGTCTTCTTTCATAAACATGTCATGCATGTCATTTCACAAACTTTTCATAATACTTCTTATCATATTCTTCATAATACTTCTTATCATATTCTTCGCGTAGCAGAACTTTATACCCTGTGGGTGATCAGTCCACAGCAAACATAACTTTATACCCCGTGCTGAAAGGTCCACGGCCCCATAACATATAACTTTATACCCCGTGCTGAAAGGTCCACGGTCCCATTACATATATCATATATCCGTGCTGAAAGGTCCACGACCCCATTACATATATCATATATCCGTGCTGAAAGGTCCACGGCCCCATAAAATAACTTTATTTTCCGTGCTGATAGGTCCACGGCCCCATAAAATAACTTTATTTTCCGTGCTGATAGGTCCACGGCCCCATAAAATACTTTATACCCTGCTGTTGATTCACAGATCACGCTTTTATACCCTGCTTTCGCAGGCGTGACTTTTATACCCTGCGATCAACCAGCAGCCATCTTGTCTTTCGAAAACTTCAAACTTTTCTTGTAAACACATGTTCTTTCGCAAAGCAATTCTCAAATCAAATGCAAGTGCCCATGTCATGATGCAGAATGCTCATGTAACATCATATCAAACGTGTAAACATGCACACACACTTTACATATCAAGTACAAAGTCCTGAACCTCTATCACATCCTGCTCGTATCATTTCATGTCCCTTTGTATTACGAAATCATCTCGAGTTCACACTTAACCTTGCTCGTTC
Organism: Eustoma russellianum; assembly: GCA_036186865.1. Classification (NCBI taxonomy): domain Eukaryota; kingdom Viridiplantae; phylum Streptophyta; class Magnoliopsida; order Gentianales; family Gentianaceae; genus Eustoma; species Eustoma russellianum. The sequence goes on from AP025044.1 coordinate 38,978,062, forward strand.
ATACTTCCTCAAACACACCCTTTTCGTACCATTTTGTGCTCTTTCATATTGCTAACTCACTTTGGATTCATACCTAACTTTACTCATTCACACTTAACGTTTACAACTCAAATACACCTCATTCATACCACTTCATGCCCTTTCGTATCACGAATCCACTTCGAATTCATACTTAACCCTACTCATTCACACTTAATGTTTACAACTCTAGCACACTTTCAAAACACTTTGTAATTTATGAACAATGGAAGATAATAAAGGTATATCACACACATCTTACATATCAAGCATACAGTCTTGCACCTCAAACACTCCCTGTTTGTATCTTTCCAAGTCCGTTCGTCTCACTAATTCACTTGGGATTCAATCTTATTCTTACTTAGTCAATCTTACCATCTATTCCCCAATTACACCTCAAATACCCTTGCATTTTATGTTCAAAGGAAGTGTATAAAGTTGCTACACTTACATAGGGCGCCTAAAGGGTCAAAAAGACTTCCAGTATACTTGGAACGCCACATGAGGCGCCTAAAGTGACATAGAGCGCCTATACTAGGCGTTCGAAGTGTTCGGGGATGTGCCGTAGACATTGAACGCCTACATGAAGCGCCTAATGTGACATAGAGCGCCTTATGTAGGTGTTCGAAGTGTTCGGGGATGCTTCAGGACACATTGAATGCTACATTAGGCGCCTAATGTGACATAGAGCGCCTAATGTAGGCGTTCGAAGTGTTCTGACGGTTCTAAATTGCAGTTTTTCTGTACGGGAAAGCTTCAGGACACATTGAACGCTACATTAGGCGCCTAATGTGACATAGAGCGCCTAATGTAGGCGTTCGAAGTGTTCTGACGATGCCAAACTGCAGTTTTTCTGCAGTAACTTCCTCTCCAACACCCTCCTTCTTCAACCTTTTCATTTTCAACACTTAATGATCCATCTTAACATCTAGATTCATCTTACTTAACACACATCTAAACATGAATTGATGCCTAGCCATGCCTAACAATATCCACTCTAGCCTTCAATCATTCACAACCTTCAAAAGATCTCATCAACTTCCCAACACAACAAGACTACAGCAATGTCATCACTCATCTCTCAATTTCCTGCACTTACTCTCAACATCTAAGTGTAGACAATCAACATAAGAGTAGCGCAAGACAATAAGCACGTCAAAATATACACTTTTATGGGCATGCTTGACAACAACAAAGCACCACACAACTATTTTCAGAACTATGGCCCAAAGAACAATACTTTACACAATTAGCAACAAGACTTACATATAACAAAGCATTTAAGATAGACAAGACAAGAATACTAATGTGTGATTCATGTTTTCTCTTTGTAAGAACATAGGGCCTAAAGTATCAAAATTTGCGTAAAGCGTATAGAAAGATTACTTGCCTTTGTTTCTAGTTACGCTTACAAGTGTATGGCAGAATTTCTGTAAGGATTGGAACTAGGTTGACCTTCTTCCTTCCTTTTCCTTCTCCTCTTCTTCTTCTCTTCTCTCTCTTTTCCTCTCTTCTTTCTTCTCTCTTTTTCTCTGCAGCCGTTTCTCTCCCCCTATGGCTCTCTTTTAACCGTCCCCCTTGTATGAATGGGGAGTTACACTATGTATTGTGTAACTTCCCTATCCTTTAGTAGGGACTTTTAGGCAATTTCCTTAATTATCCTTAATTATACTTTTGACCCCTTTTCTTATTCTTCTATGCTTTATGTAACTAGGTCCCATAACCTACAAAATTAATTAAGTTGCATTTAAGGTTGACCTAACATATTGAAAGTCATGCTTAAAAGTCACGGGGTGTAACATTCCACCCCCTTACAAAAAGTTTCGTCCTCGAAACTTACGTACCTTAGTCGAAGAGCTGAGGATACTTCTCCTGCATCCTCTCTTCAAGTTTCCAAGTAGCTTCCCGTTTCATGTGATTGCTCCACTGGACCTTCACATAAGAGATCACCCATTTCCTCAACACTTGGTCCTTTCGTTCTACGATCCTCACAGGTATCTCTTCATATATAACCTCACTATTGAGTTCCAAAGATTGTGCTCCGAGCACACTGATCGGATCCGTCACATACTTCCTAAACTGAGATATATGAAATACCTTTTGGACTTGCACCAATACCGGAGGTAACGCCAACTCCTATACCAAAACTCCCACCTTCTCAAGTATCTCATACGGAGCAATAAAACGGGACTTAAATTGCCCTTCACTCCAATATCATAGTACTTTTTTTTAGGTGATATTCTCAATTAAACCTTTCCACCTACATTAAACTCCAAAGGTCGTCGTTTAGAATCCGTCTAACTTTTGTTGTGGTCCTGAGCCGACTTGAGTCTCTCTCGAGTGATTCTCGCACTTCCTAATGTCTTCTCGAGTCGTTCATGTTCGGTGATGGTCCTCCCACCGAATTCATCCCAATAAAATGGGGAGCTACACTTCTTTCCATACAAAGCTTCAAAAGGAGCCATATCAATTGCATTGTGGTGACTGTTATTATGATAGAGCTCCATTAACTTCACCATTACATCCCCAACTCCTTTTGAAATCCAGGACACCAGGTTTTAATATGTCTTTTAGGGTATACGTAGTCCGTTCAGACTGTCCATGTCTGAGGGTGATAGGATGTACTCATCCTTAACTCCTTACCCAGGGCCCTCTAGAATACTATCCAGAGCTTGGAAGTGAACCGTTGGTCTTGGTCAGACACTATACTTATTGGAATACCGTGTAGGCTGACAATGTTGTCCATATCTAAATTTACCAACTTCCGAGAGATACTTCCTTCGAGACCGATAGAAAATGTGCAGGTTGGTCGATCGATCCACAATCACCAAAATCATGTTATATCCACTTCTTGTTTTCGGTAATCATCCACAAAGTCTATAGTAATAAGTTCCTATCTCTACCCCGGAAGCTCCAACGGTATCACTAATCCACTAGGTTGTTGGTGTTCAGTCTCAACTTACTGACATACCGGACACCTGCCAATGAACTCCGCAATATGTCTCTTCATCTTACACCACCAATAATATTGTTAGCGATCCTTGTACATTCTGGTGCTACCATTATTTATTGATAACCTTGAGCTGTAAGCCCCCTTGCAAAGTTTCTTTTCTTAGCTCATCTAAATCATGTACACACATTTTTTCCTTTAACATAAGTTCCCGTCCACATTGGTCTAAAATCCATCAACCTGACTATACCTCAGTTTCCCAGCAATATCACCCACAGTCTTATTCTTCTTCTGAGCTTCTTTCAACCAATCCATCAAACTCGGGGTGACGGTCAATGATGCGAAAACATTACTATAGAGTCAACAGAAACCAAGTTAAATTCTTCTATTTCTCTCTCAAGTGGTGACTGTCGCGCATGGTTAGCTTTTCCGTTTACTACACTGGCCACTTTATTAGCTTTTCCTGGATGGTAATTAATGGTTAAGCCGTAGTCCTTTTGTAGTTCCAACCCTCTTAGCTGTCTCATGTTTAGCTGTCTTGAGGCATACGCGATAACTCGTTCGTATTGCATCAAAACACAGTCTACAAGTGAAGTATCAACTAAACTCAATTTGGATGGAAAGTCATAACTTACGCTACAGTTTACGTACCTAGACTGTTTTTCGACACATCACTACATATCACAAACCCATCAGTACCAGAAGGTTGAGCCAATACTGGAGCTATGGTTAACCTCCTCTTAAGCTCCGTGAAGCTTTTCTCGCATTCTGCCGTTCACTCAAACTTGGACTTCTTTTGAGTAAGCCGACTGAGGGCTTCGCTATTGTCGAAATTCCCTCGACAAACTTCCTATAATAACTAGCTAGACCCAAGAAACGTTGCACTTCAGTGTCATTCGTGGGTCCAGACCACTCGGTAATAACTTCAACTTCCTTCGAATCAACAGTAATCCCCTTGGAAGGTTATATCTTTTATCTCAGAGTTCTTAACTATTACTTGTTTTAATCGATAGTCAATGTTAATGTGGAATCATAATTTGGTCTTGGACGCTTGGACACAGTACGAAATCTCCAACTATTCTAGTGAACCACAAAGGCGCTTAACAAATCCTTTTGCCACAAAAGAGGGGTTCACGCCGCTATTAAAAGAACATTGGTGACCATCTTGTCCACTAAAACCGTACCTCATACCACATCGACGACTTTTCAAATATCCATGGCAATCATGACATTGACGCGGACATCCGTCTTCGGCTGCTGAGCCGCTTCCCCCAGAGCATTCTTCCTCATCTCTGGACAATCTCTAACGAGATGACCTACCTATCCGCATCGATAACACACTCTTGCCAACTTCTCACATTCACCATCATGGCTCTTATTACAATGTGGAAAACTCCTACAGCCTGATTTACATCTGGGTTCTATGGTGGGGGTCTCTAAAATTTTCCCAACTGGACATCTCTTCTGAATCTTGATCCAAACATCCTGGCCTGCTACCAACTCAAATCTCTTCTCTTACCCTCTTACCTTTGTAAGAGTATCCTGCATCGGCCTCTCTTGCCACCACTCTACGGAAATCACTCTCGACGCAGAAGCACGCATCCATCATGTCCTCGTTGGTTCTCCTCCATGCGCTTACAATTGCTGACTGAATTCTTGAGTCCAAATCTCGCTCGAACTTTGTCATCTTTAAGCGATTATCAAGAATAATCGCAGGAGCGAACTTACCCGAAGCATGGACATGGTCGGCATACTCCGACATTATCATCCGACTCTGTTTTAGCCCGTCGAACGCCCTTATCTTGTCTAAGATTGCTGTTTCGGGCACGTAATACTTCAGAAAGGCATCACAAAGTTGTATCCAAGAGATCGGTGGGGTCCAAAATTAAAACTATTATAGAAAGTTAAATGATATACGCGCTCACACACACCCAACTCAGATCATACTTAGACTCCAGAAAATCAGCACTTATAACTAAGGATCAACCTTAAGGGAGAATCATATCTTAGGTATCTAAAAGATCATGAACCTAAGTTTCCGAGATAGATCTGAAGCCTAGTCTCTGATACCACCTGTAGCGCCCCGGCCCGATACCGTCATCGGAACCAGTGCACCCGCCGTAGCCTACTATGAGAACTACGAAGCGTCAAGCAGATCAAGCGTACATCCTTCATAATGTAAGATAAAAACCAGCGGAAACGTCATAAAATTTAAAACTTTATCCTCATTAATATAACCAGAAAGTACAGCGGAACTAAAAGGGTGTTCAGACAATTGTCTAACTTATTCCCAGTACAGCATAATAAACATCGAGTTTTCCAACATAAAGAAAGTAAGCAACCATCTATCTATTCCCATGTCCATCATCCCATTGAGCCCACTCGCCGTCGTCTTCAATAAATATCAACTCATATTCAGGCTCACCTGAAAAGGAACAGAGTAATTGTTCTTAGCAAAATTATCGCCAGCAAGTAACCCGTCTATACACCTTACGGAATCACACACGACGAGTCACCAGTGTATAAATCATTGCCCAAAATATAGGTGCTCGGGTTAACAAATAGCATCTCAATAAGAATTTCTCAAAACAGATAAAGCACATATATGGTACACGGGTACGAGAACAAGCATGTATTAAAACAACGTATCACATAAACAAGTCATAATCTAACCACGTTTCTTGCATATCAAGTCTTATGCTTCGTGTATCATGATGCATGTACTTCTTTAAAATCACCCACAACACCCATGCATATGTCTTCTTTCATAAACATGTCATGCATGTCATTTCACAAACTTTTCATAATACTTCTTATCATATTCTTCATAATACTTCTTATCATATTCTTCGCGTAGCAGAACTTATACCCTGTGGGTGATCAGTCCACAGCAAACATAACTTTATACCCCGTGCTGAAAGGTCCATGGCCCCATAACATATAACTTTATACCCCGTGCTGAAAGGTCCACGGTCCCATTACATATATCATATATCCGTGCTGAAAGGTCCACGACCCCATTACATATATCATATATCCGTGCTGAAAGGTCCACGGCCCCATAAAATAACTTTATTTTCCGTGCTGATAGGTCCACGGCCCCATAAAATAACTTTATTTTCCGTGCTGATAGGTCCACGGCCCCATAAAATACTTTATACCCTGCTGTTGATTCACAGATCACGCTTTTATACCCTGCTTTCGCAGGCGTGACTTTTATGCCCTGCGATCAACCAGCAGCCATCTTGTCTTTCGAAAACTTCAAACTTTTCTTGTAAACACATGTTCTTTCGCAAAGCAATTCTCAAATCAAATGCAAGTGCCCATGTCATGATGCAGAATGCTCATGTAACATCATATCAAACGTGTAAACATGCACACACACTTTACATATCAAGTACAAAGTCCTGAACCTCTATCACATCCTGCTCGTATCATTTCATGTCCCTTTGTATTACGAAATCATCTCGAGTTCACACTTAACCTTGCTCGTTCATACTTCCTCAAACACACCCTTTTCGTACCATTTTGTGCTCTTTCATATTGCTAACTCACTTTGGATTCATACCTAACTTTACTCATTCACACTTAACGTTTACAACTCAAATACACCTCATTCATACCACTTCATGCCCTTTCGTATCACGAATCCACTTCGAATTCATACTTAACCCTACTCATTCACACTTAATGTTTACAACTCTAGCACACTTTCAAAACACTTTGTAATTTATGAACAATGGAAGATAATAAAGGTATATCACACACATCTTACATATCAAGCATACAGTCTTGCACCTCAAACACTCCCTGTTTGTATCTTTCCAAGTCCGTTCGTCTCACTAATTCACTTGGGATTCAATCTTATTCTTACTTAGTCAATCTTACCATCTATTCCTCAATTACACCTCAAATACCCTTGCATTTTATGTTCAAAGGAAGTGTATAAAGTTGTTACACTTACATAGGGCGCCTAAAGGGTCAAAAAGACTTCCAGTATACTTGGAACGCCACATGAGGCGACTAAAGTGACATAGAGCGCCTATACTAGGCGTTCGAAGTGTTCGGGGATGTGCCGTAGACATTGAACGCCTACATGAAGCGCCTAATGTGACATAGAGCGCCTTATGTAGGTGTTCGAAGTGTTCGGGGATGCTTCAGGACACATTGAATGCTACATTAGGCGCCTAATGTGACATAGAGCGCCTAATGTAGGCGTTCGAAGTGTTCTGACGGTTCTAAATTGCAGTTTTTCTGTACGGGAAAGCTTCAGGACACATTGAACGCTACATTAGGCGCCTAATGTGACATAGAGCGCCTAATGTAGGCGTTCGAAGTGTTCTGACGATGCCAAACTGCAGTTTTTCTGCAGTAACTTCCTCTCCAACACCCTCCTTCTTCAACCTTTTCATTTTCAACACTTAATGATCCATCTTAACATCTAGATTCATCTTAATTAACACACATCTAAACATGAATTGATGCCTAGCCATGCCTAACAATATCCACTCTAGCCTTCAATCATTCACAACCTTCAAAAGATCTCATCAACTTCCCAACACAACAAGACTACAGCAATGTCATCACTCATCTCTCAATTTCCTGCACTTACTCTCAACATCTAAGTGTAGACAATCAACATAAGAGTAGCGCAAGACAATAAGCACGTCAAAATATACACTTTTATGGGCATGCTTGACAACAACAAAGCACCACACAACTATTTTCAGAACTATGGCCCAAAGAACAAGACTTTACACAATTAGCGACAAGACTTACATATAACAAAGCATTTAAGATAGACAAGACAAGAATACTAATGTGTGATTCATGTTTTCTCTTTGTAAGAACATAGGACCTAAAGTATCAAAATTTGCGTAAAGCGTATAGAAAGATTACTTGCCTTTGTTTCTAGTTACGCTTACAAGTGTATGGCAGAATTTCTGTAAGGATTGGAACTAGGTTGACCTTCTTCCTTCCTTTTCCTTCTCCTCTTCTTCTTCTCTTCTCTCTCTTTTCCTCTCTTCTTTCTTCTCTGTTTTTCTCTGCAGCCGTTTCTCTCCCCCTATGGCTCTCTTTTAACCGTCCCCCTTGTATGAATGGGGAGTTACACTATGTATTGTGTAACTTCCCTATCCTTTAGTAGGGACTTTTAGGCAATTTCCTTAATTATCCTTAATTATACTTTTGACCCCTTTTCTTATTCTTCTATGCTTTATGTAACTAGGTCCCATAACCTACAAAATTAATTAAGTTGCATTTAAGGTTGACCTAACATATTGAAAGTCATGCTTAAAAGTCACGGGGTGTAACAATTTGATCTCCGGAGTGCTACTGAACAAGGATAATATCAAACTTGTTCTCGAATCTGATAAACTTGTGTTGTCTAGAAATGAGGAGTTTATTGGTAAGGGATTCTGTAACAGGGGACTACTTGTACTTAACGCTACGTGTATTTTTAATAATAAGATTGCATCTAGTTCTGTTTATTTTGCTGAGTCCCTTGATATGTGGAATGCTAGACTTAGACATGCAAACATAGGAGTTATAAAGAAAATTAAAAACATGAATTTTATTTCTTATGATAATGATAGTTTTGACAAGTGTGAACATTGCGTTGAGGCTAAACATCATAAGAAACCATTTAAAAAATTTGATAGAGTTTCACAAAAACTTGGTCTAATTCACATTGACTTAGGTGATTTAAGAATCACGTGAGTAAAGGTGATAAAAGGTATTATGTCACTTTTATTGATGATTACATGCAAAAGTGCATTTGTTGAGTCATAAGGATGAGACCAAGTCTATGTTTATTAACTACAAGAATGAAGTTGAAGACCAGTTAGATTTAAAGATCAAGAGGCTTAGGACAAATAGAGGTAGTGAATATAGTACAGATTCTTTACAAAGGTTTTATGAAGAAAATGGAATTACACACCCCCGTATACACCTTAATCTAACGGAGTAACCGAAAGAAAGAATAGAACGCTCAAAAATATGATGAATGCGAAGTTAGTTAGTTCAGGATTGACAGACAATATTTGGGGTGAGGCGATCTTGACTGCATGTCATATTTTGAATATAATACCAAGAAAGAAGTTAGATAAAACACCTTATGAGTTGTGAAAAGCATATGCACCCAACCTGAGTTATTTGAAAGTGTGGGAGTGTTTAGCTAAAGTTGTTATTCCTGATTTTAAAAGGATTAGAATTGGGTCTAAAACTCGAGATTGTGTGTTCATCGGTTATGCTCAGAATAGTGCAGCATATAGATTCATGACTATAGATAATAGTTCTATATTGAAATCTAAGGATGCTGAATTCTTTGAGCATATCTTCCCTATAAAGAGACAATCCGAAGTTGTTTCTAAATTTGAGATATGTGAGTCAAGTAAATCCGTAATTAATAAAGAAGTTGACTTACCTAGGAGAAGTAAGAGACAAAGAGTTGAAAAATCGTTTGGGAATGATTTTATATCTATTTTAATTTTAGAAGATGATCCTAAAACTTATGGAGATGCTATTAAGTCAATAGATTCTAAGTTTTGGAAAGAAGCTATCAATAGTGAACTTGAATCAATTCTAAGTAATAACACTTGGGAATTGGCAGATTTGCCTAGAGGTTGTAAACCTATCAGTTGTAAGTAGGTCTTTAGAAAGAAGCTAAAGGCGGATGGAACCATTGATAAGTTTAAAGCTAGGCTTGTCGCTAAAGGGTTCATGCAACAAGAAGGTATCGATTTCTTTGATACATATTCTTCGGTTGCTAGAATCACTATCATTAGAACGTTAGTAGCACTTGCCTCCATTTATAAACTTGTTATCCATCAAATGGATGTAAAAACTGCGTTTTTTAAATGGAGATTTAGAACAAGAGATATATATATGAAACAACAGGAGGACATGATAGTTAAAGGTTAAGAACATAAAGTGTGTAGACTTAAGAAATCTTTGTATGGTCTTAAGCAAGCACCTAAACAATGGCACGAAAAATTTGATAATGTAATGGTCTCAAATGGTTATGTAGTAAATGAAAGCGATCGTTGTGTGTATAGCGAATTTGTTGACTGTGATGGTGTCATTATTTGTGTTTATGTTGATGATATGTTAATTTTTGGTAACAACATAAATGTTGCAAATAACACGAAATCATTTATGTCTTCTGTTTTTGACATGAAAGATATGGGGAAGGCAGATTTAATCTTGGACTTAATTTAGTGGAGAAATGCGGGGGTTACTTACATTCTCAAGAACATTATGTTGAGAAAATATTGAAAAAGTTTGATCATTTTGATGTGAAACCAGTTAGTTCCCCTTATGATCCACATGTGACTTTTACAAAGAATAAATTTGCAAGTGTGTCACAATGTGAATATGCTAGAATAATCGGTAGTGTAATGTACTTGATGAATTGCACTAGACTTGACATTGCATATATCGTAAATAGACTTGCAAGATATACTCATAATCCTAACGAGAAACATTGGTATGCATTAAGAGGATTATTGAGATATCTTAAAGATACAATAAATTTAGGACTCATGTTTAGTGGTTCACCCGCTGTTTTAGAAGGCTATTGTGATGCTATTTGGGTGACTGATAATGACAAGATAAACTCCACTAGTGGATATGTGTTTACGTTGGGTGGTGGAGCTATCTCTTGGAAGTCATTTAAACAAACATGTAGTGCAAAATGGAATCTGAATTCATTGCATTAGAATTGGCGAGTATGGAAGCTGAATGGTTCAGGAATTTACTTGTTGATATTCCTTTTTGGTCAAAACCTATGCCTTCTGTATCTATTCATTGTGATTCTCAGGCTGCGATCGCATGAGCAAAGAACAAGATTTATAATGGGAAGAGTCGGCACATCCGTCTAAGGCACAATATTGTGCGTGAGTTGATAAGTTCAGGGGTGGTAAACTTGGAGTTTGTAAGAACCAAGTTTAACCTTGTTGACCCTTTAACTAAAGGACTAAATAAGAAATTAGTCTATGAAACGTCGAGGGAAATAGAACTTATTCCATCTGTAGAGAACTCTTCATGACGGGAACTCAACCCACTATTAGTAGAGATCCTACAAATGGAGTTCAATATGGTAAAAACAAGTCATGAAAGAGTTCTATGTTATACTATCAAAGTGGTCCTCTATAAGGTGTTGTTGTTGATAGTGCTCGCTGTAAAGAATCGGGGGTGAGATTTTGAGAATCTCTTAATGAAAATCATAGCCATGTTGTATGGTGGTGTGAGCAGTGCACACTTGATGAATTTCACCTATATAAGCTTGGAAGTGGTGCCGCTTCCTGTGAGAGTCTGGAAAACTCTCTAGAGAGCTTATGAATCCCGAGATAGATGCATGGTCGATATCGCACCAAACCGCGAACTTGAAGAAGTAGATAATGATACGTCTTTTTGTTGTTCATATAAACAATAGTGGAGTGAGATTCAAGGCGAAGTTCATCTTACTTTCGTTTATATAACTCAAGTTGTACTACCGGCGATTCAAGACCCCAAGTCATCGTATCCGTTATGTGTCATTATCTTCGGTTAATAATGGAGAGGTTAGTTTATTACCGTTCAGAAATGTTTGTATATAAGTTTGGATCATGTGGGGGATTGTTGGAAAAGTACGTTAAAGTACTTTAAAATGTGCTCCAAACTTATATAAAAACTTGTTTGATGTTGCTTGGGAGATTGAAAGATGATTTGAACACTTTGAACTTGAAAAAGGTCACTTGGATCGATCCATGTGTAGGCTGGATAGAACCAAGTAAAAGCTGGAATAAAGTTTGTGTTCTGTTAGACATAGATCGATCACATGTGGTGTAGATGCAATGCTGAAACTCTCTGTCCAACATAGATCGATCACATCGATCGATGCATCTATCGATCTATGTTGGCAGGATGTAAAGTTGGAAGTCTCTGTCCGACATCGATCGATCGATGTGCCAACATTCAGAACCTTTCAGTTTGAATTGCATCTTTGGGTCCAAGATTCACCTCTCTTCACACATGAACGTCATGCAACTGACTTGGAGGGATTTAGAACTGCTGAAATGAGTTTCTAAACATGTCTTCAACACAACCCAAGGCTTATATATAATATGCCTTGTTATCTTACTCAATATACAAAGTTTTGCAAAACTTTGAAGATTTCAGCAATCTTGTCTTCTCCACCTCTTCTCCTCCATTATCAATCACTTCTACATCAAGTTCAAACTCTCTCTAGTAGACCAAACTAAAGAGAGCAAGGCGTTATATCTTGGGAAGCATTACTCTTGTTGTCTATCTTGCTCATTGGTAGAGGCTAAAATGCTTTAAGGACAAAATTATATTGAAAATCATTTCGGCTTTCTTTTGTTAGTTTTCCTGTTCGGTATTACCATATTTCTAACATATATATGTGTGTGTATGTATATATATACACATACACGTATGTATATATGTATATATATTTATGTATATAAATATATACATATATACATACATACACATAAATAGATACACACACATACATATATGTGTGTATATATAAACATATTAAAAAGTTTAAAATTTGTCTCATAGAAAACCTTAATAAGGAAGACGCCGAGAGGTTGAAAATCTTCATGATGGGAGAACAAAGCATATCTCTTTGGATTTGTGTACAACGATTTGCTTTCTGCGTGTTAACAGTACCCTTGATGTTTGAGTCGTCGTACATCAGCAAATATTGTTAACTATAACGGCTTCTATATTTTCAGTGGGTTGTTAACTCATTACTTCTTTGGTGTAGTGTTCCTCCTTTTTATCAGATTTTGCGAGGTTTTCAACCAATATTACTGGAATACAATTTTTAGATAAGAAATAAAACACTTCTGGATGTAGCACATCGATCGCCTGAGCAGAATGCTTTTTGGATTTTGGCTCATAGAATAGCTAAATTAGAGATGTAATTACATAAAATTAATCTAGACCTGGACACATGTCATTTTGTAGTTCAGCTTAGAGTGTGTATCTAAAGTTAATTCAGATCAGAAAACAATAGATGTTCGGGTCTAAGGAGATGAAGCTCTGTCAAATATAAGTTCACCTCACTTTAGCTAAAGCAGACTTTCCATGGAGCCTCGTCTAGCTCACCTTGTAATTAGATGATAGATTGTATTTAAAATTGTCGGTTTAAATCTTAATAGACGTAGTGTGGATGTTTAAACCTTGCCGTCAGCGCTTTATACCAGAGCAGGTTTGGTCTCAGACACTTTGTGGATACCAAATCTTGAGTCTCTCACCTAATAAACCGCTGAGTGATCTGATTTTTAACATATACAGAACTCTTTAAAACTAAGACGATATAAGCTCTAGTTCTTTTTACATCCAAGACTTTATAGATGCACCTCAACTTTGGTAATCATGTAAGTCATATTAGTGTCAAATCTATGCCTCACTCATATAATCTCATTTAAAACTCAACCAATGCATTAAGATTCAGGCGTACACTTTATAAACACTTCTTAGTTGATGTATGTTAGGAGGAGCGTTAGAGCAACTGATAAGGTTGCTGTTTTGTGATTTTGAACCGCGACAACAACTCATGCATAAAATATAGGGTAAAGCTGCGTACATTAGATCGCTAAGCGATCTGACACGTCTCTAGACTCTATACAAACTTAGAAATCTAATGCACTGAGAACGACTTTTTAGCTTATGCATGCAACCGCTACCCATGGACATATATAAAAATCTATGCCACACATTACCCATGGTATGATCAATAGAAGACAATACTTAACACTTCTACATATTTTTTCATTCTTGGCATCTTTCCATAAGATCTGACGATACACTTACAAATTTAAAACCTATAAAGAACTTGAGCGTGAAAAGTCTTTTTTCCTGATACCTCTAATTCTGACTTGGTCTTAGATATGTCGAATGCTTTATTGAACACCTTTACCATGGTATAATTACCTTGTCTGATATGTCTATATGTATAAAAATTGAGTTAAAAGTTTTTGATGAAAAATGTGTAGCAAACAGTTATGATTATAATCACCTAATCATATTCTAATATGCGAAATATTTATGTCATTACGACTACAGAATTCGTAATGTGTATTTGAGAGCAAAGGAAGCTAGAAGCAATTGAAGAGAGAAATTGGAAAAAAAATTTCTGTGTTTCTTCTTGCATTCTATTCCAATGTACAACGTGCTTTATACATCAATGACTACTATGTACAAGGAAACTATAATCAATCACAATTATGCTACAATTAAGTATAATATTTTCTTTCACATACATGAGAATGTATCAAAGAAAACATACGATCAACTCTTTTATTATTGGCAAAATATGAAGCACGTAATTGTTTGGCTCGAATGCATGTATCACAAGTAATATTAACTGGTGAAGAGGTAAATAACGTAGGAAAGAGACGATGTAAATAACCAAAAAAAGGATGCCCTAAACGGCGGTGCCATAACCACACCTGTCGAGCGAACGTCCCGGTGGCAAGATTAGACTGTCCCTGTTACGCCACCGCATCAACAAAATAGAGCCCTTGGCGTTCAATACCATGCCCAATGATCGCCTTCGTACGAATGTCCTGAACAAGGCAAAAATTAGGATACATTAGAACAATACAGTCAATTGCCTTAGTAAGTTGGCTGACAGATAAGAGTTTTGTGGACAAGGATGGTACGTATAGGCAATGATTAAGGGTAATATTTGGGGTAACGGAGATGGTGCCTCCACTTTCTACCGGAACAGAGGCTCCATTGGCTGTCCAACTACGGTCTTTGTTGGTCTAGTATGTGTAATAAGGTCAGATGGGTCACATGTCATGGTATCAGTGGCACCGCAGTCGAATATCCACTGAGAGGATGTTAGGGTACTGTGGGAATTAGGGTTGGATTTAGATGCGAGAGTGACTGCTGGAGGTAAAACATGTGCTTTTATTGATTCGAGGGCTGCAGAAGTATATTGGAAATTTTTGGGGGTTATCTAGTGAAAATTGGACAAGTTATGGGTGTCTGGGTAACATTTAGAGAAATCAGGGGTTAAGGCGACATGATCAGAAAACGCAGGGACTGAACTGATAATATTAAGTGCGGGGGCAGGGGGCAAATAGACAATTTTGCTGCAGTATTTAAAGACATTTTCAGCGGGTTAGGGTTATCCCTAACCCGTCTACCTCCTTCCTCTGCGCCGCTGTCAATGGAACTTGCTGTGGCCATTGCCACCACCATTGCTGCGCTACCTTTCTCTTCTGTTTTGCTGAGTCCTTGACTCTCAGCATTCTTTCTGCTGCCTGTGCCTAGGGCTGTAAACGAACCAAACGAGCCGAGTTTGGACAGGCTCGAACTCGGCTCGTCAGTGTTACCAAACAAGCCGAACAGGCTCGGGATGTTTAACGAACAAGATTTGACAGTTCAGACTCGGTTTGCCAAGTTAACGAACGAGCCGAGTCCGTTCGCGAACACTGAAGCTGTTCTTCAATCACCGAGTCGAATGCATGCTCTCTCCTCTCATCGAAGCTGTATTCTGTGTATTCTGTGAAAACTAAAGGAAGCTTGAATAGAAACCTATGTAAACAAGAAAAAGACCTTCATTTTCCTTCAATTTTTCAGCCACCTTCTTATCCCAAACACCCCTTTCCAAACTCAACCCACCCCTTAAGAGAGGTAGCCGGTGGCCAGTGCTAAAAAGAAGCAGAGAATACCCTAACCCCGTCTGAGAAACCAAATTATGGCTAAAAATTAGAGTAACAAATCAAACACAAATTAGGGCAAACGAAATGAGAGAAGAACTTGCCTACATGCTACAGTTTCCAGCAGAGAAAGAGAAGAAGGGTTGTGCCACTGTCCACGTGAGGAATGAAGATAGAGTGCTTGGGTGTTGCCATGTTGGACTGCTGCCGTGCTCGGTGTTGCGACTGCGAGGCTCTGCAAGCGAATGACGGAATGAAGAGAAGAGGCAGATGAGAGAGACGAAATAAGAGGTATGAATTTGAAGATTGAACATTAGAATTTTGATTTTTGAAGTTTCCTTAAAACGCAATATAACCGAGCCGAGCATGGGAGTTCACAAACAAAGCTCGAGATCGTTCGCTTAATAACCGAACGCCAAACACAGTTCAAACTCGGTTTCGATAATGCCTACTCGAGCCGAGTCCGAGCCGAGCCCGATTCGAACGAGCCGAATCATTCGAGCAGCTCGGATTGCTTACAGCCCTACTTGTGCCACCTTCTGCGGTAATTTGTGTGGCTGAACCGTGGGTCTTTCGCTTAAAATCGTCCCACCACTCCAGATATCCATGCAATTGGAAACACTTCTCCCTGTTGTGTCCCTTTTTCTTGCAATAGGTGCATTCTTGTTGCGATTTGTCTTCCTTTCCACGCGATGAGGGTGGTCCTGAGCGTGGATACTTCGATGGCCCCTTCTGTTTCCTGTACTCCGACAATGGTTTTATGGCCAACCCTTGGCCTACCCCAAATAATGACTGTGGTTCTGATAGGGTGAGAACTTCCCTCTGTACTCCAGATCTGCGAAGCTCATTGTACGCAGCTTCAACGGTGGGTCTTGGATCTAGTTTCAAAATATCTTTCTTGGCATCAGCGTATTTATCATTTACTGTAAGCAGTAGTTGGTACAGTATTTGCTCTTGAATCTTACGGTTGTATATTGCGATATCGTTGGGTGACTCCATGGGATTGGGATCCATGGAGTCAATGGCCATCCACAGTCCCTAAAATTGATCACAAAGTACTTCAAGAGGACGGTTTCCCTATTTAACAGTATAGCACTATTTGTGTAAATCAAAAATCTGGAGTGGATCACCTCCGGACCCATATGTGATAGCCAAACCATCCCATAAGGCTTTGGCCGTTGAATAACTTGACACATTATTTACTAAATTGTCATCAATATTGTCAATAATCCTTGTAAAGACCAGTTGGTCACTTTGTTCCCAAGAGGGATAGGTTGGATCTGTAGGTAGGGGGTGGAGGTACCCCTGTGATGTGGGCGCTCCTCCCCTACCACCAAGTGCTATTTTCATCAGTCTGCTCCATAGGGTATAATTTGTACTGTTAAGTTTGATTTTCAGGGTCAAATTTGCAGGCGGTGCAGGTTGGGAAAGGTTCATATTCTGTTGCAAAAAACGAGCAAATTGTTCAGAGAGATCAAATTGTGCAGGGAAGTTTGGGCTTTTTCTGGTGTTTCTTGGCTTGATTCAGCAGTACTGGGGGTTTGTGACATTATGTCGTTTTGGATATGCAGGTATATGGCTGATAATGATAGGATGCAACCTTGATCTAGTCCAGTTCAAGGTGGGTATCACAGGCAATGACGAAAAACAAACTTCAGAGCCTTTCGTCTGAACAGAACAACTACAGTTCTTGATCACGGTAGGTAAGAAACAAGGCAGTGATGAGTATAATCTCTGAGCCTATGATTTTACTTGACTCAAAGATTGCACAAGTAAAGCTCCTGCTCTGATACCATGTGTATTTGAGAGCAAAGGAAGGTAGAAGCAATTAAAGAGAGAAATTAGGAAAAATTTTATGTATTTCTTCTTGCATTCTATTTCAATGTACAGTGTGATTTATACATCAATGACTACTATGTACAAGGAAACTATAATCAATCACAATTATGTTACAATTAAGTATAATATTTTCTTTCCTATCTTTGACCCCTAAATTGCGGGATTGCTAATTACCCGGTGCTATCATTACGGGATTGCCAACACATTCTCTTTGACCCCTAAATTGCGGAATTGCTAATTACCCGCTGCTATCATTACGGGACTGCCAACACGTAATACGTTTTTCTGAGGTTGTCCCACAGAAGCTTCTCAGTATGATATATGCAACTTCTTCTTTTTTGTTTTTGTTTTTTTTTTGTTTTTGAGCAATATATATGCAGCATCTGATTAGTTACAATTCTACAAACCCGCAGGGCATAGCTCAGTCGGTTCTAGAGGGGGAGATTTGCTACAAGGTGCAAGGGTTCGAGTTTCGCTGCAGTGTGGGAGCAACATCTTCAGGCTCCAATAGGGGGTCTTGAGAGTGGGCTTCTTGTAGGTCTATCGGCACTGAGTCTCCCGCTTAACTGGCCACTGAGTAACTAATTTACATCCTTCCAGCTGCCTCGTCAGGTCGGGATGTATGGGTCCTTGAAGTTGAGGCTCAACCTTTTTGCTACAACATAGTTACAATTCTACAAGTTTATTCCTCCGCATTTTAAGTTTCATTTTCTGAGACATATCAGGATGATTTAACCCTACGGTTCTTCTTTTTCTTTCTCTTTTTTCCTTTTTTATGGGGACATTTTAGCATTTTCTACATTCAGATACTGATTAAAAAAATTGTTTTAAAATTTTCAGAATTTTATTAGGAGCATTCAACCAATTAATTCTTCAAATATATATAGAACAAATAATCCAAACTGACTAAATATTTTAATTTTCTACAAAATTTCTAATAATTCTTTCATTTGAAATCAGTTCTTCTATTATTCGCACTCAGCGTACAGCTCAGTTAATATTCGGGTTGGAATTTGCTCGGGTTGGAATTTGCTTCAAGAATTCAAGAGTTCGATTCTAGAGATACACACAGGTGTAGGTGTTCCACTGCTGCTAGGCTGAATGCCTAGTTTGCAGGAGACACCTTGTATAGGTCACTACGTAAGTCCTCACCCAACCTAAAAATCTAATAGACTCTTAATTTGCATTATTCACAATACTCTTTATACTAGAGCGGTGGGGGTTCTCAGATTCCTCTATTATTCGTTCGGACACTGAAACCCTACCACTGCCACATGCTGAAAAAAGGCTTGGACGTCCCCAGGACATAGCTCTACTGGTTCCGGGCAGGAGTTTTCGAAAGGGAGGTCAGGGGTTCAATTCTTGCCAAAGGTTAGAGAGACTCTTTCCAGCAAGTACATAATGTGGGAGCTTCCTTGGCCTGCAGGCTTGCCTGCAGTGCTGGAGGGCTCCTTATGCAGACTACTGTGTATATGAGCAAGCTCCTGCTAGCGGGCCGTTGAGTATCTGATTTACATCTTTACACTACCTTTGTGACTGGGTGTGGTAGGGACCCTTACTGGTTGGGGTTCAACCTTTTAAAAAAGGCTTGGACAAGTGGCAAGCTTGACAGATTTTGTACTGCAAATATCACAAAAGACAGCTTGCTTTTTTTTTCTTTCAATTTTGTGTTTTTATATCAGCAATCAATTGTAGGAAAAATACCTCAGAAGAAAAAAGGGACTCAAATCTACTACATGATGTTCTAGTAAGGCTTCGTTAATATAGTAAAGTTTGGTAATGAGTTTGTGATTAATTATTATGATTAGCCTCTTTGCTTGTCTTGTTTTGTAGCTCTTGGGTAAGGGACAAGATTCGAGACTTTGATACCTAGCTCATTGATACATATATATAAAGTAAATCAAATGATGTATTTTCAATGATCAGAAATACAAACGCAAACCCAAATCTAAATTTTCTAAGTACTCGTTTTACATTTATTTCTTGTAAAGATGACCTGTATTACTTATAGGTCTTGATTGTATATATCAAATGTACGAGTGAGTGGACATAGACAATACAACTTATATACAAAACCTAAAATACTTTTTACAATTTCCCTCTGAGAAACAAGATGAATATTAGAGTAACGTGTATATAATCATACATGATTATGCTATTGTGTCCTTACAGACAAACACAGACATATATGCCGGTCGAAAGGGGCGAGGGGAGCCGGGGGGAGGGGGGGAGGGGGGGGGAATCTACAGATATATTGTGTCCTTACATACATGGTGCATGAAGCCTCCAGGACATAGTCCAGTTGGTATCCGAGTTGAGGATTGTCAACAAGAGGTTATGAGTTCGAATCCAGGGACGCGCACAGTATATGTTCCTCTGCTACCAGGCCAAAGGACTGGTTTGTGGGGGGGCACCTTGTGTGGGTAACTGTGTAAGATCTCGTCCAATTTAGGAGGCCGCTGGACTCCTGATTGTGTAAGATCTCGTCCAATTTAGGAGGCCACTGAACTCCTGATTTACATCCTCCACGCAACTCCTTAAGACTAGAACAGTGGAGGCCTTTATTGTGTAAGATCTCGTCCAATTTAGGAGGCCACTGAACTCTTGATTTACATCCTCCACACAGCTCCTTAAGAATAGAACAGTGGAGGTCTTTTGGGTTTGGGTTCAACTTTTTGGCAACAAGACATGGTGCATGAATCTCAGCCTTATTTGCTTAAAAGGTGCAAATTGACCAAGTCTTTTGCTGGTGGAAAATATGGACCACATCTGAAGAAAGAAGATTCCGAAAAAGTTGTTGGGGGCAAGAAGGTCAATACCTCTAGCCATGGCTCTATATGTTTTTGTCCCATAAAATTTTGTAAAAGATATAAACAGAAGTTTAGCGGTCTATTAGATTGATAATACTTTATCAGAATCCATATAAGGTGTCTATTGCAAACTGGCCTAGCAACCTTTTAATCCAATTGAGGTGGATACAATGGAATACCATTACTAACCTAGACAACAGTATTATATCCACGTTGTACATGTTCCGATTCGAATACTTTTTCTTATAACAATTTCTCAATCCGCCTATCAAGTGAACTATGTATAAAGACCAGATTCCGAAAAAGTTGAGACGTTTTTGGGATCACAATATTACGTCTTCAGTTTAGAATAATTGGACAAGTTTCTATTGATTTATTTATATTTTTTCCTTATTAAATAAATGATCTGGCTGGACCATTCGATCGACACCATTAATAGGTAAATTTCTTTTATGACTAACGACTATTTAGCTACTTGTGTCCAATTATTGAACCTTAACCTAATCCTCGCATATATCTTTTTTAAATTAGATATAAATAAATTAAGATTTTATTATGGCAGTAGCAGATAGATTTTTATATGCTGCAGTATTATCATAAAAATGATATCAAGGACTGAAACTATAAGAGACAGGTGGTGTAACATACCATCTAGAAATTTGTGATAAGCTCTATATTATAACCATAACATAAACTTAGACTTATTTGTATATGTAAAAAAAACTTCATGAGCAATTCATTATCGCTCGCCCCTTATTTTTCATCATACATATCCATATGACCTAGAGTTGGATTTTATAGAGGACGAACCGAGAAAGCAAGTTCTGTGGATTGTCTAATGGCTTCAACCAGCTTTTGTATTTTGATTTCCCCGTTATGTACTTATGTTTGATGTACTGATAATACTGTATTCGGATATAGCTACTATGTACACATGTCGATGTTTATTTCACTCTATTTTATGATGTTTTCGCTATTCGATACATGTTTATGATAATGTGCATATGGATGTTATCAACGTCTGTGCTTCTCATAGCAAAGTATGGCAGGTGTACCGTGCTGAGACCTTAGTCCCAGACGCGACGCTACATGTTCATGTTTTCGTCATATGTATGAGTATATATCAATCCCAACATAAATATGCTTACTAAACGATTAAAAGTTTCAAACTACATTGTCTTCGGTTTTTCTATAAATTTCAAATTTTAGGATACTAAAAAAATTATTACTTTCTAAAAAATTTAAATTTAAATGTGGTTCCAATAGTGTTGTTGAAAGTATTCAAACAATACAATAAAATTATTCACTCATAAATAAGTTTGGCAATCTCCCGTGTGACTCACCAATACGACATAAATCTGCATATGCACCCTCCAACTTTAGCTTTCCTCTTCATAGGGCTGTTAAACAAAGCGAGCCGTTCATGAAATATTCGAGTTCGGTTTGTGTTGGTTCGAATTCGTTCGTTAATGATTTGTTAACGAACCGAATTCAAACATGTATTCGAGTTCGTTTAGTTAAACGAGTCGAACTGTTCGCGAACAGTTTGGCTCATTTAAACAGTTATAATGTTATCGAGCTGAACTCGAACCAATTTTAAAGTTCGTTTAGCCAAACGAACCGAGCCAAACTATTCATTTAGCTAAACGAATTCGAGTTCAAAAATTTAATATTCGGTTCGGCTTGTTTCGTTAACACCCCTCTTTATATGTTTGGGTCATAATCAGGTCAAACTCAAAACTCACATATGATTTGGCATATGAAAGATTCTAACCTGTGAAAAAAGTAAAAATATCAAACATAAAAATGACTCGCCAATCCAACCCGAACACTATCCGTCAACCAGGACATGACCCGTAAATATCATCCCAAATACGCGTTACCAACCCAAACATAGCCTCCTAATTTTAAATATTTTAAAATTTTAGATTGAAGGTCAACTCAAATACGATCGGTAAACCTGACATATTCATGTTTGAATCTAGAAATCTGATGCCAAAGTAAATAGGTCAGATTTGAATTGGTTTTTTCAAATTTACCGCTCCTATTCGTAAAGTATGAAACAATGAGAATAAAATTAGTAATTTGTAACAATGTTAGTGAGTGCAATATACTAAAACATACCTCCTTAATTTCATGGATACCCAAAATGACTGGACAAAAAAATACCAACTAATCATGCAATTTATTTTTGATAAATGTTTACACATGTACATGAAAAATAAAATTTAAACTATAACATTGTTAATAAGTGTAAGGACCTTTACAAATAGAACCGTTCGAATATCTAAATAACCATGTAATTTGGTAAACGATTATCTTACCTGATAAAATTTTGTTCCACACCTCCTTTATGTAAAGTTGAATGATCCAAAATAAACGGCAACCATAATGATTTTGAAAATTCCAAGTCAAAGGAAGAAACCATTCAACATTTTAAGGAACAAATTTCTTACATCGACACGATAGAGATTGAGACCACCCAATTTAATGGGCATATCCCAGTATCACGGTACGATATAGATGAAAGACAGGTATCCAAGATCTGGTATAACAAAGTTTAAACTGTTCAGGCAGCCACACAAGGAGCTCAGTGTAAACGGTGTACCACCCAATTTAATTGAGGCACACATAAGTGAAAACTACCAATTACAATTTTTTCTTTCTCCGAGTGTGCTTGACTTCATCATCACAATTTTTTTTCTTGTTTCTTTCACTTTCATAGGGACCCCTCAAAGACCTTGACTTTGCCAATCAAATCTTCAGAATTTGACTTCTTAAGTAGAGGATCTAACCTAACATATCTTATGTTGTTTAGTCCTATATTATTTTTCTTCTACCATCCGCTAACCTACCCCTTGATGTGAATGCAGCAGATACAATATTGTTATTAATATGATGCAAGCACAATTAATGGGGATGAGATCTCCTGCCCTACATTCCCCTCACTCTATTTGTCACCACGCGACACGTGGCAGTAGGGGTGGGTGGTGAGGCTAGATGCGGGTGATCCTCATCTAGCCTCATCATCCACTTCTGATTCCACGTATCATGCGGTGACGCATGGGGTGAGGAGTTTGCGGTGAGAGGATCCTAACCCCAATTCGTGGATGCATACCATCGTATAGTCTATTCATTATACCATAGCATCGTATAGTCTATTCGTTATACCATAGCGTTTGAGAGTTGGACCATTTTGGTTCAAATAATGGAATGATATTATCATTATATTATGCAGATCTTTCTCAATGATCTAGATATTAGTTTGGATTTACTGCTGATCAAGATTATACTGTGCTATTTTTGACTTTCTTGGCATAACATGAATGAGTGTACCCATGAGCTATTTTGATGCGCACTCTTGAGTTAACGGTTTTAATGGTGCTAGAGTTCTGTTTGAGTCTGAGTTTTAACAGGTCGAAATTTTTTTTCTTTGGGTCTAATATGGCTTGCAGTGACCAGTGTTGTCTTTCTACCGTTGATGGTTATATCGACATGCATGATGATGTAGATAGTTAATATAGATGGAACTGATTGATACGATAAAAAGGGACCAACCGTATAAATATGCACGCTTTTTCCTTCGGCCAAGGTTTTGTTTACAAGGGTGGTTTTCCTTGGCAAGGTTTTAAAGCGGCATACCATATACGTTTGGTTCTCGTCCACCCCGTTTGTATACGTTTTACAAGTTAATGAAATAAAGTTCCTTTTTTTCCAAAAAAAAGTCTTAAGGCATCGGCCACATGTCATATCTACATTCGCCCTACCATCTTTATATTCTGACATGGAAATTCGGCATAAATCCTGACTTTACGGATACTTTTTAGCCTCTACGGAGTCTATCTAGGGACTTAGCAAGTGGATGGGATCCTCTCACCGCACGGTGAATCACCGCACTCTCTACCACGCGACACATGGCAGCAGAGAGGGGTGTAGCAGTGATGAGATCTGAACCCCTTACCAAGCACCTTACTTATACTCCTCTAGAGTCCTACAAAAGTGGTGGGATCTCCTAACCCGCATTTTTCTCACATTCTTTGTGACCGTCCGACACGTGACAGTCACAGAGGATGGTGAGACTAGATACGGATGACACGCATCTAGCTTCACCACTCTCCTTGACTGTTACATGTCGCGCGATCCTTTGCGACCTCACTACATGGGCGGTCAGAGGATCCTATCCCCCTACAAAACCTTGATACTTGTCCTTGGATAAGATCTTTCCGAGAGAATACTCTATTGGATCATGCTCACTCATAACTTGTTCTCGAATTTCCCATGAGACCCATTAAGGCAAGTTAGTCCAAGAGAGCCATAATTTCTAGGTCCATCCTATTATATAAGGAGCACTCCACCTAAAAAAAATTCTCACTTTTACTATCTCCTCATATTTCTTGAGCTCATCTGACATGGGCATCATATTTCTTGAGCTCATCTGACATGGGCATCAAAGTGTCTTCCCATAGACTCCTTCCCACCGCTGGTGACGTCTTTTCTCTTGCAGATACCAAAATTTTCTATAGGGAGTGCAGACGACTAACATTTTTTATTAAGACTAATATTTTTTTAAATTTTCCACGATAAGCATAGTCCCTCATGTTTGTAGGCCAAGCATGAGATAACGTCTCATTATCTATAAGCCTTAACTCAGTTGGTACTCAGATAGGAATTGCTCTCTAAGTGGTACAGGTTTGAAACCGAAGGCAGCTGCAGTGTGGTTATTTCACTGTTGTCTGAGCCAGAAGTTTCTAACCTAATTGAGATAGTGATGTTGACCCAATTTATGATGGATATCATGTGGGCATATCTGTATATGACCATCTCATGTAGAAGGCCGCTGAATTTTCTAATTTAAATCTTTTACGGAACTCCTCAGGACTCGAAGTCAGAGTATGAACTTTTTCCAAACTCTCCAAGATAACATCTCCTTTCCTGTCCCCAGACTGTCTTGATGATTAGGGGACACATGCAGCGACCCATCCACAAGTTCCCATTGGTCACCTTTGCGCGTCTCAAGAACATGGGTCATTATCTTCGACAAGAAAAGACCCTGGATTTGATCCTGGGAAGGCCCTCCCATACACCTCCGACAATTGCCAGTCTTGCGATTCGCCTGTTATAGCCTTGAAGCGACAGCCATCACCGCCACTGGGAAACCCTCCAGGATGAAACCCGCCCGCATCCAATTGTCATAGGGCGTATCTCCACCTGCATATTGATGTTCATCAAACCTCGTGTCCCCATATCCCAATAATCTACACTGTTGGATTTTCAGAGTTGCAGAGTATGAATGCGGAACATATATTTAAAGCATTTGGGCACATTGTAAAATATGGAAGCTTGTCCATTTACAAGTGTTTGTCCTTTTATAAGTGTTTGTCCTTTTATAAGGCTTCCTCAGAACTTCCACACAACTTCCACTAAAATGTACAAGTGTTTGTCCTTTTATAAGGCTTGTAAGAGCTAAGAAACCTAAAGCCACCAATGGCTCTCTAACAGCTATATTATATTCACAATTATTTATTTATCCACTGAGCTAGCGGATGCATACAGTGTATTCGTATAAATGCTTTTCTTTTCTGTTGAACTGTTCATCTCTTCAGTGCTGCCTCCAAGGTTTCTTGTATTTATCTAAGTTGTTTCAGCTCGGCAGCGTTGTATCTTTGTTGCCGCTGTCATTGTTCTGGTGTTGTTGTTTTGCTCAGCACAGCTTGGTACATTCATTTGTTTTTGCCTTCACCTCGTCTCCTCAGTACGGCATCCTGTTATTGTTGTTCTTCTTTAGTGCCTTTACTTCGTCACCTCGACTTGACATTATTTCTTTCAGCACACTTTATCACCTCGGCCCTTCTCATTTCAGCTCACTTCAGCACTTCTTATTTTGGTTTGGTCCTACATCTTACTCTAACACTTTTCACCTTGGCGCTTTATCTCATAACCATGGCATTGCATCGTTTCACATCGGCACTGCATATTTTAGCTCGATACTTCATCTCCTTTGCCCGAGTACTTTTACTTCTCTCCTCACGTCAGCTTGCTCCCTCGGTTCGGGACTTCTTCTGCTTTAAATCAACTTAGCACCTCAACTTGGCACTCCATCTCTGTCTGCCCTCATCTTTGATCCTCACCTCGGTATGACACCTTGGCTCGCCTATCGTTTTAGTCCTCTCCACTTCAGCTAGGTACCTCATCTCAGTATGGCACATTGGCTAGTATGCTTTGTTTATTTCTGCAGACTTATTCTTCAATAATCTTCCTTAAGCTTGGTGTATTTATACAATCAAGATTGTAATTGTCTGCAGACTTCACCAATGCTCCCTCTCAAGCTTGGTGTATTCATGAATACAATCAAGATTGAATTCTCCTTAGTCTGCTTCTAACTGTTGTCGGCTAGCTGCTCTTATTGAGTACCTAAAAACTTACGACAAAACTTGCAAACATTTAGTGCAATCGTACATCCATCAATATATTTTAACTTTCATCATGAGTAGGATAATGTAGTTACTAAAGTTTCTAGTTAGTTTTTATAACCTAAGTGATGCAAATCCAATCCATCTTTAGGCTTATATCATTAATAGCTTATAATTTTGTTAAACAATTGAGGTCTGTTCAAAAATTTTAATAGCTGAATGAATTTTTAATTTATGCAAAAATTTTAACCATAAAGTGTGAGCAGTATGAATTTAATCTTTCTTTATAAAACTAGCACTTTGTTATATCTAAAAAAAATATTCTAATGACACTGAATATGTGTGTTCAGATGTCAGATGTAAATCATCTTCATTTAACAATTCCATAAGTCATTCCAGTTTTAGAATTGTATGTCCAAAAAGTCAAACAAATTTATTCGGATAAATGTTTTTGTAATTTCAGAGAAAATAAAGTCATAATACACAGTTCGGCAATAGATTATATATCAAGAAAGGGTATAAATTATCTCTTTATATTTAAAACAAACAAAATCACTAATATTTATGAAAAGGGTTTACATTCCCAAGTAATTAATCGCATATACCTGATTCCGTTGGTGCAAGGTTGTCAGCAATATATACCTGCCTTCAGCTCAGCTCGGTCATCACTTACTGTTTAATTGAGATGAGCTCAATTCTGCATCGCTCTGTTTGGAAGCGGCAAGTTTTTCCTGAAATTATTCAGAGCACACACACACACACACATATATACACACACACATTTATATATATATATATATATATATATATATATATATATATATATATATATATATATATATATATATATATATATTATATTTTAAATGTTAAATTGCCAAATGTGCAAGTGGGAGCAAGTGAGAAACATGTCAACTGCTATGATACGATAAGTTACTCCCACTTGGGCAATCAGATCACCTTTTTCCTTCTCTCTTTTTGTTTATTTATCTTCTTCCCCTTTTCATATTCAAATTCTAGAATGGACAAAAAACGGGAAAGGGACTGAGTTCATACTCAGGCAAGCAACATACAAAAATATTTTGAAGATTCAATGACTTATTTAAAAATTTTGTATATTTTGAAAGATTCTTTGATCAAGTGGGCGTATTTGAGCAATGTGAGTTTAAGACTCCAAAGTCAAGGCCTTTAATGGCGTTTTAAACAATTCAAGAAGATCCCGGCATCACAGCCATGGCTCTCCGGGCCAATTCAAAAAATAGATTCCTGCACTATGGCAAATGCTCTATAGATGTCCTATTGAAGAGGATAGATCCGGCTCGGTGACCAATGCTCTATAAATGGCCTAACAAGAAATGATACTTCGACTTTTGAAGGCTTAAAGTCCATTTTTGAAATACAACCTCGGCTCAGTGTCCTTGAAAGAGTTGGGTATTAGTTGAAATACGACCTCGGCTCTATGGCTTTGGAAGAGTTGTTGAAATATGACCTCGGCTTTATTGCTTTGGAAGAGTTGTTGAAGTACGACCTCGGCTTTATGAGGATTCTTGAAGAGATGACACTTCGGTCGTCATCAAGAGACTTTATATACAAAGTTTTGAAGAAATGGCAATTAGGCCGAAATCGAAGTAAAAATATGCACAGAATATGGCACTCAGGGCCAATATCTGAAGAGTAGAAAGTCAAACTTGTTTCTTGAATTGTAACAAGTTGATTAATGTATTGTGACCCCTGTAAGATTTCAACCTTGCGGCTAAGACTCTCATTGTCTATTTAGGAGAAAGATTTCGGTATAATACCAAGGTTCTTCAGAAGCTTGTTCAGGAGAAAGATTTCGAGCTTATGTCAAGGCTCTTCGAAGCCCGTTTAAAGAAGAAGATTTCAGACATATGCCAAGGCTCTTCAAAGCCAATGAAGCAGAGTTTAGAAAATATTTACAAAAAATGTTAGAAAAAGAATTCACGGTCAGCTGAGAAGAAGTCATCCAAAAGAATGTGGTGCTGGAGAAACTTGAACACGTTCCTACCAAGCAACAGAAATGAATGGTTGTCTTTTTCACGTTTAAAAGCTTCAGTGTAGCAATCGTAGAATGAATCAAGAATTTGCAAGAATTGAGACGCAAGTCTCGAAAGATTTCAGCTCGGCAGCTAAAGTTCTTCACGACCCATAAAGATTTTAGCTCGGTGCTAAGGTTCTTCATAACCTTTAGGAATGATTTCAGCTCGAAGTATAAGGCTCTTCTCAGCCTGATTGAAATAAGATTTAAAAACATGTGTGAAGTTGAAGATTTTAGCTCAAATGCTAAGGCCCTTTACAGCTTGACTGAGACAATTTAAAAACAAATGTGTGCAGGTAAAGATTTCTCCCCCAAGGTAAAGGCTCTTCAAAGCCCAGTGAAAACATTTGAAAAAATGGTGTGAGGTTGAAGAGTGATGAGTTTTGAAAGAATTTTAGCAACTCATGAAAGCTCAGCTAGGTTAGTTTTCTAAAAAGAGTTTTCACAAACAAAGACTGCCCAGACGTATTCTCTTCATAGCTTCTTCTTCTTCTTTGAACTCATAGCTCTGATAACATGTTGGATTTCTAGAGTTACGGGGTATGAATGTAGAAGCATGTGTTTAAAACATTTGGATAGCACACATTGTAAAAGGCTTGTAATAGGCAAGAATCCGCCATTTTATAAGGCTTGTAATAGGCAAGAATTCTCAAGCCACCAACGGCTCTCTAATCGGCTATATTATATTTACAGTTGTTTGTTTAGTCCACTGAGCTAGTGGATGTATACAATGTATTTATGTAAATACTTCTCTTTTTTGTTGCAATATTAATCTTTTCAGTGCTGCCTTTGACGTTTTTTTTATTTATCTAAGCTGTTTCAGCTCCGCAGTGCTGTCTCTTTGTTGTCGTTGTCAATATCTTTGTTCTGCTGTTACTGTTGTGCTCAGCACAGCTTGGTACATTCGTTTGTCTTTGCATTCACCTCGTCTCCTCAGCTCGGCATCCCGTCATTATTGTTCTTCTTTAGTGCCTTTACTTCATCACCTCGGCTTGACATTCTTTCTTTCATCACACTTTATCACCTCGACCCTTCTCATTTCAGCTCACCTCGGTACTATTTAGGTTTGGTCCTATATCTTGATTCTAACACTTTTCACCTTAGCGCTTTATCTCATCACCTCGTCATTGCATCGTTCCACCTCATCACTGCATCCTGTCACCTCGGCACTTCATCTCCTTAGCCCGAATACTTTTACTTCGGTTCTCATCTCGGCTTACCGCCTCGGTTCGAGACTTCTTCTGCTTTAATTCAACTTAGCACCTCAGCTTGACACTCCATCTCTGTTTGCCCTCATCTTTGATCCTCACCTTGATATGACACCTCGGCTCGGCTATCCTTTTACTCCTCTCCACTTCAACTAGGTACCTCAGCTCAGTATGGCACATCGACTAGTTTGCTTTGCTTATTTCTGTAGACGTATTCTTCAAGACACACCAATAACGTTACGCATGGGTTCATATTGAAGCTGGCAAGTACAAGGGGAGCCGTCGACCCCCAGTTTCAGGACTCTGTTCAGAGGTTGTACAACAAGGAGAGTCACCCCCAAAATGCAAGTACTCGCCCCATGATCGGCCGCATCCAGAGCTTCAAACTGGCCCAGGTTGTTTCCGATGATTTCCGCAGTCCGCAAGTTCAAAACTTTCAAAGGCAGGCATAAGACGCGGATCCAGAAGGAGCAGGCATCAAAACTGACCTGTGGTGAATGTAAATCCCCCGTATACTCTTTCAAAAGTAGCAACTGCTCGTTGAAAGCCCAAGGACTTCGGCGCCAAACACGGTCTCTGTCCCTAACCCAGCCAAAGTAGAACAAAAACAAGTGAGATAGTTAGCTCTGACATTGCCCTCGGGAAACCAGGCTTTAGTAATTGTTTCCATAACCGCACCCTGAGTAAACGCTTTGTTTGATAAAAGCATGGCGAGCAAATAAACGCGCCGCAGCGAGTGCACCATTTGGTCGTCCAGCTCTTATGTCACCGCAACCAGCTCCTCCTCGTCCGTTAACGTTAAGTTTTTACATTTTGTGGCAAGGTCTTGCGCCATAGTTACGTGCGAGTAATAGAAACAGTAAAATATCACTACATGATAAGGTAAACTCTCCAAAAGTCAATGGGCATAGTCGCTCAATTGTTATTCGGATGTTAGATTGGTCTTTGAATAGTACATGTTTGAATCCAGAGATAGTATAGATAGGTGTTTTAATATTGTCAAAATTCCTACCCAATTAAGATATAGATGGGTCTCAGTTTACCTTTGACATCTTTGTAAATGTTCATCAGATCTAAAAGTATGTTGAATTCACTGACTGGTCAATAGGGTTTAGTCATAGAAATGGAAACAGGAAATATAGCCAACTATGCAGGAAAAACCCTCACAGAACTTCATGGGGAGAAAAATAACAGAAAAGTGCTGAGACACAAGACTCTTTTTATTCCGGTAGGCGAACATATTTGACCTTCAAAAGGCTTATCATAGCTTTTTATTTCACAACTATTAAAGAGACACCGATTCACATTTTTTATATATTAATATAGAGCTTTTTTTTTGGTATTTCTTCTGAATATTTTCTCATAAGTAACTTTTCCCTTATCTAGTATTTTTATTCTCACCTTTCGTGCCTGTTCGTTTGCATTTAAAAAGATCAATATGCATGTCTAGACATACACACATCCATATATATATATATATATATGCCTTCTTATTATATAAGGAACCAGACAACTCGCAATACAATGAACCTATTCCTGCATTAGGCTGTAAAAGATGCCTTCTTATTATTTTTCTATACTATAACAACTGGTTGAGGAGTGCACGAAGGGGCTCATGTGAGAGGGGGGGGGGGGGTGTTGAGGCTTGACAGTAATGCTGGAATGAACCGAATGATGATAGTTTTTGTTAATTATGCGCCTAATATAAAATTGAGACTAATATTATATAATCAGATCTTGAAGTACGTATCCTAAAAAAAAGGGGGAAAAGATCTCGAAGTGCTACTAATCTACCATATCTCATTAAACTAATAATCATGGTGGAGAGTTCACTGTATCTATCCATAGTTGGCATTTTAATAATTTTTTCTTTATTTAAAGAATTTCACTCGTCATCCTCGACATTATGAGCTGACTTTTCCTCTTTGGTTTTCTTATAATGCCGGCTCAATATAAAAAATCAATAAAATAATCTTTGACCCAAAATTCATGAAGGCAGTTCCAATCTGCAGAGAATCTCTCACTAACGGCAGAGCAAATTTTCTGAATACTGATGATGATATGTATTTAAAAAAAAAAAGCCATTTGTAGACTGTGTTGTGGAAACTAAGTCCCTCTCAAACTGTACTGAACTGCTGAGCTGACCTCAGGTCAACAAATCTGAGCAACAATGGACTGAAGACAACTGTCAGCTGAGTTGAGCTGAGCTGACAGATATGAAAAATAACCGTGCTGAGCTGAATAGTAGCTGAAGTGAAGCACGGAACAAAGACAAGATCAAGTGTGGTCGTGCTGAACTGAAAAAGAACTAAGGTGAAGCACTGAACGAAGAAGAGCCAGAGATAACAAAGTAAAGAAGTGCTGAGCTGATGTAACGAAGTGAAGCACAAGATATAGAAGGCCGACCTGTCATACTTAGAATTATTGTAAAAATATTTCACTGTACATAGCAAAGCTGTATTGGTAACTAGTCGTACCACAACCGTTAGAATTTACTGTAGATAAACAATAACCGCTAACAGAGTGGTCAAAATAGCCGTTATAAGTAGAATTACATACATATAAAAGGGAAACAGCTCTATAAATATGTTTTAACTTGAATGAATTTTCAAAGATTGAATTGACAAGTGTTTCGTGCCTTGACATATGATGAATTTCAGAAATATTCAAACCTCAGGAGTATTTCACACATAAAGGAAAACGTATTTCAAAGATCATTTAAATTTTAAAATTAAAATGGAAATTTGTACTTTGGATAATATTTAGGAACTGATGGTAAATTGGCTCCCATCTAGGTGGGTAACACTAGGAAGGGAAAAATTCAAAAAATATTGTAGTTTTAATAAAAAAAATTCATACATAAAGTACGTTTTGAAAAATTTTAAAATAGGTAGAACGTTTTTTTTAATAATGTCTTAGATGCTTCTAAGGGGTCAATCCGAATGGCGTTTTAGAGGCACCACTGAATGACGACTTGAACAAAATCGTCTTAGGGTCTTTACGACTCCATTTAGAATGGCACCTAAAGCACTTAGGTGTCTAAGGCACTACTATAACAAGGCATCCATTTCTACTTCATTTCAAGCGCGTCATTCGTTTTTCTCTCTTCAATTTTTGCCTAGAAATCAGAATATTTTTCTATTTTGTTCGTAGTGCTGAGTTGAAAAACAGAAGAACTTGCAGTCACATGATCTACGACGAGCAACATGATAAAGGCTCATGATAATGGCAAGTAATAGACTTTAACAAAATAAATCTAAATATAATAAACTTAACATAATAACACTCAAGCATATATTTTGCGTATTAAATACGGAAAGAAAATTTTCCACGCCTCTTATATTTCTTCTTTATGTTCCACTTTTTCTAAAGGCATTATAGAACAAATACACCAACAAAAGAGTGTGAGTATATTCGTTATCTGTATATTAATAACACCCGTTATTCCTCTCCAAATATAAATGAAAAAAATCAGTTAGCTTCCATCTTAGGAACCATTTTATAACATGTAACTTTTTCTTTCTCCTTTCAAATATTCCTTGAACTGACACCATTGACCAACATGCAAACGAACAAGACAACTTGACATACAATGAACCTATGCTATTATAAAAATTATTATTAATATTAGCCCCCAGGGCATAGCCCAGCTGGTATTCGGGTTGAGATTTGTTCTAAGAGGTCAAGAGTTTGATTCCAAGGACGCGCACAGTATGGATGTTCCTCTGCTGCTAGGCCAAAGGCCTGGTTTGTGGGGCACATAATATTACAAAAATGCAAGATCAAGGACTCTTAACAAGAATTAAAACTAAGAAACTAATGCATGAAGTGGAGGCCTTCCTATTTAAACATGTGCAAGATGAACCAAAGGAACTTATACATTGGGTTCACCTTATTGAACCTACAACATGATTTGTAAGAAATTTTAGAACCATTGTAAAATATCATTAGTATAGAATGTGTTCTTTATTTTGTTTTTTAAATGTTTATGTTGTATTGGTTTTGTTTGCTGGATTTCTTCTTTGACACTTCCAGTGATCACCAGATCATCAACATACACGACTACAACTGCTATCTTTTCTCCAACTGCTTTAACAAATAGGCTAGAATATGAGGCTGTCATGGAGTTCCTATTGCACACAAGGAACTAAGTCATTTTTCCATACCAAGCCCTTGGTGCTTGCTTCAAACCGTAGAGTGCTTTACGAAGTCTGCACACATAACTTGGAAACTTCTGACTCTGGAACCCCATAGGCTATAACATGTAAATCTCATGATCTAGCTCACCATTTAGAAAGGCATTTTTGATATCTAATTGCCACAGATCTCATCCCTTGCTAGCTGCTAATGCTAAAAGCACACAGACAGTGTTGAACTTAGCCATTGGACTGAATGTCTCAACATAATCAAGGCCATATTAGTAGGTAAAGCCACGAGCAACTAACCGTGCCTTGAGCCTCTCCAATGATCCATCAGCTTTGTTCTTTAAATTGTATACCTACTTGCAATAAATTGGATTTACACCAGCAGGTTTGGGAACTAGTTCCCATGTCTGATTTTCTTCAAGTGCCAATATCTCTTCATTCATTGCCTTCATCCATTCTTGACTACTTGCAGTCTATTCAAAGGTTTCAGGTTCCTGAATTTTTTCAATTAAAGCTATATTTGCATATCTGGGGTTGGGCCTTCAAATTCTACTTGACCTTCTTGGTTCCTCTGTCACCTAAACTTCATGATGTATTCCAGTATTCCAGGTATTATCATCAGTCTCCATAGGTTCTTCTTCTTCAGCTTCAACTACTTTGTTTCTATCAAAAAGACCACTTGGTGTTCTTGTTCTCCAACTGTAGTCATTTGTTGCTAAGATTCTCTATTAGGTAACTACCAAGAAGAGGCCTCATCAAACACTACATTCCTTGAAACATAGCATTTCCCTATCTACGGATCACAGCATCTCCAACCTTTTTGTTGCTCATCATATCCAACAAAAATTCATTTCGTAGCCTTCTTGTCCATCTTAGTACGAAGATAAGCTGGAAAAAAATATAACACACACATCCAAACACTCGAAAATACCTACAGGAAGGTACCTTATTCTGCAACACTTCAAGAGGTGACACAAAGCCCAGTTTTTGTTGAGGAAGACGATTAATTACATATGCAGTTGTCCTCATTGCTTTAGCCCAGAAATGTCCTGGAACACTCTTCCCACACAACATACTCCTACACACCTCAGCTAGATGTATGTTCTTATGCTCAGCCACACTATTCTGTTGTGGTGTGTTTGTGCATGCCAGCTATCTCTTAATTCGGTGCTGCCTTAAAAACTCATAGAACTCGTGTGAAACATACTCTCCCCCGTTATCTGTATGTAGACAACTAATAGTTCTTCTAGTCAAAAGCTCAGCATCTGTTTTACATTCCTTAAACTTGTCAAGAACATGAGACTTCTCCTTCATGAAGTGCACCCATACATATCTTGAGAAATTATCTATGAATGTTATCATGTACCTCATCCCACCAACTGATGCTTGTTTAACTGGCCCAAATACGTCTGAGTGAACCAATTCAAGGGCCAGTTTTGCTTTGTACTGTGAACTTTTGAAAGGTAGCTGATGTGCCTTTCCATACTGACATTCAACGCATACTTGTTCAGTCTTGATCTCAAGGTGAGGTAGACCCTTTAATTTTGATTTCTTCATCATCCTATCAAGTTTAGAGTAACTTACATGACCTAAACGTGAATGCCATAGATCTACTATTTCATTAAACTTTGTCTTATGTATATAAGTCACTTATGTGTTCAAGACATAGATAGAATCTACCTTTATACCTTTCACTAAGGGCTTTTCATGCACATCAACCTAAGTATACACCTTTACATCTTGAGGTACAAACAAAACATAATGTTATGAGGCTGTTAACTGGGCAACTGAAATCAAATTCTTACTCATACCTGGAACATGATACACATTCTGTAGAGGCAACATAGATTCATCCTGTTGAGGAGTAATATGAGTGTTCCCAACGTGAGCTATATGCAACTTGGCATTGCTTGCTGTGATCACAACTTTTTTTTCTTTGTACTCAAACACATTTTGTCATTTCTCTTTATCACCTGTCATGTGATTAGAGCATCCTGAATCCAGGATCCAATCAGCCTTATAATTCACATGGTTGATGCACCCATGTTCAGGGCATGCTCATCCTGTGTGACCTCTTCAACAGCCAAAAGTGCCTCTGCATCCCACTCCTCTTTATTTTTAGTCATCACACCATTGTTCTCAACATTTTCTTCTTTGACCAGCAATCATTTGATCTGTGACCTTTCTTTCCACAGTTAAAGCATTTTCCTCCAAAATGCTTAGGGCTGCATGTACCCTTAGAATTTTCACCCTTACCTCCATACTTGAAGCCTTGATAATTTAAAGCAGTAGTTTGATTGTCGTGGTTTCACGTGGATTCTAATGTTTGAAACTCATACTACCTTTATTTACAAACATAGCCTATTCTTCAGTCGTAAGACACCGTACTCATTTGTTTGGCTAATGCTTCTTGTCCTGCCAACAAATTTTCAAATTCAACAAGTGATGGCTGTGTAGGCCATCCTTGTACTGCATTAATAAACCCCCTAAATCCTAGTTTGAGACCGTGTATAATGATCCTTTTTGTTCTTGTGCCACCAATAGGTGCCTCAGGGTCCAGTCTAAGATTTCACGACATAGAGCTTTTACCTTGTAAAAATATTGAGCAATGGTTAGTTCACCTTGTGAAATTGACAGCAACTCACTTTCAAGTTGCCGGAGTCTTGTATCATTTTTATTGGAGAACATCTTTGCAAAGATATCCTAGGCGTCTTTTGGTGTGCTAGCATCTCGAATATGCTCTAGCACATCTTCTTCAATCGTTGTCTTCAATGCAAACATGGCTTTTCCAGTCTTGATCTTCCATTTACGCAAAGCTCCACTGGTGTCTTCCACTTCTGGGGGTGTAATCTCACTGCCATTGACAACCTCCCACAAATTTTGTCCTTGCAAGTATGAAATCATACAAGTAGACCATGAGTTATAATTTTGGTTCTTTATTTTCTTAACACTATCAGCCACCTGTAGTTCACTCATTTTGTGGATAGGATATTTTATGAGATAAGGAAAATAAAGGATGGCTCTGATACCAAGTGTTGAAACTAAAAACTGGATCCAAAATACAGGACTAGAATTAACGCAGTAGTATAGTTGGCACGTTCGGCTGCACCTGACACGTCTGGCTCTTTTGGCACGGCTGGTACGGTTAGCATGCTCAACTCACTTGGCACGCTCAATTAATTTGGCACGTCGATGGCACGGTGAAGTACAGATTCTTGCCAACTAAAATCTGTATTTCCCAGACATATAATACTAGTCTTACAAGCATATAAATAGGCATGATAAAACTGTTTTTCTACAAACTAGGAACCATACTTCCACTACTAACTTCTTTCTCAAGAATAGGAGCTTAACTTGGAGATGACTCCTACTAATTGAAAAGACATAAATACCAACTAAACTAATGATAATCACTAAACTAGACATGAACTAAGATGGTGTTGATTTGTCTTCACTGGATACATCAGATCGCGAAGCGATTCGATCCCTCTTCAGATTCTCGTCAAGTGCAGAAGCCTAGTTTATCGGAAATATCCTTTGTATTCACAACATATACTTTTATGGTATACTTTCAATGTTTACGGCTATTTTTTTGGTTGCAAAATTTTGTTGCATTTGAATTTATTGGATGGTCGCTAGCTAGTATGCAAATAATGCCCTTAGAAAGCTTGTCTGCCTGTCCATGTGATGTTCGGTAAGCTTTGGGAACTTATGCAGACTACTGTAGGCTTGTCTGCAGTGCTGGGAGCTCTTTATGCAGACTACTGTGTTTTTGACCAAGCTCCTGCTAGCGGACCGTTGGGAACCTGATTTACATCCCTACACTACCTTTTGGACTGAGTGTGGCAGGACCCTTACTGGTTGGGGTTCAACCAAATCGAAACATACAAACAACGGCACGCTGTTTAAACCACCTCCCCCCCCCCCCCCCCCCAAAAAAAAAAAAATAATAAAACCGAAATAAAAATCATTCTTTCAATGTCAGCCCTTTCTTTTTTATCTTCTTTTTTATTTTAAGTGATAAAATTGTCGTATTTTAGGGTCAGCTTATGTTGTATATTGAGGAAATGTAATCCGCCATCTAAAATCGCTAGATTAAGAAACTTAGAAAAGGATAAAATCATCCGACGTGATATTTGGCTCTGTTTGGTTTTTATTCATAACCTTTATTCTACATAAATTCGAAGAATATGTTTTACCATAAATAAATATTCGAAAAATAGGACAATATAAATTTTTCTAATGAGTACCGTTCTGCTTCAGATCTTATGTGCAGGTATAAGTAAAATGCTTTCTGAACCGGGTGTTGGAATATGTAATGTTTTGATGAAGTTAATGAAAACGTTAATTCCCAAATTACAAACTTTATTAAGAATCTAAAATGCTGCTTGGCAAATGTAGAATAAGCTTCACTGAGTTGAAACATAACTTCGTCCCTCTTCTTCGACGTAACAACGTTTGGTCTAAACTAAAAATAAAACCGAGTTCCAGTAAAAAAAAAATTGTTAATACCATTACAACAACAACATTACTCTATTGTCTTAGAGGATCCTCCGTCTATAGCTAGGTATATTGGGTCAGATATATGCAATCATACACATTTGTTAGAAACACACCGAGGTTGTTTCTCGATGATCAATAATGAAAATTGCGTCAAACTGTGTCGATCAACTACTACTTCACGCGCAATCAATTTAGTGAGTCATTTAGGTGGGGTCTGTAGCTCAGAGGATTAGAGCACGTGGCTACGAACCACGGTGTCGGGGGTTCGAATCCCTCCTCGTCCACAACTGTCACAAAGGGGAAGCACCTTTTCCTCTGGGGTAGAATGATGGGGATAGCGGACCAAAAGCTATGGAACTTGGGTGTAGGTCTTTTGTCGAAATGGAAAGCATTTTCTCATCATAGTCTAAAGTCAAAGAAGAGTATGTCCTTGATATCATTGGAATACCATTGAAATGGCAAAAAGTTTGCAACTATTGATAAAATCGTAGTTGTACTCTAGCAGTTAATTTTTATGCATTAAATACAGTTAAATCAAATTCAAATTAAACCAAAACTAGTGTACCCTCGACAAAATTAACTGAAATAAATCAGATTTAAAGCAGTCGAGTTTTTCTAATTTGAGAGAAGAGTATATTCATGACTAGACTTATCTCACAAAAATTACGACTATTAATGATGTAACATATGCAATATAGTGTTGATTTTAAATCTTATAACAAACTCTTTTGTATAGGATAATTGCTTTTTATATTTAGTGACATAATTTAAGCACGAAAGTTGTTAGTATTTGTTTTGCTAATAAATAAGTGTGAAAGGAAAAGTTGACTCAAAAAATTTATTCGAAGATGTGTTCTAATTTAAAATCATAATCATAATCCTATAACAGACCATGACCTTAGTGTTCTAAAACAAAACTTAAGGAAAAAAGTCACACTAATCAAATATGTGACATGATACTATTAAATCATTACAAAATGCATCTTAGAAGATCTTCACTAGAAAGAACGTTTTCGGTGAATTAGCCTTTCGTATTTGCACAGGGTCTAGATAGGAGTCGGATCGTTTCGCGATCTGATATACGCAGCATTACATTTGTGCAAGAGGCTGTTTCCACGACTCGAACCCGTAAACTTAAAATCATAAATCAGCAACCTTATTAGTTGTTCTAAAGTTCGTCTTCAATATCTTCACCACGAAAAGTTAGTTGGAAATTTTCTTTCCTCCATGGGATGAAAGTTGTAGGGATTAACTATTAAACAGGGTGAGAGTTGTTAGTGTAGCCATTCCTCAACAGGAATCACATCATATCCTCCCATAAAAATGGGATTTGGATCACCTCATCCCAAAATTCATCACCCCTCTTCTCACCGCACGACATGTGGTATCAGAAGAGGGTGGTGAGGTTAGATGAAGGTCACCTGCATCTAGCTTCACCACCCTCTCCTGCTGTCACGTGTTGTGCGGTAGAAAAAGGAATGAGGAATTTTAGGTGAGATGATCTCATCGGATAAAAATGTGCCCATGACCTGCTTAGTTAAGCAACTCACTTTTAAATTATGACTCAATTAACCAAAACTGGTTCTAATCACTTCACTTGATGCGTGTAATTACCGTTAACAACCGGCAAAACAGATCCACAAGAAGATTTTGTCTGTCCTTAAAACATGCGCGTGTCTACCCATAAGATGTTATCCTCTGATCTGGTGGTCCATTCTTAATTAAAGTAAAATCTTCATGTGGTCCCTTTTTGACAGGACA
>AP025044.1:39018457-39107617 GCA_036186865.1 Eustoma russellianum
GACACGTGGTAACAGAAGGTGGTGAGGATAGACGAGGATCGCATTACATCATCATGTTTATTGTTTCATGATCGTATTGTCACTGTATCATGTTTATTGTTTCATGATAGTAGTAAATAGGTCAAACGATTATGCATCACATCATCATGTTTAATGTTTCATGATCATAGTAAATAGGTTAAACGATTATGCATCACATTAGATTGAAGATAATATACTTTGCAAACTTCTTGCAACAAAAGTATAAGCCTTCACCAACCCAGTCTCAAAGAGCATTGTGGAGTATATAAATCAGGAGTTCAGTAATCTCTTAGGTTGGATGAGGACTTATGCAGTGACTCACACAAGTTGTCTCTCGCAAACTAGGCCTTCGACCTAGCAGCAGTGGAAGAACCCATACTGTGTGTCCTTAAAATTGAACTCTTGACCTCTTGAAACAAATTTCAACCCGAATATCAGTTCGAGCTTTGCTCTAGGAACATGTATTTTGCAAACTTAAAGTGATCAAGGGCATGTTTCGCTGCTACGGGGCATAGCCGAGGGATGGAAAATGGAGTTCTTACGGTAGATAGCATTTTGTTGAGGTTTTTTTTTTTTTTTTTCAAATCTCGTGTGTTTCTTTTAAGATAAAAATCTTATACCATTTAGCTTGGACTCTATTTATGACCTTTGTCTATTAAATTGTATTCTGTAACTTATATCATATTCGTATCAATTAATTTATGTGTAAATAAACGAGTTTCATCTTAAGATAGTACCTTAAGACTTTCCTATTACTAAAAAATCTCTCTATTGCAATGCTACATATTTCTCCTAAAATAAAGATAAAAGAAAACTAAAAACGTTTTCGGCAGGCAAATTAAAAACAAAACAACTGTCAGATCTGTTGATCCTTTGTGTCTTTTCTCTTAAACGGATCTTTGAGAAGAGGGCCATATATATATATATATATATATATATATATATATATATATATATATATATATATATATTACTTTTTTATTTCTTTCTTTATAAACGGGGGTGACTCACATTTTGTCAAATGCCTCAGATAATCGTCGCATTCTTTTGAATTTTCCCCACCCTAAATTATATATTCCATTTGTCTCAGACAAAAATTGTTATAGTGATCACATAAATCGAAGTAAAGTGAGCTAGATGAGAAAGAAGAAAGTGGTTTAACGTAATGAAAATTACGTGTCGATCAACAATTACTTCACAATATAAGAAGCGCAGCCAATTTAGTGAGTCATTGTGTTTTATTCCATCATATTATAAAGTCAAAAGAATGGTGTGTTCTTCACTCCATCGGAAACACGGAAGTTGTTTCCCAAACTTTAAAGTATGATTACTTGAAAATAAAATCAAGCTCACTGTCAAGACTTTAAATATTTTTACTTACCAATTTTACCGGTAAACTTGATACACCACACGAAACCTGAAGAATGTAAAATAGGATAATGACACAATAACTGAAAAACTTTACACAGCTACAAATGTATTTCGGTAAGGATCCCATTCTAAATTTGTGTTGCGTGCAATTTTGATTTTTTTTTTTTTGGAGAACCGTGCAATTTAGTTTAACAACTATCATTAGGAGAAAAGTTTAATCATGAACGAGTTAAAATTAGGGGTAATTATTTTTACACTTTTTGTGTTTATACGTAATTATCTCTAAATCCTCTCTAATTTAAATTCGACATTTACAAATAGTATTTTTCTGACTAAACTGGAAATCAGAATTTTCAATAAAAAGGGGTAAAAAGGTAAAAAATTTGTTAACCAAAAGAAGTGTCATAAATTATATTTTAAACCACATTAAGTCAAAAGATGATATTTTCAGTAATATTGATTAGAAACTCTTGCTTTCATTTAGTCCATACATAGTCTGAATATAGAGTTTATATTAGAGGGGTGCAGGAATACTTACGTCTAAACACATAAAGCGTAAAGATAATTAAAATTATTCAAATCATCAAATCTGAATAATTATCGAATCATTCTTTCCGGGCTCTAACGATATCTTTTGATGTTATTGAGATATAGTGAATATGATTATTGTTGTTGTATCATATCTAAATAATTATGTAAAAAATTTTAAATTCTTAACAAAAGTTTGACCTCATACTTTTCACCTTTATGATCGCAATAGAATCCACATTTGAGTCCCCATCACTATGGTTACCTTTTTCAATTTTCACCTTATCACAGTTTTTCACCCTATTCTTTTACTGTCATCGTAGTCGTGAATCACCGTCCCACCACATTAACGCACCACCAATTTCAGCAGGAACTATTATAGCTTTTTCACATAGTTATTTAATTTTCCTCTCCATATTTTTGGACCAAAAGGTCATACCATGTTTCTAAGGATCTTCACTGTCTCAGTCTTAAAAAATGTCTTAGCCACAAAAAGTATTGTAGAAGATGAAAATCAGGAACTCGGTGACCTCTTAGGTTGGAGAAGTCATACATAAGGAGACCACACAAAGGTGCATACTTTTTGGTGACATTCAAGGTACGTCACGTATAATATAAGATCATAGTCATCCGCATAAGTGTGACAATGCTTGAAACTTTAGAAGGCATATAAAGTGGGGTAAAGTATAGAGTTTGGATCTCCTCACCCACAATCTTCTCACCTACTTTTCTACCGCACGACATGTGGCAGTAGAGGAGGACGGTGAGGTTACATGAGGGTGGTCCGCATCTAGTCTCACCATCCCTCCCTACTGCCACATGTCGTGGGTTAAGAAGTGTGTGACAGAATTGTGGTGAGAGAATCCGAATTCACAAGTATAAATGGTCAGAAGATCAGCAATGATAGAGCATTAGGTATGGTGGCCCTTTGCTTAATTTTTTTGATTCACCAGCTCTGCAAGGTGTTAGTGTTGTTAAATTTCGAACATAATAAAAATCTGTCTGGTAAACAATTTTTAGAACTTGTTTTACTCAATATATCCACAAATTAATCTAAATTCAAGATCCTTATAGAAAACGAATCTCAAACAGCAAACTGCATGCATATCTAACCGTGAATACATTAACCCAATACTACTTCTCCACAAGGCTATATTATTGCCTCATGCTCTTTGGCTTTCAAGAAGACATATGATGTGTTAGTACTGTCTTATGCTATAATATCCGATGCTATTAGGTTAAAAGGTTGATGTTCCAGTTTGCCATGGTCATCTTGTATAGGTTATCTGGTAAAAATCTTACAAATCTAAAATATCAATGTTGATTTAAATCTTTTACGAAACTCATTGAATCTAAGACCGTGGAAACCTCACGGTAAAAACATGACCTTTTTACCGCTAGGGAAACACACTACTAAAATTTAGCAGCGTGGATCAAGTGC
This sequence comes from Eustoma russellianum, assembly GCA_036186865.1. Lineage (NCBI taxonomy): Eukaryota > Viridiplantae > Streptophyta > Magnoliopsida > Gentianales > Gentianaceae > Eustoma > Eustoma russellianum. The sequence continues at coordinate 39,021,819 of AP025044.1, forward strand.
CATAGGTTGTACCAGTTATCGTGGAGTGTCGGGAACCTTTGTGAAAGACAAAAACGAAACATACGAAAAATATAAGTACATAATAACAATAATACTAACAACAATAATATCAAAATCTTTCTTCTTCTGTCCTAAGTAGGAATTTTGGGCTTCATTTTTGCGGGAAAAATGTCAGGAGAAAAGGAAGATTAGGAAGATAAAGACAGGTGATAATTATTGGAGGACCCTTATGTGGGACGGTCACAAAAGGACCGTCTGCCACGTGACAGCAGAGGGTGGTGAAGCTGGATAGGGGTGCGGGCGGTCACAAGGGGGTGAGAAAGCCGACGGTCAGGAGATCCGAACCCGATTTTTGGAGGAGAGTGCTCCTTTCTTTTCGGTGTTATTCGTTAACTGTTGTTATATATATATATATATATATATATATATATATATATATATATGGACAAGGAAACATACTCACTGGTTACAGTACAAAGACGTGTATCTCAATTGGTCTAGGGGTAATAATCCACGTCCCTAGTATGTATGTATATATATCTTCGATTGCATGTTATAATACAACAACATTATCCGATTGCATTAGAGGCTCCTGTCTATGACGAGGTATAGGAATTTGGACATACGTAACTATACTCATGTGTTAGAAACACACAGATATTGTTTCTCGATGACCCCTAACACACAGATATTGTTTCCCGATGACCCCTAATGATGCGTCAGGCTGTGTCGATCAACTGCTACTTCACAATATAAGAAGCGCAGCCAATTTAGTGAGTCATTTTGTTTTATTCCATCATATGGGTGTGTCATTGACTCTATTGGAAATAAAAATAGATTGCATGTTATAATCATATTTATATATCTCTCATTCAACATTTTACACATATATATGTCAATATCCCTACAAAAGTGGCTCATTTAACGGCAACGACACTTTTAACAGACCAAACCCCTCTCCACTATTAGTGGCGTCATATGCAAATAGATGTGATTTATGATAAACACCGAATATTTGTACAAGATTTACTAACAAACATAGATATGTTGATACCTCTGAAACAACCTCTATATGTTTCTAATACATAGGTATGGTTGCATACATCCGTCCCCTCATACTCTGCCATAGGCGGGAGCGTCTAAAACAATGAGGTAATATTGTTGTTGTTGTATAAATATGTTGATACCCGTTATAGACGGGAGTCTCTAAGACAATAGGGTAGTATTGTTGTTGATAAATATGTTGATACCAAGTATGAACAAAAATAGGTCGTGTTGTTAGTCACTAAGTTAGGGATATCTCTTAAATAGGTCACTTTGTGATGGAGTTGACAACTTATAAACAAGACCGTATATATGTGTATACATATAGGGCATGTGTGTCTGTATGTACACACATACGCATATATATATATATATATATATATATATATATATATGTGTAGATATAGAGTAAATATCACTTTGTATCCAAAAATTTTGTACAAATTATATTGTTGCACTGGTTTTTTATCTTATTGTGTACCTGAGTTAGGATCTCTTCACCGTAAAAATCCATCGCACTGCTCATCTTGCGACATGTGGCAGCAGGAGAGGTGGTAAGGCTAGATGAGGGTCACCCGCATCTAGCTTCACCATTCTCTCCTGCTGCCACGCGTCGCGTATTGAAAGATAGAGTGGAGAAAAAATGTGACATGAGGTCCCATCCGGGTGTACCTTCAAAGTTATGTACTTTTTAACTTTTTTACACCAAGTCCGAAAAGGCAACGCCAAACGAATTATCTTTATTTCTTCTGAAGTTGTTTTAAAAATTACAAATTGAATAACTTGAGACTGCATAGGGAAAAAAAAAACTTGAGCAACAATAGGATTTGCACAAAACTTTTAGATAAAAAGTGAGAATTACCCTAATGTATGTATGTATATATATGTGTGTGTATCATTTTGTGTGAAATTTCAAATTTTATTGTAGTTTTAATATAATAATCCAAAATACATTACATTTTGGGAAAATTCCTGAAATAACTATGACACATTTGCCAACGCTGTCCTTGAAATCACCGTTTGACGGCACTGCCAAGTGCGTCCAAAGGATAAACTGATTTCGAGCCAGAAAGACGATTTTTAGTGCATGCAAAACCACACAGGCCTAGATGGCTTCGGTAGGAGCGTCCATCCAAGATTAGGTGGTTTCGCACCCACCAAAAACAGAATTTCTATCCCGAAATCACCTTATCCTTTAGACGCAATTGGCATTGATGTCCTAGGCTAGCTTCCTGTATGATACTTCCATATGCATCCAAAGGCTTCTAAAACGACATTAATAAATACGTCCTAGTTATTTTAAATTTTTTTCTAAAACATAATATATTTCAAGTTTTTTTATTAAAACTACCATACAACAATATTACGCTATTGTCTTAGAGACTCTCACCTATTGCTCAGTATAGAGGGTCATATGTACGCAACCATACTCATTTGTTAGAAACACATAGAGGCTGTTTTCCGATAACACATAATGAAAATTGTGTCATGCTGTGTCGATCAACGGTTATTTCACAATATAAGAAGCGCAGCTAATTTAGCGAGTGATTTTGCTTTATTTCATCATATTCCAAAGTAAAATGGAAGAAGGTCATTTACTCCATTGGATTTTCTCTATCATTTTAAAACTACCATAAATTTTGAAATTTCTCATAATTTTGTCGTGTAAGTTTGATTTAATGGTCTTCGTGGCTGATACTTAGTCTTGTATGTAGTTTCAGTTATTGCTATATTACCAATTTACGATTCCTCAATTGTCATTACCAATATTTCCAAAGGCGTGTCATTATTAAACTCAGCAATTAGCCTTTGTCTTTTTCTTTTTCTTTTTTTTACTTAAAGAATCATTATTTCAACCTAGCTTTTCTAATATTACAATTGCGCATGCATACACAGTTAGATCTTATGATTGAACTGTAAATATATTTCGTTACTGAAAGTGTTTGAAGCTCAACAGACTTTCCTTTTCCGACATTAAAATAAATTCATAAATAAATTAAACACATCAAACAAATATTTATACGGAAATATTTATATACTCTTGCTCTATGACATATTTCAGTTGATACTCGGGTTGTGATTTGCTCCAAGAGTTAAGAGTTCGAATTCAGAAACACGCATAGTGTGGGTGTTCCACTGCTGCTAGGCCGAAGGCTTGGTTTGCAGGGATACATCTAGTGTGGGTCACTGCGCAAGTCCTCATCCAACCTAGAAGGCCGTTGGACTTCTGATTTACATCCTTCACGATACTCCTTGGCGCTGGACGGTGGAAACTTTCGGGACTCGGGAATGACGTTTTGCTCCAAATATTTATATACTCCTTTGACTTTCTACGCCATAATCACGTAAATACAGATCAAGTACACCAGACAAATTAAAATAGTCATAAGTTGACTCTGAAAGACTTTAAAATGTATTATTAAACAAAAAATATTTTTGTCAACTTTTTGGTAATCCATTTTCTTGTCATATCATTGAATTTTGAGAAGGCCTAATCTTCGTGATTAAGATGGTCCTCTTGGGGGAAATCTTTTTGGGACCCTTTGATTTAATGTTGTTATCTAAAATCTCTTGGAAGATCATATTTTTCCTGTCAGAGTCAACGAGGTTGTCTTCTTTCTGCTGTCCAAAGTAATGCGTACACATAGGTAGCGGAACGAGATCCCCTAACCCCCAAGTTCCTCACCCCCTCCAGACCGCCCGACACGTGACACACAGGGAGTGGTGAGGCTGGATGTGGGTGACTCTCACCCAGCCTCACCACCCCCTGTGTGACACGTGTCACCGGGTCTTTAAATACCCCCTAAAGGAGGGGTCAGGTGATTCCAGTCCATAGGTAGCACATCACGAACACAGTAAAAATCCCAATTATTCTAATGATATCCACCCACCTAATTATTGTAACTTTATAGGATCAAAAAGCAGATCCTCACGCTAATAATCTTTGGTGTATATGTACTCTTGTCCAAAAACATAACCGACTCGTTATCACCCGAGAGTTTTGGATCAACTGATAAGATTACTGTTTTTTAACCTTGAGATCACGGGTTCGAGCCGTAGAAATATCTTCCTGTAGTAAGTCTGCGTACATCAAATCACGAAACGATCCGACCTCTTTTAATATGCGGAACCAGCCTCTTGCCCCTTCTTATCTTTCTCATATGTGGAAACAACTTTTTAGACAAAGTGTAGGATAAGACTGTATACATCAGATCGCAAAACGATCCGACTTTTTCTCAGATTCTATGCAAACACAGGAGTCTAATATACGAGAACGTCTTTTTTATATCAATAGCTTGAATTCGGTGTGTTCTTTTATAATAAAAAAAAGGTTTATTACATCCATCAAAACATATTTGGTATTTGCCACATGTATATATCAAAAAGGTTTCTGTGCTGATAGACGGTTTTGCCCTGGCGGAAACATGTGAATTTTTACGTTACGGAAAGTTGCATGTCTTATTTATTAATTGAGTTAATTGCACCTAATATCCATTCTTTTCCAACAAATTTTAAGTAGCATTCAATGTTTCATGAAACACACTTGTCATCAAGACTTATAGGGTTAATAGACATCTGGCATCCGGATGACCTGCTGGTCGACCGTTGACCGCTGAAATCGACCTTTGACCGGACTTAATCATACTTTTAACCCGACTTTAACCAAAGTTCACTATTTTACCTTCAAAATTAAAAGAAAAACAAAATCAAAAACTTCCCACCTTCATTTTCCCGTTAAACAAAATCAAAAAGCGTTGTCATTGGATTGCAAGAAACACAAAGCTCACTTCTTCTTCCCACCCTTTGCAGCATCACCAGCCTTGGTCTTCTTTACTCCCCTGATCTTCTTACCCCTGTTCTTCCTTTCCTTCAATTGCTTTCTTGATTTCTCAACCTTTGTGTCAAGCCCGTTCCTAATGAGAACGAGATGTCGAAGGACCTTGGATGAAGTTTATAAAAGCCAAACCCCTGAGGTAGAACCACGAGTATCGCAAGTACTTTCAACTCATAAAACTGAAAGTAAATTGTTATCTCAACAACAATGCTCGTCTTTAACATAGTAGCATAAATTGAAATGCTAAGCATAGACGACACCACCAGACAATATTCCAAGTATTCAGCTCGTACAAGATCTATTTCGCAACAGCACAGCTCTGTACAGAAAGTGGTGCCAAACATTCTCTATCAAACCCCCCTTTCTTTCCTGTTCTTGCTCTTCCTTACAAAAAGATGAAACAACGCACAGAAAAGAGGCTGAAGCAGAGCATGCTCCACCAGGACCAACTTCGTCATTGTCCATGCAGGGCAAATCATCGTGGATTAACGACATCGTGTGAATCATTTCAACCGCGCAAGCCGCCGGCATACAGTTTGATTCTTCACCTCCAACGAGCTCGCAGGCGGCGATACAGAGAATCGGCCGGACCCTTTTTCCTCCGGCGAGCAAAGAATACCGCATCGCTTCGTGAATTATTGGTGGATTATTGGTGGATTCTTCAATGCAACCGCCTCATCTAACGCTTTGTTTACTTGATTAGCCTTCTCCACCATGTATTCCTTGAAATTGAAGACATCTTTTTGAGCATTTGGAGCTCCGGTGGCTTCTTCTTGATCAGTAATTACAGCAGAAACTGAAAATGACGAAAAAAGCAGGAGGTGTGTAGAAGAATTGCAGGTAGGAGGTGTGTAGAAGAATTGGGGAATAATGATTTGGGTTTAGGTCTATTTTGGAGGGAGGATTCGGTTGGTATAAAGGAGAGAATTAGGCTTTAACCATGGTTGGAAAATCTTTGCCGCCAAATGACTTAAAGGTTAAAATTAAAAGGAAAAATGCTAAAAACCGCCTATAGTAGGTGATTTCTTGTTGCAGGATGCCAGGTGTCTATTAACTCTATAAGTCTGGATGGCAAGTGTGTTTCATAAAATATTGGATGCTACTTAAAACTTTGTGGAAAAGAATGGATACCAGGTGCAATTAACTCTTTATTAATTACTAGAGAAAAACTTATTTCTACAACCGATTTGAGTTCGTTTCTTCTCTTATTATTGTGTTTAGTTGTCCTAAGTTATTTAAGTTTTGAATTTGATTAGTTTAATAGGTACCAATTAATAAGAATAATGGCGAAAAAATGATGGTTAATATATGGTAAAATATATTAATAATCTTATCAAACTTATTCAATATTAGTCAGGTAACTATTATTCAGAGCTTTTTGTATTGACCTGTTACTTTATACTTCGAGGAAGATAAAATAGGTGTTGGAAAAATACATCAATGTACCTTACCTTGTGCTCCAAACTTATATAGAATGTATATAAGATTGTTTGGGAGATTGATGTGATGCGTTGCAGTGCTGAAAACTTTCAGTCGGACATGGATCTCTCACGTCGATCGATCGTAAGGTACTTTGATGTACTTTTCCAACAATCCCCCATATGATCCAAACTTATATAAATAAAACTTCAGAACGTTAAACAACTAACCTCCCCATTATCAATCGAAGATAATGACACATAACGGATACGATGACTTGTGGTCTTGAATCGCTGGTAGTACAACTTGAGTTATATAAAAGGAAATAAGATGAACTTCGTCTTGAATCTTACTACACTAATGTTTATATGAACAACAAGAAGACATATCATTATCTACTTCTTCAAGTTCGCGGTTTTGGTGCGATATCGGTCATGCACCTATCTCGGGTTTCGTAAGCTCGCTAGAGAATTTTTCATGCTCTCACAGGAAGCGGCACCACTTCCAAGCTTATATAGGTGAAATTCATCAAGTGTGCACTGTTCACATTACCAAACAATATGACTATGAATTTTTCATTAAGAGATTCTTAAAATCTCACCCTTAAGTCATTACAGTGAGCAATATCAACAACAACACCATAGGGAGAGACATTTAGATAGCACAACATAGAATTCTTTCATGACCTGTTCTTACCACATTGAACCCCTTTCGTAGGATCTCTACTAATAGTGGGTTGGGTTCCCGTCATGATGATTTCTCTACTGATGGAATAAGTCTCATCCCCCTCAAGTTTCATAAACTAACTTCTTGTTTAGTCCTTTAGTTAAGGGGTCTGCAAGGTTAAACTTGGTTCTTACATATTCCAAGTTAACCAACCTAGAACTAATCAAGTCACGCACAATGTTGTGCCTTAAACGGATATGACGACTCTTCCCACTGTATATCTTGTTCCTTGCACGTGCGATTGCAGCTTGAGAATCACAATGAATAGATACAGAAGGCATATGTTTAGACCATAAAGGAATATCAACAAGTAAATTCCTTAACCACTCAGCTTCTGTACTAGCAAGTTCTAAGGCAATAAATTCAGACTCCATTGTAGATTTAACACTACAAGTTTGTTTACATGATTTCCAACAAATAGTTCCACCATCCAATGTGAAAACATATCCACTAGTGGAGTTTATTTCATCATTATCAGTCACCCAATTAGCATCACAATAGCCTTCTAAAACAGCAGGTGACCCCGTAAACATGAGTCCTAAATTCATTGTTCCTCTAAGATACTTCAATAAACGTCTTAATGCGCACCAATGACTCTCATTCGGGTTATGAGTGTATCGTGCAAGTCTATTCACAGAATATGCAATGTCAGACCTAGTGCAATTCATCAAATACATTACACTACCAATTATCCTAGCATATTCACATTGTGATACACTCTCGAATTTGTTTTTAGTCAAAGTAACATGCGAGTCATAAGGCGTACTTACAGGTTTGACATCGTAGTGATTAAACTTTCTTAACATTTTCTCCACATAATGTTCTTGAGAAAGTAAATAACCCCCATATTTTTCCACTAACTTAAGACCAAGTATCAAATCTGCCTTCCTCATGTCTTTCATATCAAACAAAGTAGATAACAATGACTCTGTATCATTAACTACATCTATGTTGGTTCCAAATATTAACATATCATCAACATAAAGGCAAATAATGACACCATCACAATCATTAAATTTACTATGTACATAACGGTCACTTTCATTTACTATATAACTATTAGATACTAATGTGTTATCAAATTTCTCGTGCCATTGTTTAGGCGTTTGCTTAAGACCATACAAAGACTTCTTAAGCCTACACACTTTGTATTCTTGACCTTTAACTATCACACCCTCCGGTAGCTTCATATAAATCTCATCTTCTAAGTCTCCATTTAAAAACGATGTTTTCACATCCATTTGGTGAATAACAAGCTTGTGTATGGAGGCAAGTGCTACTAGGACTCTAATTGTAGTTATCCTAGCAACCGGTGAGTAAGCGTCAAAGAAGTCTATACCCTCTTGTTGAGTAAATCCTTTCGCGACAAGCCTAGCCTTAAACTTATCAATCATTCCATCCGCCTTTAGTTTTTTCCTAAAGACCCTGATAGGTTTACACCCTCTAGGCAAGTCCACTAACTCCCAAGTATTATTACTCAGTATAGATTCAAGCTCACTATCTATGGCTTCCTTCCAAAACTTAGAATCTACTGATCTAATTGCGTCTCCATACGTTTTGGGATCATCCTCTAAAATAAATGTTGTTATAAAGTCACTTCCAAATGACTTTTCCGTTCTTTGTCTCTTACTTTTTCTAGGTTCATCAACCTCTTGTTCAACTACAGATTTACTTGACTCATCTATCTCAAACTTAGACACACCAATGAATTGTCTACTCATAGGAAATATATGCTCAAAAAATTCAGCATCTTTAGATTCCAATATAGAACTATTATCTACAGCCATGAATCTATATGCTGCACTATTTTGAGCATACCCGATGAACACACAATCTCTTGTTTTAGACCCGATTTTACTTTTCTTAAAATCAAAAATGCCAACTTTGGTTAGACACCCCCACACTTTCAAGTAACTTAAGTTGGGAGCATAGCCTTTCCACAACTCATAAGGATTTTATCCAACTTCTTATGAGGTAATCTATTTAATATATGACAAGCAGTCAAGATTGCCTCCCCCCACAAGTTGTCTGGCAATCCTGAACTAATCAACATGGCATTAATCATATTCTTCAATATTCTATTCTTTCTTTCGGCTACTCGGTTAGACTACGGCGAATATGAAGGTGTAACTTCATGAATAATATCATTCTCTTCACAAAACTTTTGTAAAGAGTCTGTACAATATTCACCGCCTCTATCAATCCTAAGCCTTTTGATTTTTAAGCCTAGTTGATTTTCAACCTCAACTTTGTAATTTATAAACTTGGACTCAGCCTCATACTTGTGACTTGATAAATATACTTTCGCATATCTAGAGTAATCGTCGATAAAGGTAATATAATACCTTTTACCACCTTTATTCATGTGATTCTTAAAATCACCTAAGTCGCTATGAATCAAGCCAAGTTTTTGTGACACTCTATCAACCTTCTTAAATGGTTTCTTATGATGTTTTGCTTCAACACAATGTTCACATTTGTTAAAGTTATCATCATCATAAGAAATCACATTCATGTTCTTGAGTTTCTTTATTACTCCTATATTTGCATGTCCTAGTCTAGCATGCCACATATCAAGAGACTCGGCAAAATAAACAGAACTAGATGCATCTTTATTATTGCAACAAGTAGCATCAAGAACAAGTAGCCCTCCACTACAAAACCACTTACCAATAAACTCTCTATTTCTAGACAAAACAAGTTTATCAGACTCTAGGACAAGTTTAATATTAGCCTTGTTTAGCAGCACTCCGGAGATCAAGTTCTTACGCATGGCAGGAACGTGCAACACATTGCTTAATTCCAGTTTCTTCCCAGACGTCAACTTGAGAAGTACCTTACCCTTTCCAAGGACTTGGGTACTATGTGCGTCTCCCAAGAAAACTTGTTCATCATTACCTATTTCTTTGTATTCAGAAAATAAGTCTTTACTGGTAGCAATATGCCTGGTAGCACCCGTGTCTACCACCCATTCTGTAGTGCCACCAACAAGGTTTACCTCTGTTAAGACGACCACTACGATGATGTCGTCTGCTGCTCCTTTGGCCTCTATCAAATTCGCCTGGTTGCGTGGCTGGCCCTTCAGTTTCTTGTAGTTAACGGCTCGGTGTCCCGGTTTTCCGCACACCCAGCATACTCCTTTCATCTTGTTCTGGCCTTGCACATCAACTTTCTTACCTTTACCTCCACCGTTGTAGCCGCCGTTGATGTTGTGGAACTTGGGCTTCTTTGCAGCATGCTCCACAACGTTAGCTTTGACTCCACTCTCATGGTGAGATTCGTCCTCCAGCCTGTTGTTCTCTTTGATGCGTATGTGTTTAATTATTGCATCTAGAGACAACTTGGCATCGTCATGCTTTCCTCTCTTCTTGTATTTGCTCCAAGAAGGAGGAGGTTTTTCTAATAGCGCTGCCACCTGGAACGTCTAATCAACCTTGATTCCTTCGTGTTCCAGATTATCCACCAGTTGTTGGAATTGATGGATTTGATCATTTATTGGAACATGATCGACCATCTGGAACCTAAAGAATTCACTTACCACGTACTTGCGTTTGCCCACGTCTTCAGCACTATATTTGTTCTCCAGTGCTGACCAAATGTCTTTTGCAGAGGTGAACTTGACATAAATGTCAAATAGAGAGTTGGCCAGAAAGTGAAGGATATGGCCTCTGCAAGTTGTGTCGTCCGCATCAAACTTACGTGCTTCGGTTTCATCCTTTGATTTGTCCGTCTTAAGCACGTACGAAACTGAGAGCGTCTCAAGGAAGAACAGCACTTTTGCTGCCCATCTCTTGTAAAATTTGCCATCAAATGGCTTCATCTTGGACATATCGGGTAAAACTTGTTTGGATGCCATCGTAAATTGCTTTAAGATTGTTAGGAAAGTGCAGCAAACAAGCAAGAAAGTAATCGAACAAAAGTCGAGACGAGTCTCAAGATGACTCTGTCCTTAAAATAATTTAGCCTCTACCAAATGAGCAAGGTAGACAACGAGACTAATGCTTCCCAAGATATAACGGCTTTCTCCTTGTCTTTTGCTCTAGGAGAAGAAGAATGAACTTGATTTAGAAGAGAAAGATAATGAAGAGAGGTAGGAGAAAGATTGCTGAAAATTCTATTGATTTTACAAGAATGTTGTATATCTTTTGAAATAGCAAGATCTCATATATATAGACCTTGGATTGTGTTAAAAACCATATTTGAAATTCATTTCAGCAGTTTTTCAACCAGTTGTGGCCGTTGATTACCGTTCATAGGTGAAGGGAGATGATCCTTGGATCAAAAGTTGCAACCCAAAGTAAAAAGTTCTGTCCGCTGGTACGTCGATCTCTCACGCCGATCGATCGATGTGACGTCGATCGATTGATGTGATCGATCGACGTTGGACAGACTGCCTCAGATCAACATGGATCGATCACATCGATCGATCGACGTCAGCTACTGTCTATATACTGCACACCATAAACAACAACACAACATTACCACATTGTCTTAGAGGCTTTCATCTATGGCGGGATATGGAAGGGTCGGATGTACGCAACTATACCCATGCATTAGAAACACACAGAGGTTGTTTCCAGTTGACCCATAATGAAAATCGGGTGTCAATATTATTATTGAACTCAGGATTTTAAATGTTTTTGCCCCCAGGGGCATAGTCTAGTGGTAAGTGGCAAACGTGATTCGGGCTAGAACCCCGACGTCCCGAGTTCGAGTCCGTGTGGAGACAATTCTTGTTGAAATATTACAAGAGTTGCCTCTGGGCTGGCTGAGTCTCGAGTGTCATCTCCCTTTGCAGGGCTGCCGATGTAGCATATCACTCGATTTATATCCTACCTGACTAAGGAGCTTCTGGTACAGGTGGGTGGAGAACTCACTCCCTCATCAAAGGATTTTAAATGTTTTTGTGGTAAACATCATTACCGTTTTGAACGGAACAAGTGTTCAAATCACATACCATTCTCCGTGCGCGTGTAAGAAAAATAAAATAAAAAATGCTTATATAACTATTTAACTTGAACTAGTGATTTCCATTTGTAAAAGATCGTTGACTATTATTTTTAGTCATTGACCACTTTAGGAACATGGTTGGTGTTTGTATATCTAACAGTAAACTAATCAAGTAACCAATAAAACCTTAATGGATAAATTTTTTCCACTATGTTTAAATAAGAAAAGTGGCACTCTCATAACCTTGTCCCTTTTTCCTCAATGTTTACTTGGCAACCAGAAGGGTGTAAAATGATATTTCACTTCTAGAAATCAATCAATCAATCATATCTAGTGTATTCCAAAGACAGCAAAAGCTATAACTAGAATCTAAGGAGGGTGAACGACAGACAAACAATACATTCATCCTAAGTTATAGAGAGTTTGGTACATATGAATATTTCACTTCTAGAAAGAATTTGTGAAAAATAAATGTCCTTGATCTTCAAGGATTTGAAGATGTAATCCACTTCGCTAGGTATAACTTTGACCAATCTTCCAATTTAGGTTTGCTTGTGAAAATATGGTAGTCAAAATTGGGGGTTTGACTATTATTATATGTTTATTTGTAACCTCATAAACAGAATTCAAGGCGTAAAAAGGTAGAAGAAGCAGCTTAGACGACTACGACAAAAACATATATCTAACATATCATAACAGTAACAAAAACTATTGATGGATGTGGAGAGAATGAGATACAGACAAACAATACCTCCATTCCAAAGGATACAGAGTTTGCTTCCAGCGAGACCCTCGACTCTTTATGTATATGTATAAATGACACAATAATAAGAATATAGTATGATATCAATGAAGTAATAAAATATCAGAATTAAAATATTGGCACATGAAGCCTTCTTATTTTCCCCCCCTTTCCGTTGACGTCCTTTTTGTAACAGTTGGTAATGTAAATCTTATTGGTTCTATAACTATGTCGGTGTAACTTTTGGTATTCTCAAATAACTTATAGAAAAAAAAACATAGTTATGATATTATCCTCCATCCTATATGGTAATTTAGCTACCGAATCATAACTTATTTTTCGGATATTTTATCCTCAAAATTTTCACTAATTTAATTTCAGTTTTATAATTTGTTTTACTACTTTGTTCTCAATGCATTGCTTTAACACATTGTTTATGAAGACGATTTCAGAACTAAACCTATTTTAATAGGTCTACTATAAAGGGTGGAACCCTTTCTCATACCTACAAAAGAAAATCCCATTAAGAAAATAATATGAAGATAATAATAAAAGCTAAACTAAAGGACTTTCATAATAATTAAATATGTGTTGAGTAATTTTTTTGGTTCCGTTGGAAAAAGAGCATAATATTTACATAACATATACAATAAGTAGTGATACTGTTATAACCGGTTAGAAAAAAAAATGATGATGAATAAATACAATAGATGAGATAATGATAATAAATAAGAGAAGTAAATAATTTTGAATTTAAAACTAAAAGGATAAGGTAAAAATAAAAAAATAATAAAAAATAAATAAATAAAATGCTATAAATGGGGGGACGTGCGTTAAGGGGAATAAATAAAATGCTGTATGTTTTTCTTGCGAGAGCTGTTGCTGACCGTTGGATTTAGGAGCAGTATGGTAAGTATAATTATGTACACTATCACATCAGCTTCTTTATCAATAATTTGGGATGGACAGTGTACAGAATCCTTTCAACCGCAGCGTGGTATTCGTCAGGGGGATCCTCTGGCACCATATATTTTTCTGCTATGTATAGAAGTGCTGAATGGACAGATTAACCGTGCGATAAATGCCAAACTATGGACACCTATCCGCACATCTAGAGCGGGACCAAGCATATCACACCTGTTCTTCGCCGATGATTTGCTTCTATTTGGTGCTGCTACTGAATCACAAGCAATAGTCATGGTGGATATCTTAAAGGAATTTTGCATGATCTCTGGCCAAACAGTTAGTATGCGCAAATCAAGTGTAATGGTGTCACCTAATATTGCACCATCCTTTCGCCCAGCAGCGTTCGCTAGGCTTGGTATCAATCTTGCGGATGATCTTGGTCAGTATCTTGGTATGCCACTCATCCAAGGGCGTATTAGTAGACAAACATACAGCCATATTTTGGATAAGGTGCGGACAAGGTTGGCGTCATGGAAAGCAAAAACACTTTCCCAAGCCGCACGTTGTGTTCTAATCAAGAGCGTGTTGTCCATGATGCCCACCTATGCCATGCAAACGGTGCGGTTACCTGCGGGATTACTAGATGAAATCGATAAGCTTTCTAGAAAATTTTTCTGGGGAGAAAACGAAAATGGAAAGAAGTTCCATTGGTGTTCGTGGACGAGCCTCTGTCTTCCTAAAAATAGAGGTGGTCTCGGATTTAAGCGTATAAGGGATATGAACCTAGCCATGTTGGCAAAGTTGGGATTCCATACATTGACGCGCCCCAACTTGCTCTGGGTCCAAATCCTCAATCATAAATATGGGGGGCTGTTGCAACCTCGCCAACGCAGGAACACGTCGTCCTTGTGGTGGCACATACAATCGACAGTCCCTTTGTTAACAGCCGGGTTGGAAACTTCAAATACGCTTGATAGTGATGCACCGCCGGAAAGCATAAGATGGGACACACATCCTCGGGACAACTCACGGTTGTAAGTGCATACGAGTATCAAATATCTACTTTACCTACTCAAGTCGACTGCAGTTGGGAGCACATTTGGAAGATGAAGGGACCAGGCCGGTTGAATCTTTTCCTTTGGCAGGTATATCGGAGCCTTATACCTACGGCATCCTTCCTATACCACCAACATGTTGCAGAGAATAGTAGTTGTGGTATTTGTAATCACCATGTGGAAGACCTACTACATGCATTACGAGATTGTTACTGGGCACGGAGTGTTTGGCAGCAGTTACTCAGTTGGGAGGAATGGACAGAATTTCGGTATCACAGTGAAGTTCAGCCTTGGGTGTTGTTTAACATACATAGTTGGAGGCATTCTCCGCAGCGAATGGTGGAATGGCGATACGTCTTCAGGGAAACACTATCATGCATTTGGTATTGGCGGAACCAACTAGCTCATGGAAATACTCTACGCCTGCCACCGCCAATAACCATAGCTAAAGTCATTATGAGTAGGACTAGAAAGCTAGATGCTGTCGTTTTGAATCCGTATATTCCTGTACAGATAGATAGCATTGGGTAGCACTGTTTGTTATGCCAATGGCACTGTGTAACACTTGATTTTTGATATATGAATAAAGATCCCCTTCATGGAAAAAAAAATAACGCCCCCCAAAACTTTCGCCAAAAATCTGTGAATTAAAAGGGGCAAGGGGAATCGGGAGGGGAGGAAGCAATAAAGAAAAAAATTCTAAGAGAAAGAGAGGGCAGAAGGGTAGCGCAGAGAGGGAAGAAGAGAAAGAGGGAAGAAGAAAAAGAGAAGGGAAGAAGAAGAGAATTCAACAACAATTACTCTAGTCGCGTAGCTTTGTCTGCAATACAGGTAGGTTCCTTTTTCCCTCCAATTGGTACAAATTCAAGCATGCTCTAGCGATATTTTATGTGTTTTTGTTGTTTTGATCGTTGAATTTCATGGCATGTTGTTCAATCTGTGAAAAATACGAAATTTGGACTCTGTGGAATGCGTATACTGTATTGCATGGTTGAATTTGATTTTAGGGAAAAATTTGATAATCAAAAATGTCACAATCTTTATATGAATGGGGTTTTTGTTTTTGTTTTTGGCCTTAGAATAGGTTCCCATAGATTGGAAATAGGTGGAAACATAGATCGGAGTCGGAAAACGGATGCCGGAGACGGCAGTGCGTCACACGCGCCGCCAGAAGGAGGCAGCGCGTGGCCTTCATGCGCAGGCGTGGGCTACACGCGCCTCTGGTGGCCTGCGCAGTGAGAATCTGAAAAAAAATAAATATAATCGGACCGGACCAGACCAGGTGCAGGCGGGCCGGACGCTTAGCGGGCCGGCTGTTCCCTGGCCTGGCTCGTTTAAATAGAAGCGAAAAAAATAATTGCTGAGTTGACCGCGGGCCGGGCCGAATGGCCAACGGACCGGGCCCTAGCTGGCCGACCCAGTTAACTAATATATATATATATATATATATATATATATATATATATATATATATATATATATATATATATATATATATATATATATATATATATATATATATATATATATATATATATATATATATAAAGAGGGCGAAAGAGGGCCTGGCGGCCCAGACCAGATCGGTGGCCAGACTGAGGCTGGCGGGCTGGAGCCAGGCGGGCTTCGGCCTGCCAAGAATAATATATATATATATATATATATATATATATATATATATAAAATAATATATATATATATATATAATAATTAGAAATTCTAAATTTATATTAATGTTATTTAATTGTTTTAAATTAGAAATAATTATAGAAAAAATATAAATAAATATCAAAAAATTATAAATAAATTCCAGAGATTATAAAATGCTGAAATTAAATTATTTCCAGTAAATTTCAGTAATTGTGATAATTTATTTAATTTGGATAATTAGGTAATACATAGAAATAAATAAGCAAAAAATGAGGAAAAATATAGAAAATGCACGATAAAGGTATACAAGCCATGGAAAAGTGGATTTGATGCTGGACAATGTTGAGTTAGCATTCGAGCAATAAATGAAATTAGATTGAGTGTCGGAGGATGGTGAGGATGGGCTAGGGGCCTCAGGCAATTGTGTTTTTGCATTCATGTCACGTGCATTGCATTGATGGTGGGTCGTGACATGCGGGTCACGGGCGCTCAGGATGGTGTATGGTGGCGGGGCCACGACACTCAGGATAGTGTGCGGTGGCGCGGCCACGCACACTCAGTATGGTGACTGTGGGGTGTACGACCTGCAGCTACTCAGTAGGACCCGGGTTCATGCATTGCACGGTATGGATATCGGCATTCTGCGTGACATAACTTTGTTGCGTGTGACATGCATAGTGGGATATGCATCACGATGTTGCGCATTCTTTACCTAGAGTGAATTACTTTTCTGCATTCTTTAACATGCTTATGTGATGTCATGTTTTATGTGCTATGTGTTATATCATTTTTGGATGCTTGTCTTGTACTACTTGGAGGCAGGTGCCTACTGAGTGATTTCCCGTCACTCACCCTTACTTCTCCCCCCTCCAGATGAGCAGGAAGAGGCCTTCGATTATGTCTTTGTTGAGGATGGGGCTGACACGGTGGAGTGGGCAGATTGATGGACGCACTTAGGACACGGGACGACCTTGCGGACATTTGTTATTATTTTATTGGGATTTCATTGGTCACGATCCTGATTAGACAGTTGCCACATTGATATTACTGTTAGTACTGGTTTAGTGTTTTATTGGAATATTTTCTGTATTTATGGAACTTAATGAATGATATTTCGTTTCCGCGCGAAAAATTTCTACGTCTTTTTCGGATATGTTGGAAATCGATTCAACGCTTTGTATTCTCTTTAGTGAAATACGGCGGGCGTACTGTTCCCGATGCTAGGGTTCGGAAGCGGGGCGCTACACATACATACACGTTAAACATTCAAACAGGGATAATATTTTGGAACATATAAAGCATAATATTTTACAAATCTAAATACAAAATGACACAATGCATATAGTCAAAGGACTATCATATGTCTGCATATGTATAACCTAATGAAAAATCACTAGAGTGATGTGATGACCGGCAAAAAAGATAAACCCTATAGTGAAGTTCCGAATCTTGCTGTTAGTTCTTTAAATCAGAATAAGTTAAAGCTAAAACATGTTATGCATTTGTTAAAAGCAAGAGAAAATATGATGAGACTATTTAATAGGTCATATTTCCGGGTTCAGATTGGAGATGTCAAGGTGAGGCAAAATATGATGTCTCCAATCATGGGTCGCTGCGTGTACAAACTCTCGTTTTTAAAAAACAAAAAAAAAAATTGAACCTTTCCACTTTTTTTACACGTGGCGATGCGTGATGGAGACCTTATATTTTGCCTCACTTTTAATCAATAACGTGAACTGCATATTTCCATTTACAACCTTGCAGAAAAGAGGAGAGGGCAACGAGGAACCTGGCTATTGGGGTTTTTTTTTTTTTGAAAAAAATCAAAGAATAATTCACAATTTATTCATGGTAGGGAATTGGACATGGGGAGGGAGGAAAATGAATGAATGAGAGCATGCAAAAGGACCATAACATGGGGTATCCATCCATCCTGTACCATATCAAATCCCCATGGGAAGCAAATCTTTGAAGGGAATCAAATAAAATTGCCCTCTCTTTCCACCACTCCCCCCCACCTGCCCAAGATATGCCAACCTGCACATGATTTCACACAACAATTGAAAAGACATCCTTCTAGGTGCAACCCAAATTCCTCTCTCCCTGGTCTCTTACTACTTCAATCCATAGAGCTGTATATAGAATATAAATTAGAAATTTAACGGCCTCTTAAATTAATAAAAAATTGTCAGAAATCTATGTAAGGTGTCTAATATAAATTAGGTCACCAATCTTTTAACTCAATTAGGTCGGATATCATGGCCTAAGTCATTACTGAATCAAGTAGGAGTATTACACTCACAACATGTCTTGATATAAACCTACGACCTTCCGGTTATAATTTTCTCAACCCAAATATCAAGAGTTATGTCGTAAAACAATAAAAAGACATTTCCAGGATATGACTCAATG
Source organism: Eustoma russellianum (assembly GCA_036186865.1). Lineage (NCBI taxonomy): Eukaryota > Viridiplantae > Streptophyta > Magnoliopsida > Gentianales > Gentianaceae > Eustoma > Eustoma russellianum. The sequence goes on from AP025044.1 coordinate 39,040,558, forward strand.
GTTCCGGAGCTCGAAGGCTCGAGAGAGTGGTTAGAGTTCTGTTCTTGTCTCAAGCAAGATTTTCGACTCTTTTTCTAAGTAAACGCATAATATAAGAGCTCCACTGCTTGCAGTGGGCTCTTTGTGTAGCTGCCTGAACAGTTCAAACTCTGCAATAACGGGTCTTGGACACCTGATTTTCATCTCTATCACGTCGTGGAACAGGCTGATAGGGGTCCGGTTAGAGTTTTCGGTCATAAACCATAAAAAAGACATCCTTGCTTCATCATCTGTATATCTTGAGAGGATTTTGGTAGGGCATACCCCCACCCCTCAGGACCCCTCTACCCTTTTGCTTTTACATCCCAAGCCTCTCTCCTCCCATCATATAAACGGATTATTTCTTCCTGGATCAATAAAAAATTATAAAAGCGTCTTCAAGGATCCACTCACCAACAACCAACAATCCCATGTTCTATAGTTGTTTCCTTTTTTCCAATTGAGTTTTGTCTTCATCTTTTATAGCTTTTTCACTCTGAATTGCAAAATCAAACTGGAAAATCTGTTGGAAGGGTGATTATGATTTTTTTTGGTGGATGAAGTCAAAGAAGATCTTGCTTTGTGGGTTGTAGAATCAAGTGAAAGATCTTGCTTCTATTCTGCTCCACCTATTACTTCTCATCTTTTACAAAGACACCAATCAAATTAGCCCACCTAAAAAAAGATACCCTCTTTTCCCATTCTCTTTCTCTTTCCCTCCTCAAAAATCCCATTTCTCATTTGTCCTCTTGAGGAAAATTTTATGGTAGAAAATCAGAAAAATTTTGCAGCAATGGTTATGGCACCAGTTGAATCTCAGTTCCATGTTTTAGCTGTTGATGATAGCATTATTGACAGAAAGCTCATTGAAAGGCTCCTTAAGATTTCTTCATATCAAGGTACTTGTTCTAATCACTTTCTTGATCATGAGATTATGTCATAATTTGCATCTTAATGCTCAATTTTATTGTTCTTATCAATGTATGCATTTGTTCCTAGCAGTTACCACAGTTGACTCTGGTAGTAAAGCTCTGGAATTTCTGGGCATAAATGAACCAGATTCAAGTAATTCAGATCAATCCTCTGTTTCTCTTAACAATCATCATGTAATTAAGCCTCTTTTTCCTCTCTTTACTCTTTCTTATCTTTTTGGGTTCTGGGATTCTCAGCTTTTTTGAATTCTGAAAAAAAAAAATCTTCAAGAAAGGGGAGCAAAAGATTAACTTTCTTATTATAGTAAACAGAAAATTTTCTTCTGGTAACTTACTCTCTTTCTTTCAATACAGGAAATAGAAGTAAATCTTGTTATCACTGATTACTGTATGCCTGGGATGACAGGCTATGATTTGCTCAAGAAAATCAAGGTATGATATATCTTATTTCCTGCTACAATTACTCTGATCTTTTGTTTTTATCATAACTTTTCCAATTCCCACACCCTTTCCCTTTCTGGAAAAGAAGCCAAAAAATTTTCCCCTTTGGTAAGTTGCTGCATTTTGGACCCAAATTTCTTCTGAAAAATGTTTCCCCATCCTTGTCCTTTTCATCCATTTTATTTCTATCCAAAGAAAAATTTACCAAAAAATTAGAAATATGTTAATAAACAGATGAAGCTCTTTGTCATTCATGCTCTTAATAATCGGATACGTGGTTAGATTTGACACCAAGAGATTCAGAGTTCGATAGGAACACAAACAGTGTACTTGTCTTTATGTTGTTAGACCGAAGTGTTAGTTTGTGGGGACACTTTGTATGGATCCTTGCTCAAAATTCTCACCAATCCAAGAGTCCGTTGATCTTTTGATTTGCATCCTTCACAATGGTCGTTGAAGTTATGGCCTTTTTGCCACCAATAATCAGATATTGGAGGGCTAAACTAGACTTTCTTGATTATATCATATTTCAAATTCTATGAAATTTGTGTTATGCTGTCTAATGTAAGAATGAATTTTCTCTCTTACAGGAATCTTCATCCCTGAGAGATATACCTGTGGTAATCATGTCATCTGAGAATGTACCTTCAAGAATCAGCAGGTAAATATCCTATTTTTTCTCTTTACAGTTGAGAATTAAATACGAAGTGTTGATGACAATTTCAAAGATTTTTCATTTGATGAGATTAATCTGAATACTAAAGTATTTCTTGGATTATAAATAACTGCAGATGTTTAGAAGAAGGGGCAGAAGAATTTTTGCTGAAGCCAGTGAGATTATCAGATGTGAACAAGCTTAAACCTCATATGATGAAGACCAAATCCAAGAATCATGAGAGCCCAGAAAAAATTGATCAAACAGAAACTCAAGAATCCACAGAAACTTCATCATCATCATCATCAACAGAGGAATCAGAATTTCAATCACAAAAACAACTACAACAAAGCAATAGTAATAACAAGAGGAAAAGTGTAGAGGAAGGACTTTCCCCACCAAGAACAAGGCCAAGATACAGTGATCTCACTGTTGTCTCTACTTGATTGCACAGATATGTTTTTACTTTAACTTGATATCAAGCTGAAAGATATGACCACCCCCCTGACCCTTCCCCCCCCCCCCCTTTCTCCACTCTTTCTTTTTGTTTTTTACTTTTTGTTACTCTAAGTCGCATAGTTGATAGATAGAGAGAAGAAAAGAGTATATTAAAAAACAAGAGAAATGGAATGCCATATGTATGATGGTGGAGATGTTTACACATATTACTATATGGTAAAGAAAATAGCATCCAGTTTTGTATGTCCCGTTTTGGAGTTATGAATTACATACAGTATTTATTTCATTTTATTTTATTTAGACAACATATAGTTTGAGTTAACGATATTTTTTTGTTGTCTTTATAATATAATTTAGTAGGGTGGTTGTTGTTTTTGTTATCGTTTGAGTGAGCTCTGTGAAAATGTTTTGCCCTTGTCCAACAGCTCGTAAAATTTTCTGTCGTTCATTTTATATGAGTTAAAGATCTTATAACATATTCTTGTAAGTCTTCAACTCGAAATTTTACTTACTTCAAAAGATCATACAGAGTATTTTTGTCTTTTCCATTTCGAGTGAAGAACACACTCTTCTTTGATTTTGAAATATGATGGAATAAGGCAGAATTACTCACTAAATTAGTTGCACTTCTTATATTGTAAATAGCTTGACGCATCATTATTGATCATCGGGAAACAACCTCTGTATGTTTCTAACACATACGTATGGTTGCGTACATCCGAGCCCTCCCTCATACTCCGTCATAAGTCAATGAAGTAATGTTGTTGTTGTATACCGTGTATTTTTGTCATTCAAATGATTAAGGCACATGGTAAAATCTTATTAGATAAGTTTAGAAAGTATGCTAGACGTATTAGCATATCAAGGCCGTTTAGACAGTTCATCTTCTGTCGTATCTTTCGAACCATTCGATAAAAACATACTATCTACATTTAGTTATTGTGAAATTAAAATATGAAACATAGTCCTGTTTGGTGGGACATAATAGAATTAAAGAATGTAACATAATTATGTTGGATGATGCGTGGGACATAATAGATTTAAAACATGTAACATAATTATGTCGGATGAAACATAATATGAGACATGTAATAGGACAAAAGATCTTTACCTTTTTTACATAAGTCATAGAACTCAAATGAATTATGTAATATACTAATTTCATAAATAAATGTTTAACGTTTCTAAATTATAATATCTGTATTGCATGTTGAGTATTGAGAGCAAAAACATATGGCTGGAATCGAATTGTTCTACCTATTTTATATAACAACATAAAGGAAAAAAGGAAAAGTTAAATGCAGCTTCTAAATTGCAAAAGTTAAAGTAAACCGAAACCACATGTTGGATCGTAACACCTCACAAAACACTATTAGAGATGCGTGAATAATGGTTAGCGAAAATTTACCATTTTAACTCTTTGAAAATTTTTCCTCAAGTCTGATTCTGAAAATTTTCAGAATCAGTACTCGTTTCGGAAAATTTAAAAATTACAGTACACTAACTACAAAAAAATACAAAATTTTGCAAATATAAAATTCAATGGGTTGATTATTTTATCCAAAAATGAGCAACAATGGAAAACGTTTGACCATTCAAAGAATTGAAAAACTTCAGATGGTCAGTCTAAACAATTTTGGACAAAAAATTATCAAACTTTTGAAAGAGAAATAACCCTTTTATGTACTAAGTCAAAAAGGTTGATTCTTAAATCAAAATACTCATTAAATTGTCTAGTTTATATTTCAAAAGTCCTAGCAGAAACTGTGCTTAATAAAATAGAAATGCACATTTCTTTGGAACTGGTGAGATTGTTGTCAGAATGAAGCAATAATTTTTCAAATACTAAAAGACTAACTTTTCTTTGCTCAAATCTAATGATTTTTGTTGCAAATAAAAAATAACAGTCTGAAGTTTATTACCACCAAAAATTAATAATTTTGAAAATGTTGGGCTATGTTAAACAGTTGTGCTAAATAGAGTGCAAAAACTGTGAAAAACAGGCAGAAAATAGAAGAACAAAGACACAAAGATTTATCCTGGTTCGATCAACGTGGCCTACTCCAGTCCCAAAGAACACATTTTCTTGGATTTTCACTATGAATGATCACCATTATAAATAACACCGAGCTTGATCCTAGAATTATACACCAACCCTAAGAGAAAAGAAAAGATAGAAGAAGAGAGCAATAGGTGCTCCTATTTATAGTGTGAGGGTCCCCTTAGAAGATAAGAGTGCCACTTTGTCATCTCCAATATCATCAAAGCTTGTGTGTCTTTATTTTATTGGATAGTTACCTTAGCACCTTGCACACTTGTTATCTTCAAGAAACATGATTTGTCCACTTAGGCCAACCACTTTGGCCGAAAATATCAACTTTACATGACTTGAAAATTTTGATAAAGAAATGAAGATAATGTGGAGAAGATAGAATGGCATATTCTTTCCAAGTTTGGCTCAACTTCTTGTACCAACATAGGACATGTGTGAGCTGAAAATTTTGACTCCAAATGGCTACTTTATAAGCCTTGTAGTCGTTGCCTTCTATCTTGTTTGCCATGTTGGCAACTGTTTGCCACCAAGTTGTGTTTTTGTTGATCCATATGACATGGTCTTGTACACAGGTCAAAATATGATTGGAGCATCATTAACACATACGAAAGACCATTTTCATGTGTAAATAGGTGTAAGCAATCAGATTTAATGAAGAGAAATGAGTAAATAGTAGTTGACATGATTTAGTCAACAAACGATTCAAAATTCTCATATTTTCTCCTTGTAAGTTGTGACAAATTTTGTTCCAAGAATGCCCTTAAAATATCTACACCATTGTAGATAAGAAGCTCTGATAATAATATATAGTTATGCTTAAGATGAAAATGAGATGTGACAAACAACCGTCACATATTTAGAGATACCGATAATATCTTCAACCTTGAATAAATAGAAAATATAGTCGCAAGATAAACGTCAAGAATATCATATAGAAGCTCCATAATAATGATATAATGTACCCGAATGATAAGCTTGAGTAAAAAGACAATAATACCCTTGGAGGATGAAATGACAAAAATACCCCTAAAGATAGAAAACAGCGAGAATATCTTTGTCGTCTAGATATAATCATAAGAATGCCTTTGTAATGATAATAAATGTGTCACATATAAGTCCTTGAATGAATTTATCGTGTTATGTTAGTCAAGATTTCACTTTTGCCCTTTTTGCTAAATTATACACACTTTCATGGCATGTTAGTCATAAAAACACATTCATACTCATCAATAAAATCATAATAGACATGTATGGAACATTAAATCATATATATCAATGATAACTATTATTTTGTCATATGTTGAAGAAATTTTTCAAAAATACGTTGACATCGATCTATCAATGTACCTCTAGTTGAGAGATCGATGTCTCACAGTAAGGTTCTATTTTTGATTCTATCTAACATCGATCGACCGATGTGAGAGGCTGATGTACATCGATCGATCGATGTGTCTCAGGCTTAGAGATCGATGTCTCACAGTAATGTTTTGGTTTTCTTTTGCCCTACATGGATCAATCGATGTTCGGAGATGATGTACATCGATTGAATGACGTGTCTTAATCTGAGAGCACCTAGACATGTTCTCCCAATAAGGTTTTTGTTTTGGTTTTACTTTTACTTGTTTGATTTATTTCAACTTTTTGACATTTATAATATAACTTGGTATTCTTTTAGCATAAAATCGTGCTTTGAAAAATTATTCAAACTATTTTCAACATTCTCTCCCTTTTGAATGATTTTCAAAATAACTTCACATGACTTTAAACTCAAACATTTTAAAGCTCACCTAGACATGTTCTCCCGATTCTCCCCCTCAACATATGTTCTCCCTCTTAGTCTATGTTCTCCCCCTTAACCTATGCATTTTTTCACCACTTATGGTTTCAAAAATCATGAGTCAAAACTAAGACTCCTCTCTTCTCCCTTTTATTTTTAAAATCATGCAAAAGAGAAAATCATGCTATAGTGCCATAAGGCAACATTTCTAACTTGTCTTGTAAGGCTTTAAAGATGGCATGACTAAAAGATTTGGTAAAAATGTCAGTAACTAGGTTATCAGTTCTTACATAGTCTATGATTATAATTTTCCACAAGACGAAACACGAATACCTATGTCAGAAACTGCAGACGAGCTTTCTAAGTATCTTTTTACAATAATTTGTCACAAGATGAAACATAAATATGCATGGCGGAATTTTAAATTCTCCAAATTCTTTCACTAAAATGCCTCATTTTTAGACCAACTCTAGAAAGAAAAAAAACACATTCTGGCAAACGCTATTGCAGCATTCTTCATAGTATAGTTAAGACTAAAAATTCTCTTTACCAAGCAACTGCCTTAGCAAAACTTCCAAATAATACTAGTGGAAACCACAAATTTGTTAATTAGGAAGACCTACCATAACAGTTAGCATTCCAAGTAAAAAAGACAAACAATAACCACAATCATGTCTATTATATCTCAACGACAAAATAAGCTACTGCTAGCGTTTAAGGAGTAGCTACCTTTTGCATCACACCAAAATTTCTACAGAGTTTAAGCCCTCTAAAGCACCAAACGCCTTCTTCTGTAAGCAGACAACAAATGTTTCTTGAACTGTTCTGACAATCTCTGAAGTGCAAGACATGCAGTTCAAGCAAGCAAAGGCTCCACTTTGGACCATCTGCCAAACCCTTTATCAATAATATCCTGTATGTGAGAGCTGAGAACTCCAGCAGATAGTTTCGCTGCCATGCACAAGACAGACAAGCCACCATGACTTTTCTCTGCAGTTACAACAATAACATTACTCCATTGGCTCCTGCCTATGTCGAGGTATGAGGGGGTCAAATGTACGCAACCATACTTATGTGTTAGAAACACATAGAGTTTGTTTCCCAATGATCCATAATGAAAATTGTGTCTTGTCAATCAACTGATGCTTCACAATATAAGAAGCGCAGCCAATTTAGTGAGTCATTTTGCTTTATTCCATTATATCCCAAAGTCAAGGAACAATGTGTCCTTAACTCCATTGGAAATAGAAAATGACTTTTCTCTGCAGTTGTTCCATTGATATTGAAGCAGAAAAAAATCTCCAGATAACTGCAAAAAGGAGGTAGCACTAGAATGAGAAAAGGACCAAAAGCATATCCCACAAATTCCGGTGAAACCTTGATGCAATGTACAAATGACTATTAAGATCCAAGTTATTCCAGCACCCTGACCAGTGGGGGCTGCAAACAGGTCATTGTGGCTTGTCAGGCTCATCTGATATTGGGACCCTTGGTGCATCTGAACTCAGAAGTGTCTGATAGCCATGTTTAAACATGCAATCTACTCCATTAAACTTGAAAACTTCATTAACACATTCTCCCAGCTTTCTTCTCTCTTTTTTTTCTGTGTTTGAAGCCAGGGAAGTCAGTTTCTGAGCATCTAAGTGACTTTCAAGATATCATTAACAAGTTGACTGTGATGAAGATTGTTCTTGATGATGAGTTGCAGGCTTTATTCCTATTGAGTTCTCTGCCGGACAGTTGGGAAACCTTGGTTGTATAAGACACACTTGAAAGTGTGTACTAGTGAGTTGAATGCAGTTGAAGAGAAAACTTCACCCAACTTATGGCACCAAAGATTATGACATGTCAGTGAGAAGGGTATAAAGTTGTTGGCTGGTAAGTCTCTTATTCCTGTTGATGTTACCATATCTCTTGACCCTTGTGATCATTGTTTAGCAGGAAAGCAACATAGAGTTTCTTTTCCGAAGAAATCCACAAGAAAGAAACTGAAGCTAGAGTTGGTTTACTCTGATGTGTGTGGTCCCATAGAGGTGGAATCACTTGGTGGTAATAAATACTTTGTTACTTTTATTGATGATGCTACTCGGAGAACTTGAGTTTATATGATGAAGAACAAAAGTGAAGTGTTTGGTATCTTTCAGAAGTTTCATGCCATGGTAAAAGGGAGTGTTCACTGTAGAACATTTGAGAGCAGTTTAGACACACAAAAACAGAGAAAAGGGAGAGAGAAAGAAATTCGCGTGGGTGCAGTTTTTCTGGGCAGCCTATGCTTCTTTGACGATCGCCGAAGATCCAACCGTTGGATTTTGCTGAAATTTGGACAGCATCTTCAAAACACACAGGGCTACATTCTGACCATTCAGAATTTCAATCCGAGCTCTGGATCGTTTTTAATCGCTGCTGGTGTTAGCTGCGTTTTTGGGTGAATTTCTGCAGTTTTATTCCCTTTCAATTGTTGTCTCTTATGTATGTTGTTGTTGGTGGGCTGTAACATCCTTGTAGACTGATTTAGGTGTTTTTACCCTCAATTTCATAATAAGAGAAGAAGAAGGGTGGACTCCTTACAAGTCCCGTGGTTTTTTATCCTTCACATTGAAGGGGTTTTTCCACGTATAAATCTCTTGTGTTGTTTGAAGCTTTATCTTGGATAATTTGCTTGAGGTTTTTTGTGAGTGATTGATATTTTCTTGGTGAATCAATTGTGGTGGATTGGTTGAGCATTTTGGTTGGTTGTCTTGAAGTTGATCCTTGTAGGTGTTATATCCTACTTGTTGCTTCTCCCCTACAAATGACGCAGCTTTGTTATTGAAGCCTGTAAGCGCAATGAAAGGCGGTCTATCCAGCATAGCATGGTGTGCATTTATATATGACACCTTGAGCATTCAAAAGAGTCGGTGCATTAAGAGAAAAGCAAGCAGATTATGAAATTCAAGTCATGTAGCGATTAGGCATTAGAAGACAAATACATTCCACAGAGAAAATAAAGAAATGCTGGACGAAGCAGTAGGAAATATCAGGATAACACAATATCCATTCTTTTCCTAGAACATGGAGGGGGAACTAAAGGAGAGACAGAACAAAACGTGAATTGCTGTATGTTTTTTCTAGGCATACACCGATTTTCTATAGAACAGGGTTTGATGGATTGAGCAGGTTTGGCTTACTGTTAGATTTTCGATGAGAGAAAACTCATTGGAGAATAGTTCTTTTTCATTTTATTCAATATATCATTTCACCTTTATATAGTACATACGAAAACATAATCATAATCTCAATCAAATCATATTAAATCAAATATAAACTAGAAAACTGCATGATAAGAATCAAAACTAAATATTCTGAATCTTGGATCGATTCCTCAATTACGATGCGTATCTTTTTGATGGATTGCTTCCTCAATTAGGGTATATTTTGCTTTGTTTAATCTGGGGATTTTTTGGCTGAGTGTTACAAAGTACCTGCCTATTGTTAATATACTTGCACATATTTCTAGCATTTTCTTACTGATGTAGATAGCATCCATCTTAGTTAGAGAAGTGAAGAGCATCACACGTTCCAGTTTCTTCTAGTAACAAAATTTCAGTGCTATTTTTGGCCGATAATAGATAGAAGATATACCTGTATGTCAGTAATCACACATGTCTTGCACACAACTGTGTTCTATATTTTATTTTTTCTTCGCCTTCTTTTTCTTTCTAGGTTCTTTTAGTTCCTGTAGGTGTTCCTAGGCAGTGGCGGACGCAGGGCTAATTTTTTTTGGGGGGGAGGGGGGAATTCACACTATGAAATCACCGTCCACTTTTTCGGACTCAATATACATTCCATCGAAAATCCGGCAAAAACTCCCTTACAATATAGATATATGCAAATATTATAACATAAAATCTAAACCAACACATCCACTAATCAAAATGAAACAATAATAAGCAACCATCAACAATATCCAACAAAAGTTATTCATAAGCAACATTAACAAGCAGCAATATCCAACAAAAGTTATTAATTTAACGCTCGACATACCTTTTATTTACGAAATGAAGGACGAGCAGCAGGAGGGATTATCGGTGGCCGCAAATTCTGAAATTGTTGCATAATGTTTTCATTTGAAATGGTTCCAAAAACTTCCTTCTCGAAGTAACACAGTAAACAGTCCGATAGTAAGTCGTCTCTCAATCGGTTGCGCAGATCAGTCTTTATTATATTCATCGCAGAAAAACTTCTTTCCACACTCGCTGTTCCGACAGGTAAGATCAGTTCTAACTCGGTGAGCCGATATATTAAAGGAAAGTAATTGTGATAATTCAACTCCACCATCTTCTTTGCAAGAACTCCAAGATTAGTATTATGAGAGAATACTTCATTTGATTTCATATCACCAATGTAACTTTTAAGTTCATGGTTGAGCTCAATTCGATCATTGGTAGTGAAATCGTCTGGATATAACTCAACAAGGTGTAGCAATTGACTATGATCAAAATTTGCAAAAGAATTGGAAGGATCAAGGCATATCACACATCTAAGTAAATGTGTTGGCTTCGGTGAAGTGTGTATCCATTTCCGTAGTAATGATGTCAATTACCTAGTAACACACATATATCACATATCATGAGATAGTTTTGAGATTAAAAAAACAGATACTTTAAATTTAGATAATCAAAAATACAACTGCATCTACCTACCAACTAAATTTTTTCTCCGAGTTGGGGGGGCGGCTGCCCCCCGTGCCCCCCTTGTGAACGCCCCTGTTCCTAGGAATCAAGCCGAATGAGATGTAGAATTTCGTTGAACTCACATACAACTTGTTAATCCGTCAAACCCGATCAACTAAACCCGTCAAAACAGAACCGTCAAATTTAAAAAGTCAGGCACAACATCATAGGTTAGATTTAGATTTGTCTTATGAAACTCGTCAACCTGAATACGACATGTTTGCCATCCACGTGACTGTTAACATTTTTTTTAAAAAAAATAAAACAATACTCCCTCCATCCTCAAAATATTGTCATAATTTTTATTTTCAATTGTCCAAATATTGTCCATGTTCCAAAAATAATTCTCATTCTGTCCCATATAGTCACAGTTGACTTTTCAACATAGTTTAAATTACATTTTGTTGAAAAACCAACTGTGACAATATTTTTGGGATGAATGGATAAAAACTTTTAATTGATACTTGCATGATTTTTCTAACTTATCCCAATTAAACAACTAATGATAGAATATGAATAGTAGTCAAAGTAACTTGACTTCCATCAGAATCTAACAATATTCTTGAGACGGGGGAGTATAATTTGTTTGTAAATTACTTAGGCGGTGTTGATTAGTGGGGTTCGAAATTAAGTAATGGGTATCAAGGGAATGATACTCAATCCTTATTTTTTTTGGCATGATATGAGACTCAATCTATTGGTTCAAAAACTCCATACGATTGATATTCAGTTTCACTAGGTATCAAAACATATTTTTCTATTCCAACGTGACACAGCACACCGCCACCACTCTGTCGTCCTCTGCCACCACCATCAGGGGCGGAGGGAAGGGGGGGCCTGGGGGACACGTGCCCCCCAACGTCGGTGGAAAAATCCTATAGATAAGTAGGTGTATTTGTATTTTTGGCCATTCAGTTCAAAGTGTGTCTTTGCTTGACAGAACACTAACCATCTGTTACGTGGTCACATATATAGTGTTTAGCATTTGACAATTCTCTGCTAAGTGATTAAAATATGTCTAAAACTTATCGGAAGTTCGGTCTCTTAAATATATTAAAAAATTCAAGATTTGGAAAACTATTAGTCTTTTTTGCATGTAAGGTAATCGTTGAAAGCTAGTAGACTTTTTTGCATTAGTTTGCTTATGAAAATGAAAGTTTCTTTTTTTAATTGGTTGTTAATCTTACGAATCCTGTGAGGGCTGATGCTCGGTAGTTGAATATATATTAATTTAAAAACGACATACGGTTGTGCCACTTCGTTGGAGATGATGCTACAATTACACAGCTTTTTGTGATTTTATTTGGTTGCTCTAAAGTCGTTTCAAAGTTGAGAGCTACACATACCTTTAGGTTGCATTTAAATCCTTAGTGTTGGTTGTTGCTGGTGTGAAAACTATTTTACAATTTCTAGGCAACTATGTACGTCGTATATGATTGGTTCATTAATGCAGCATCCAGACAGTAAACTGTAAAAGGTAATATGCTTTTCCAAATGCTCATTGTTAAACACTAGCTTTTGTGACAATTGTTTGTTTCTAATTTTTCTGCAATAAATATCATCAAGACTGATCTACGCAACCGGTTTGGAGGTGACGTACTATCGGACTATTTATTGTGTTACTTTGAGCATGAATTTTTAGCACCATTGAATATGAAGATATTATGCAACGATTTCAATCAATGTCATCTCGGAGAACCTTTTTGCATCCCTTGTCAATTCCTTCTCGTTTTGCAATAGGCAAATAAAAGGTATGTATTGATGTATATTACTATATTCATTTAATAATTATGATCCGCATGTTGTTTGTTGTGTATTGTTTATTTTTTTTTGTACATTGGTTGGTAGATTTGTTTTCTTTCACGTATTTTATGTTATAATACAAAAATATGTCTAGAAGATTTTGTCGGTTTTCTCGGTCCGAAACGATGAGCGTGGTATTCCTATTGCGAAGCCTGTCAGTGCCCCTCCAAGAAGGGACTCCTGGCTCCGCTACTGACCACCATGCCACCACAGCGCCACCATCGTGCTGGCATCACACCACCATCGCTCCTACACCGTGCCCCACCATGTGCCATCACCATGCCGCCATTGTTTATGCGCATTTTAATTCCAACTTTGTCTTAAATGTGTTCTAAATATATGGTAATGATACACGTTCTAACTTTTACACCAAACTTATATGAATTTAAAATTCAAATCTATTACGATTTCAACATATGTGATTACATTTTCGGTTTAAACCAAGCTAGGAGGGGGGACACCAGTTACACCAACGGAAGATAACGTGCCAAAAAAAGAAAGAGAAAAATGGAAAAAGAAAAAACTACAGAGCACGCCAAATACGCAAGTTCCAGTGTAGAGACTGCCGAAGTTCTTGTCGGTGAAATCCGAGCGTCGAAACCCCATCTTCTAAATCACACTGAAAATCCCTAAACTTCATCGGAAGGATTGGTTTTGTTCTGTGAAAATCTTTATATCTCCTGTTGGAACCTTTAAATAAGCGCAGCTGCCGCTGTTGATCGAAGTTGAAATTTTTCTTCAACCTGTTTTCTTCAATTGTAGGTTGGAAGTTTTATGTGAAATTGCTGCTTTCAAGATAAGGAACTTAAAGGTTACCCATTTCTCCAATTTTTCAAGTCAAATATCAGTTCCCTTCATTTATTTCTTTTTTCTTTAAAATTGTGATTAATAAAGAAGAGTAAAGGGTTGAAAGATTTTTTGTGGGTTCTTGGATTGAAGGATAAATTGCATTTGTGAACTTGGGTTGTGAAAAGATTGTTCCTTTAGCAGGAAAAGGTTGAATTTTTGGATTGTGAATTGTTATTGATTCATCAGAGAGGGAAAGGGTTTGGCTTTTGAGCAAAAAAGGCAATGGCTGTACCATGGAGTATGACATTATGGATGGCAAGAATGATATGGGTAGCATTGAGTGGTTGGGTAATTTCTTGCTTGTCTGTAGCTGATGAGATTGCTGTCTCTCTCAGAACAGGTGACATTGGTCCTTTACACGTTGGTTGATGGAAATATTGGTATATCACATTCAAGCTTCTGATGTGGTTTCTTACTGAAAAATGTGCAGCTGTGGGTTTCCTCTTTTCTTTTTTTATTTTGTATCTATTTTATCAGCCCTTGAACTCTAGTTAGTGGTGAATTGGTCTGTAATTGTGTTTTTTGCTCAACTGCAGAATGTGTTTCAAATGGAGGGTTTGGTTTTATTATAACTGAAGTTCATTATTTACTTGCTAGAACGATATCCGTGTTTGTTCATATTTCATACAGTGCAATCTCTGTGAATTGTGTTTTGTACAAAATGTAGAATGATGTTTGATTTCAGACGTCATTGTGGAGTTCATTATGTTCTCACTAAACAGATCTTTTCTCTGATTTATAAGACTTAATCTTACTTTTCTCCTGAACTATGAGGCTCATGTGAGTGTTTATGTCTTCAGGTATGGCAAACAGCTTTGTTAGGTTATTAGGTTTAACCGCATGAAATAATAGAATTTGTGAAATAATAGAATTTGTGGGTTAGTAATTGCTGCAAATTTTTGGGATGGAAATTTGGTTCTGTTTGATTCCTTGTGGTTTTGTTGAAGTCAATGTTGAATTGACTAGTTCCTGAACTCTCCTTACCCACTCCTCAGGTGGTTACTAGCATGGTTAGCTAGCTGTTACTACTGGTTTTTAAATCTACGGAACTCTTGATGTCGTCCTTGCCAAAACTCCCATTGCTCAATGCACAAATCAGTTCTTGGCCGGCATTTGTGGAGACAGTTCCATTCTTTTGGGACTTGGATTCACCGTGCGAAGAGCACCCATAGACGCTTTCATTCCTTAAATGAATCAAAACGCACGCCAATTGTTCGAAGAATTGACAAGACAAAACAAAAGTCTTCAAGACTGATCAAAGAACAAGATGTGATGCCTAACGTTTATATGAGAGAAGTCATCACAAGAATCTCCAACGTGTTGAGGTACTCGACATGGGATTCGGCTCAGGAACAGCTAGACAATTTTGGGTTGAAATGGGATTCTTTCACAATAAACCAAGTTCTCAAAACCCATCCTCCAATGGAGAAGGCTTGGTTGTTTTTCAATTGGGCTTCGAGCCGAAAAGGGTTTAAGCATGACCATTTCACTTACACTACTATGCTGGATATTTTTGGGGAAGCCAAGAGGATTTCGTCAATGAAGTATCTTTTTCATCAAATGCAGGAAAAGCGGATAAAAATTGATGCTGTTACGTATACTTCAGTTATTAATTGGCTATCCAATGACGGTGATGTGGAGGGAGCGGTTGAGTTATGGAAGGAGATGAGAGCAAGAGGCTGCTGCCCTACTGTTGTGTCGTACACTGCATACATGAAGGTATTATTTGATCATAACAAAGTGAAAGAGGCTGTAGAGGTGTACAAGGAAATGCTTGAAGCTGGATGTACACCCAACTGTTACACTTACACAGTCCTAATGCGGCATCTTGCTAGTTGTGGTAATGTTGTCCTTTCACCTTTCTGATATGTAATCTTTAGGGTATATTTTGCTTTCTTTAATCTGGGGATCTTTTGACTGAGAGTTACGAAGTACTTGCCAATTGTGTAACGTCAATGACAGATAAAAGACATGCCTGTATTCTATATATTATTTCTTCTTCTTCGCCTTCGTTTTCTTTCTAGGTTATTGTAGTTCCTGTAGTGTTCCTAGGAATCACGGTGAATGAGATGGAGAATTTTGTTGAAGCTGTGGGGTAAATTGAGTAACAAGAAACTGGAAAAGCAGGTGTACAAGTGTTCTGCATCTTGGTGAATCTCTAGCGCTCTCAATCGTCGATGAAGTTTGATGCTTTAGTAGGTTTAAAGAGTCATTTAGTCTGTAGTCAGATGAGGAAGTGAGGTGGTTGTTTTTTGTTTAGTCTCCTTTACACTGGTTAACTACATCAGGTTGTGCTTTTCACCTTGGCCATTGTGGGATGCGGTCATGTACTATCTGGAAGTCTGTAGTTGGAAATAATTGGTTTTTCTTAACGTAATTTGCAGGAAGATTTAGCGAAGTCATGGATATCTTCAACAAGATGCAGGAAGTAGGGGTCTATCCTGATAAAGCTGCATGCAACATTTTGGTTGAAAAATGTTGCATAGCAGGGGAAGTAGAAACAATGCTTAAAATCCTAAATTACATGAAAGAACACTGCTTGGTCCTTCGTCATCCTGTATATCTGCAAGCTCTTCAAACTTTACACGCTTTAGGAGCGAGCGACGCACTTCTGAAACAAGTTAATCCCCATTCGTCAGTAGAAAACTTTGGCAAGTTGTACTATGACAATTTTGATTATGCTAGTTGTGACAGCATCTGTATCACAGATCGAGGGATTCTTTTACACATGCTGTGCAAGCAAAATCTTGTTAGCATCGACAACTTCCTGGTTGATTGGTTGGATAGAAGTGCAAAATTAGATCCAGGAGTAGTTTCTATGATCATTGAAATGAACTGCTCTTGCAGCAGACAATCTGGTGCTTTACTGGCTTTTGAATACAGCGTAAACACAGGAATAGACGTCGACAAGATTACATATCTTGCTCTGTTAGGTCTCTGTCTGAGATCTCATTTATACCCTAAGGTGGTGGATGTCATTTATGCAATGATCAAGGCAGGAATATCTCCAGGAACCCATGTAACTGCACTCTCTATATATCGCCTTGGCTATGCCAAAGACACATCTTCTGCAGTTGAGTTATTCAATTCTTTGCCTGTGGATCATAAGAGCACTGCTACTTATACTGCTCTAATGGCTGCGCACTTCAGTTCCGGGGATGCTGAAAAGGGGTTGGAAACATTTGAGACCATGAAAAGAGAAGAAGTTGGTGTTGCAGTTGGTACGTACAATGTGCTCTTATTTGGTCTTGAAAAGGCTGGAAAAGGATATGAGTTGGATATCTACAGGAAAGCGAAGAAAAGTTTGCAAGCGAGAAGCTTCTCTCTAAATATTTCTAAGGAAGAAAAATTGTGTAATCATTTATTTGGTGGTGAGATAATGTTTTAGCAAACTCTCTATCCCTTGGGATGGAGGTATTGTTTGTATGCCTCTAACCCTCTCCAGACCCTAACGATAGCTTTTGTTGTGGTTGGATATACTAGATATGATTGTTGTTGTAGTATAATGTTTTAGTCATGTCAGTTTGATTATATAAGTTTACATGTGTAGGCCTGAACGGCTCTTGGTATTGTGAACATCAAAATCACATCGACTAGCTATTACTCAATGTTAGTGCACTGCTTTATTGTTATTAGAAAGGAAAAAAGGTCCTCATTTTTTCAGTTATATGAAATTAGTTCCGAATAATATTGTATATTTTCTAAAGAAATGATACTCTTTTTTCCTAAAAATGTTGTCATTGACATTTTAACATAGTAAAAGGGTGTTTTTGTATACTAAGTTACTGTGTTTGTGCAGGTACCAGGGAGGGACCGAATCGTTTTGCAATCTGATGTACACAGTTTTACCATACATTTTGTGCAAGAGGCTGTTTCTGCTGTTCAAATCCGTGATCTCAAGGTCACAAAGCAGCAATCAGTTGCTTCAAGCCCCGCCTTCAATTGATATTTTAATATAGTATAAATTTGAAAAACATTGCCACAATTGAATTTTCAAAATAGTGTAAATTATACTAACCGTGACAATTTTTTTGAGGTGAGATAATACTTTTTAATTAACACTTGTATTAATTTTTTAATTTAATTTAATTAAGCAACTAATGATGTAATATAAATAGTGGTCAAATCAATTTAGATTTTTTAAATTGTGTAAAACTGAAAGTAAGACAATAATTTTGTAACTTAGTATGTGATGAAGTTGGATCTTCACCAGGGATCAGAGATGATCCGAAATCAAACGTCGTTAGCTCTCCGTTTGGGTTTGATAGAGCCTGAGAAGGAAAGAAAACGTTAGAGGCCTAGGAGTGCTGCCCTGGGATGACCCTTCGACGCTCAAGTCAATTATAGGTATTTTTGTATGCATTTTATGCTGGAATAAAGACTTAGAATAAACCTGGCTCAAGATCTCACTGAGAAGGTAGCTGTTTGGATGTCGGCAGAGATGCCGTTTTGTAGATCTCTCACTGAGAGTTAGAAGGTTGGAGAACATGGAGTTCTTAGTTTAGAGAAGAAGGCTCCGAAAACTGTGTTGGGCTCCCCCTCTTTCGTCTTGTAAGAGGTCCTTTTATGCACAAAGTTGATAAGATTAGTCCCTCTGCCCCATGATGGGACTATTGAGTGTGTCAGAAGGACTACTTTGTCTGCTGTAGATGTACTGTGTGACTAGACAGATGAATGCTCAAGTGGCTGCGCAAGTGGCTGAATCTATGACACGTAGGTCGGCCAGCAATAATAACTCTGTACTTAGCCAAGCAATGCATGACACCTGGAAAGCACTTGCAAAATTGTCTTGGTGGGTCCCAGATGGCAGTTGATAAATATCTTGTCCGATCTTAGCCGAGTTATTTAGGATCAAAAATCCTTATAAGACTAAAGTCGAGGCTAAGGCTTGAGGCAATCAGAAAGCTGAGGCCGAGACTGTTCCGAGGCCGAGTAGAACCTGATTCCTTGTGAAGTTATACATTGTTAATCTGATTTTTGAATATAGCTGAGGCCGACCAGAAGTAGTTGGTTAACCAGCACATTGCTGAGCCGAGGTACCATTAGAGTTCTGCTAGAAATATGACCGAGCTGAATTGCTCTGTGTGGTTTGGTCAATAGCAGTTAAATCTGAGCAGGTAGATTTTGTCTCATCACTTTGCCCTCAGATTAGTCTGGCCGAGCTGACCACGAAGGACAGGCTAATCGATTCAGAGCTTTTAATGAGATGTCATGTCAAGTAATGACGTGTCTGCCTCTGGTTGGACCATATTGTTCATTTACTATTTGCGCAGACTGTGAAGCGTCAGTTACACACCTTTTCACCTCCTGCGGTTGAAGGTACCATGGACGAGACCCTCGAGCGCTTTAAGTATGGCTGAGCTGGGGTTATAAGTAGAGACCGCAGTTCAGAGGATTTATTTCTTCCTCCTGCTGTCTGTTTTTCCCTCTGATTTCCTTCTTCTCCGGCGTTCCTTACCAAGTTTTCACCGGCGCTTTCTGTTTCCTCCTGCCGTCTCTTTGCTTTTCCTCAGCTTAACTTCTTTATAAGTCTCCTTCTTGCTTCTGCAATGGCTTCTTCTCATGATTCTCAAAATGTTTCTGAAGGCGCTTCTTACGCCGGTGACGGTGGAGAAAATCCTAACTCTCCACCTTCGTCTGGTAGGACGGTCTCCACTGATGACCGTCCTCTAGTAAGGCTGTGCAGAGCCACTGGTGGCGCTGTTGGACCTAGGCGTGCTGTCCAGTCCAGCAGGGCCATCACTGTAGTTGATTCCTCGCCGGAGCGAATAGATGTTGTTCCTGCTCCGGCGGCTGTAAATCCTCCGGCTCTGCAGAGGGCCCCATCTTTGTATACAAGGGTAATTAGTAGGGATCTGCCCTCTGTTCATGTACAAGAATCCTTCTGTACTTTATCTGAGGCTGAGCTGAACCGGATATGCAAGAGGTATAAATTTGACCTAGACCGGTTCAGCCCTCTTCTGCCTCTGTAGCGCCCCGGCCCGACACTGTCATCGGAACCAGTGCACCCGCCGTAGCCTACTATGAGAACTACGAAGCGTCAAAGCAGATCAAGCGTACATCATTCATGACTTAAGATAAATCAGCAGAAATGTCATAAAATCTAAACCTTCATCGTCAATAATACAACCAGAAAATGCAGCGGAAATAAAAGGTGTTTGGTCATCTAGCTAACATAAGTTCCAGAACAACATAATAATATTGAGTTTCCAAAACTTAAAGAAAGTAGTCCAGCATCTATCTATTCCCATGTCCGTCATCCCATTGAGCCCACTCGCCATCGTCTTCGATAAATATCATCTCATATTCCGGCTCACCTGAAAAGGAATAGAGTATCTGTTCTTAGCGAAATTATCGCCAGCAAGTAACCCGTCTATACACCTTACGGGACCACACATGACGAGCCATCAGTGTATAAGTCATTGCCCAAAATAAGATGCTCGGGTTCGCAAATAGCATCTTCATAAGAATTCCTCAAACAGATAAAACACATAAATGATACACGGATACGAGGACAAACATGTACTAAAACAACATATCACATAAGCCAGTCATAAGCTAGTCACATTTCTTACATGTCAAATCTTATGCTTCGTGTAACATGATGCATGAACTTCTTTAAAACCACACACAACACCCATGCATAAGTCTTCTTTCATAAACATGTCATGCATGTCATTTCACGAACTTTTCATAATACTTCTTATCATATTCTTCGCGTAGCAGAACTTTATACCCTGTGGGTGATCAGTCCACAGCAAACAGAACTTTATACCCCGTGCTGAAAGGTCCACGGCACCATAACATATAACTTTATACCCCGTGCTGAAAGGTCCACGGCCCCATTACATATATCATATATCCGTGCTGAAAGGTCCACGGCCCCATTACATATATCATATATCCGTGCTGAAAGGTCCACGGCCCCATAAAATAACTTTATTTTCTGTGCTGATAGGTCCACGGCCCCATAGAATACTTTATACCCTGCTGTTGATTCACAGATCACGCTTTTATACCCTGCTTTCCCAGGCGTGACTTTTATACCCTGCGATCAACCAGCAGCCATCTTGTCTTTCGAAAACTTCAAACTTTTCTTGTAAACACATGTTCTTTCGCAAAGCAATTCTCAAATCAAATGCAAGTGCCCATGTCATGATGCGGAATGCTCATGTAACATCATATCAAACGTGTAAACATGCACACACACTTTACATATCAAGTACAAAGTCCTGAACCCCTATCACATTCTGCTCGTATCATTTCATGTCCCTTCGTAGTACGAAATCATCTCGAGTTCACACTTAACCTTGCTCGTTCATACTTCCTCAAACACACCCTTTTCGTACCATTTTGTGCTCTTTCATATTGCTAACTCACTTTGGATTCATACCTAACTTTACTCATTCACACTTAACGTTTACTACTCAAATACACCTCATTCATACCACTTCATGCCCATTCGTATCACGAATCCACTTCGAATTCATACTTAACCCTACTCATTCACACTTAATGTTTACAACTCTAGCACACTTTCAAAACACTTTGTAATTTATGAGCAATGGAAGATAATAAAGGTATCTCACACACATCTTACATATCAAGTATACGGTCTTGCACCTCAAACACTCCCTGTTTGTATCTTTCCAAGTCCGTTCATCTCACTAATTCACTTGGGATTCAATCTTATTCTTACTTAGTCAATCTTACCATCTATTCCTCAATTACACCTCAAATACCCTTGCATTTTATGTTCAAAGGAAGTGTATAAAGTTGCTACACTTACATAGGGCGCCTAAAGGGTCAAAAAGACTTCCAGTATACTTGGAACGCCACATGAGGCGCCTAAAGTGACATAGAGCGCCTATACTAGGCGTTCGAAGTGTTCGGGGATGTGCCGTAGACATTGAACGCCTACATGAAGCGCCTAATGTGACATTGAACGCTACATTAGGCGCCTAATGTGACTTGAAGCGCCTAATGTAGGTGTTCGAAGTGTTCTGACGGTTCTAAACTGCAGTTTTTCTGTACGGGAATGCTTCAGGACACATTGAACGCTACATTAGGCGCCTAATGTGACTTGAAGCGCCTAATGTAGGTGTTCGAAGTGTTCTGACGGTTCTAAACTGCAGTTTTTCTGCAGTAACTTCCACCCAACACCTTTCTTCTTCAACCCTTTCATGTTCAACACTTCAAGATCCATCTTAGCTCCTGGATTCATCATGCTTAACACACAACTAACATGTTTTGATACTTAAACAAGTAAACTAGTATCCACCCTAAACCTTCTATCACCCACAACTTTCAATAGATATCTTCAAACCTTCCAACCCAACAAGTCTTACAGCAATGTCAACATTCATCCTTCCACTCCCTGCAAACACTCTCAAAGCATCCAAGGTGTAATCACCAAACTTAAGAACTTACACAAGGACAATGAACACATCACGTATAACACTCTTGTGGGCATATTTAACAACAAAGATCACAACATAATTATTTTCAGATATTGGCCCAAAGAACATAACTTTGCTCAGCAACAACAACAATTACACATATAATAAAGCATTTAGCATAGACAAGTCAAAACTACCAATGTGTGATCCAAGTTTTCTCTTTGTAATAACATAGGGCCTAAAGTATCAAAATTTGCGTAAAGCGTATAGAAAGATTACTTATCTTTGCTTCTAAATAATCTTACGAATGTTTGGTAGAATCGCAGGAAGGGTTGAACCTAGATCGGCCACTGTTTCTTCTTCTTCTTCTTCTTCTTCATTTCTTCTTTCTCTCTCACTTTTCTCTTCCTTTTCTTCTCTCCTTGCTCTCTAGACGTTTCCCCCTCTTCCCTTTTGCCTTTAACCGTTGCCTCCCTCTCTTTTGGGGAGTTATACTAATGTGTAACTCCCCCATCATTTAAGTGGGGAGGGCGTTTTGGGTATTTTAGCCTAATTTTCCTTAATTCAGCTTTTTGATTATTTTCCACCTATATTTTATTCAATTATGCCTCATAAATCTATACAATTAATCAATTATACTTCAAGTTGCTTCCTAATTATTTAATGTCGGACTCAAAATTTGCGGGGTATGACAGCCTCTGCCGGGTCAGACAGCTTATGATCCTCCAAAGGATTATGAGGCTGTCTATGAAGAGTATTTCAAATCGGGGTTCAATCTTCCTATTCCTGAGCCCCTTGTCCGCATTCTTCGTTCTTACAATCTCAGCCTTCCTCAAATAAAACCCAATGGTCTGAAGATCATTCTCTGCTATTTTCTTTTTCTCAGAATAACCGAGTCTCCATTCCATCTTAGTGTATTTAGGGGTCTTTTTTCTTGTAAAGTTTCGGATAGCTGGTATTACTTTAGTAAACGAGCTCCCACCAACGAGTTCAACCTTGCCATCAATATCCCTACCTTTACCAAAAACTGGAAGGGTAGATTTTTTTATATTAAAAGAGATGAGCTGCCAAAATTGAACATCTGGAAATCCGGCAAGGCAGACAACCTGAAGCCGAGCGCAGAGCACTGCAATGAAGCGACCAGACTTCAAAATCTGCCTGTTGTGATAGACTGGCAGAAGGTGGACTCCACCATTTTGGAGGCGGCTGACCTGCGACATTTGGCTTTGGGTCAGAACTATCGACCACTTAGTCCAGACAACCTAGCAATAGTCATAGGTTGGTCCCTATTTGCTTCAACTTTTGTGTTTATCTAACTCTCAGTTGATAACTGTATTGTTCCTTATTCAGGCTCAATGACTTCTGGTAGCAGCAATTATGCTGATAGAATGACCGAGATGGCAGCCCGAAAAAGAGCTCGCCAATCCAGACGACAATCTGTAGCTGCTTCTGCTAGGATGGCCTCTGCCTCGGCCATGCCCCAGCTGTTCCTAGGGCTGAGCATGTTCAGGATGAGCCTGAACCAGATACTTACCTTTCCTGATTTTCATCTTTTATCATGCCAAAGTTTGACATTAACTTGTATTATGATGCACTTTTGCAGTTTTGCCGATTGTAGAAATAAGAGATGAGGAGGACGAGATCAATCCTCAAGCTTTGGCCGTTGCTGAATCTGAGCCAACGGCAGAAGTTGGTGAAGCCTCAAGCCTTCATCCAAGAAAGAGGCATCGGGGTGAAGGTTCGTCCCAGAGTCCAGATGCGGGCCCTTCCAGGCCTTCTGAGGTGACCCCGCCTCAGCCATCCGAAGTGCCCCCACCTCAGCCATCTAAGGTGCCAACACTAGCCCTTGTTGGTTTTTCTGATCAAGATTCTGCTGCGGACTCGGCCACAGCAAGACGATTAAACAAGGTGACGGTTCTGTCCCTGGATCGGCAGAGGTTTGAGGCCGCTATATGGGAGAATCTGAGTGAAGTCTTTCAGTCCAATCTGCCCTTGGTAAGTAAATTTTCTTTTTGTTGTAGTTTGAGAAATGCTGGAACTTTCTAACTGTCTTAATGAGCAGGTCTGAGCTCAAGAGTTGGAGATCCACGCTCGGGGAGAGAAGTTCCACGAAGCTCTCAAGGCCAAGTCAAAGGAGCTTGAACAAAATAACCAGCTCATAGCTGAGCAAGCCAGGGAGATTACTGCTCTAAAGGCAGAGAATTCATCCCTTCGCAAGGGGAAGGAAGAGGCCAACGTGAAGTGGGCCACTTCTAACTCCAAAGTGGATGAGCTAGAGGATAAACTAGCCACCCTGGAGTTGTCTTCAACTCAAGCTCTGTCCGAGGCCGATTTCGTAAAGAAAGACAAGGCTGCTCTGCTTCAGCAGACGGAATCTCTGAAGAATATCTAGCTCATCAGTCTCAGCAATTGGCCGAAGCTGAAGCCAAAGCAGTTGCGAAGTTCAAAAGATCTCAGCTGTTTGAAGAGAATATGCTGCTGTTGCAGAGCACAGCTGTGGAGATAGGCCAAACAAAGGCAATTGATGTCTGCTCTGAAGTCTTCCCCGAACTGAATAAGGAAGATCCCCGGCTAACTGAACTCTATAGTTCGACTGCTGTTCAAGAGTTCAATTCTCAATTTGAGCAGTTTTTGAACGGAGCTGACTTGAGGGAAGCCGAGGATTAGACTTAGGACTTTTTGTAATTGGGCTGAGCAGATATCTCTTGTACTCTGTACTTTGTACTTGAAATTCTTATCAGTGAAAAATCTCTAAGTATTTTATCATTTTGCAATTTGTGGCTCTTCATTCCATTCTGCTCTTTTACTTCAGAATTTCTGCTAAGTTAATTTTCAAACTTGTTGTTGCCGAGATTCAATGTCGACCTTGCACTTAGCAAACTTTTATCTTTGCAGTTAGTTTGAAAAATAAACTAAGTCTGCAAGTTTTAAAATCTAGAATAAACATGTTATTCTGCCGAGCTGAACCAATAATTTGGCTAAGAATGAGGCCTGCTTGAGCATTGATCTGAGCCAATAGACTGGATCTGCTTTAGCCGAGATCATACTGTGTGATGCCTTGAAATAATTACTTAGAATAATTCTAAGTTTTTAATTGCCATAAGGCTTGTAGTGGTATCCAGCTCTGCCTGGCTATTTAGCAATCTGAGGTTCAGGACTTGTCTTGCCAAAGTTGACTTCTTGGAATCTTTAAGGCATTGACTGA
The DNA here is from genome assembly GCA_036186865.1 of Eustoma russellianum. Lineage (NCBI taxonomy): Eukaryota > Viridiplantae > Streptophyta > Magnoliopsida > Gentianales > Gentianaceae > Eustoma > Eustoma russellianum. Next base: position 39,065,861 of record AP025044.1, read on the forward strand.
TTAGTCATTTTATAGAGCTGAGGAGACCTCTTAGGTCTTTATTTCAGAGATGCGAAACCTGTCGTATTTTGTCGAGATGTGAAACCTATCACTTTCGGAATTCCCTTAGAACCATAAGGCAGGGAACTGAGATGACCCACTGGGTCATTAATTTAGAGGTGCGAAACCTGTCGCTTTTGGCCGAGATGTGAAACCTGTCACATTCGGGGTTCCCTTAAAACCATAAGACAGAGAACAGAGATGACCACCTGGGCCGTTATTTAGAAGCGCAAAACCTGTCGCATTTTTGCAGAGATGTGAAACTTGTCACATTCTTACCGAGATGTGAAACCTGTCACATTCGGAGTTCCCTTAGAACCATAAGGCAGATAACGAGATGACCACCTAGGCCATTATTTAGAAGTGCGAAACCTGTCGCATTTTTGCAGAGATGTGAAACCTGTCACATTCTTGCCGAGATGTGAAATCTGTCACATTCGGAGTTCCCTTAAAACCATAAGGCAGAGAACAGAGATGACCACCTGGGCCATTATTTTGAAGTGCGAAACTTGTCGCATTTTTGCAGAGATGTGAAACCTGTCACATTCTTGCCGAGATGTGAAACCTGTCACATTCTTGCCGAGATGTGAAACCTGTCACATTTGGAGTTCCTTTAAAGCCATAAGGCAGAGAATAAATAGTTGAGCTCCCAACATGGGAGGGCATTTTATCAAGGCCTGGATGAAAGAATTACCGGGTTGAGCCGGGCGAAAATAAAATTTGATCTTCTGATATCATAAGGCTGAGCTGAGCTGGACCAGAGATTTGAATAAAATATGATGGGGAATATCTTTGCCCCGTTAACCAATATAAAGATCTTCAAATTCCATAAGGAGATAGGTCTTCTGGGCAAATTTATTGCCGAGCAGAAGAAGGTGCCAGACCGGGCTGGTTGATAAACTTGAATAAGATATGATATGGGGACTTCAACACTCATTTTTCGAGAAAAGTCCTGCTTAATATCTGGACAATTTATTTGCACTAGCAAAATCATAACGCTCATTAGAAAACAAAGCAATTTAAAGTGTGCATATGTACATGAAAATGTTGGATATGTGCGGGAGGAAGTGGATCCTATTTCGTCTGAGTTATGGACTTTTGCCCTCAGGTCAGCCTTATATACTCAGGAACCCACAGCCTTTGCCCAGACATATCTGGGTCTTCGTCGTTTGACGACCTGTGCTGATGTCCAGGTTGGCAACTTTCATCAGAAGGAGGCCGGCCAAAGTCCAACCTATTATGCAGCCTCGACCTCGGATTGCAGAACCGTTGTAAGTGACTGAGCTCGATCAGACGCTCAATCTCTTGGGTGAGCTGTCTGTAGTCCTCGGTATCATGCCCGATATCATGATGGTAGAGGCAGTACAGTTGATGATCCCTTTTTGTGAATAGGTCCTGCCAGGGGATGGGGATTTCTTGCTAGATTTTTCTTCCTCATGTAGGAGAGAACATGAGCCTTTGAGGCCAGCAGAGACGTTCTTTCTTTTCCTCGGCCTCCCAACATAATTTTGGCCGAGCGCCTTTCTTGTGGTTATGCTCTGCCTTTATTGTCAATTTCTCTGCTACGCCTAAGTGGCAGCAGCGCTTTTCGTGCACGTTTCAAATAATAGTCCAGAGCCTTTAACGGCTCGGAAGCAAAATGCTGACGGCTAGACCGCTGTCCTGAGCGTCTAGCCTCGGTCATGAATCCACTTTTAAGCTCAGGATAGTATTCAGGCCGAGTTGGAGAATATTCCATAAGTTCTTTTTGTTGAGGAAAATTACTGGGATAAAACCCACTAGGTGTTATGACCCGTGACTTTCCTACGTAAACATCGCATGCAAACTCCATGCAATACACACAGACACACACACACGTTGACAAACACATAAAACAATAAAATATTTATATACATATTACATTACATATACACGGCAGGAGTTAGGAAAAAGGAAATAAAATAAAACAAAAATAATACATAGGATCCTAATATTGATTAGGAGGTGGATAGTACATAAAGTTTAATCAAATTACAAATTCAAATTAGAACTAGATAACCTAAATATCTTTGGAAGTTACCTAATATACACCTATATCTATACCCACCCAATACACAAATCAAATCCCCCTATATTCACTAAACAAATTTTGGCCAGCCTGCAAAATACTCCAGCCGGCCCTAGTTCTTCAATTGCAGCCATTCTGCTGCAAATTTTAAGAAGCAACAGCCCAAAATTTACCCCAGCAATTGGCTTTTTTTCCTCCTTAGCAAGAGCAGAGGCAGCATTCTAAGGTAAGAATAAACAATGTTTGTTATTTATTATTTTGACAACATTTCTCTATATGTATATATCTACAAATATACAAACGTTCTAACCCTACCTTCCAATATCAAAAAAAAATTGGCTAGCCACCCTTCCGAAATACCCCAGCCGGCTGCCACCCCTAGGAGCAAGGAGCCAAATTTTTGTCCGTTCAACCCTGATTCTTCGCACGGTATAGTATAATCGAAGCTAAAAGGCAAGTATCCTTACTATATTTGCTATAATTTTCCAATGTTATTATGATATTTTCATATCAAATCGGATCATATATGTTTATTTGTGATCGCATAGATTGTTGAATATATATCCGTATTTGATGTAATTATGTACCGATAATATATGTATATGTTTATATATGTTCTGTGAAAATATACATATATGCATATGTCAAATTAAGTGGTTTTTTTAATAGTATGTTGATGTCGCTGTTGTTCCAAATACATGTGAGTATATAAATCGTAAGTGGTAAATTGTGCGGCTGAATATAAACTTAATATACATATGTGTGCGCTGGTGGTGGGTATGTGTGTTTATGTGAGGAAAATACATGTACATGTCACTGACCCAAAAAAAAAAAAAGAGAAAAAAAAAAAGAAGTAAAAAAGCTGATGGCTTATTTACTAGTTTGTTGTTGCTGCCATTGTGTAAATGAAGGGGAACGAAAAAAAGGGATGCTGAGAAGTTTCTTGTACTTTGTTTTACTTGTTTTCCTTTTTCATTAACTTTGTGTGCATGTATGTTTATTGATTTTGTGCGTTTTTTTGTTCTCTTTAATTGTGTGTACAAATTGTCTATGTTATTATGGCGCATATATATATATATATATATATATATATATATATATATATATATATATATATATATATACTATTCTTGTGAATGGAAAGATATGAATTAATTATTTTAAGTAAGTCAAATTAACCTTTATTATTAGGTATTGATTTTTATACTACAATTGTTTAGATTCGAGCCTAGGAGAGAAGGAACTGAATACCGGATTCAAGGTAAGTGGTCTATCTGTGCTCGTTATACTGTCATGCATCAGAGGTAAGTGGTCTGTTTGTGCTTGTTATGTTTATCATGCATCAATGTGTTGTTTGTTGCATATCTGTAATTGGATTTTCTCTATATGCGAGTTGTGTGTATATGTGAGAGATGTATGTACTTATAAACTGGGTGTATGTGTGGTTGTACGATTTTCAATGCGTATCGCATATGTATATGGATGTGTGAAGGTATACATGCAAGTATATATGCACGTGTATGGGCGCGGGTATATATATGAGTATGAATAAACCGTAACAAAATGGGGGTATACATGTAAGTATATATGCACGTGTATGGGCGCGGGTATATATAGGAGCATGTATGCGCCGGCTCGTGGATTATGTGTGTGCAGCATTCATGGCACGTGCATTAGCATTGCATCCCTTCGGGGCGCTGACTCCACGTTACGGAGCTTTGTCCGCTGACTCCACGTTACGGAGCGATGTCCGCTGACTCCACGTTACGGAGCGTTGTCCGCTGACTCCACGTTACGGAGCGATGTCCGCTGACTCCACGTTACGGAGCGTTGTCCGCTGACTCCATGTTACGGAGCGATGCCCGCTGACTCCACGTTACGGAGCGAAGAGTAGGACCCGGGTCATTCATAGCATATCATGGAAAAGAAAGAAACATATTATATGGGATAATGATGTTGTTGCGCGTGACACGTAGGGAAATGCATGCATCATGAAGTTGCGCATTATTATGTGGAGTGACTTACTTTATGCGGTTTATCTACTTCATCTATATGCATTGTTCTCTTCTTTGCTTATGTGATTATTTGTTTGTTGTGTATGTCATATTTGAGAATAGCATGCATCACGGTACCGTAGATTGAGCTGATGAATTATTTATTTTGTGTTTTTGAAGTGTTAACTGTTAAGATAATTAAGTGAAATTATTTGTGGACTATGGACATGTATGTTAAGTATAAAGGTTATTTGTATTTGCTTCTTCATGTATAATTTCTATAAAAAGTATATGTAGGTTGCTTACTGAGCCCGTTGATTTTGGCTCACACCACCATTCACCAGTTTTGCAGGCATGAGAAGGTAGGGTATGCTTACACAGGAGTTGGTATACTGTAGAAGATCAAAATGGGAGATTTCGAGATTAAGATATTCAGAAAAGACTTTCGAGGATTGGTTGAGACAGTTGTTTCGATTTTCGAGGTTTATGTATTTTTGAGATTAGTGTTTACATACATTTGACTGTGGTATTGATTAGAAATTCTTAGACATAGTATTAATGATGGTGATTATTTTATCGAGGATTTTAGGAATGACTTCCGCTGACATCGATTTACGTTATTATGATGACGTGTAGTTGATTTGTATCGACGCCTTGTATTCTCCTTAGCGAGATACGGCGGGTGAGTCGTTTCGAGTACTAGGGCTCGGGACGGGTCGCTACACTGGGTCTTGCAGTGGGGGCCTTTCCTTTCATTTCCCGCACCACTGCCTGGAATAGTTGGGATTCTGAGCCACATAATGGATGGCTCGCAAGTGTTCCTCATAGGTGAAGGCAGCAGCGGGAGTATAAGATTCTGCTGGTTCTGGGGAACACTGTTCCGGTTATAGTTGAGGAGATCGTCGATGTCTCCTGGGGGTCATAGGTCGCTTGGACCCTTTCCTATCTTTTTTATCCATTCTCCTATCAATGGATTTGTAGGCTGGTTACCTAGAAGGCCCTTGAAAGTCTGTTTTTAAGGAATACGGAGGTTCAGGCCCTCCTTCTAGCGCCAAATGATGAAGCTGGATCTTCACTAGGGATCAGAGATGATCCGAAATCAAACGTCATTAGCTCTCCATTTGGGTCCTTTGATAGAGTCTGAGAAGGAAAGAAAACGTTAGAGGCCCAGGGGCACTGTCCTGTGATAACCCTCCGACGCTCAAGTCAGTTATGGGTATTTTTGTATGCAATTTATGCTGGAATAAAGGTTTAGAAAAACCTGGCTCAAGATCTCACTGAGAAGGTAGCTGTTTGGATGTCGGCAGAGATGTCGTTTTGTAGATCTCTCACTGAGAGTTAGAAGGTTGAAGAAAATGGAGTTCTTTCTTTAGAGAAGAAGGCTCCGAAAACTGTGTTGGGCTCCCCCTCTTTCGTCTGGTAAGAGGTCCTTTTATGCACAAAGTTGATAAGATTAGTCCCTCTGCCCCATGATAGGACTATTGAGTGTGTCAGAAGGGTTACTTTGTCTGCTGTAGATGTACTGTGTGGCTAGACAGATGCATGCTCAAGTGGCTGAGCAAGTGGCTGAATCTATGACACGTAGGTCGGCCAGCAATAATGACTATGTACTTAACCAAGCAATGCATGACACCTGGAAAGCACTTGCAGAATTGTCTTGGTGGGTCTCAGACGGCAGTTGATAAATATCTTATCCGATCTTGGCCGAGTTATTTAGGGTCAAAAATCCTTATGAGACTAAAGTCGAAGCAAAGGCTTGAGGCAATCAGAAAGCTGAGGCCGAGACTGTTCCGAGGCCGAGCAAAATCTGATTCCTTGTGAAGTTATACATTGTTAATCTGATTTTTGAATATAGCTGAGGCCGACCAGAAGTAGTTGGTTAACCAGCACATTGCTGAGCCGAGGTGCCATTAGAGTTCTGCTAGGAATATGGCCGAGCTGAATTGCTGTGTGGTTTGGTCAAGAGTAGTTAAATCTGCCGAGCCGAGATGACTATGAAATACTTGGACTTGCCTTTAATCATTTTAGATGACTTGTCCCGAATGTTGATGATGGAGGCCGAGGCTGGTGTCTTTTGGCTGAGATTTACTAGTCAAGCAGCTGAGCCTGAACTACGTTGATTGTTTGAATGACTGAAAATTTTGTCTTTATCTGAGCATGGTAGATTTTGTCTCATCGGTATGACATATTTACAGCGGATAGAAGTGGGTTTAGATCTGAGGAGGCTGTAGGTGAGACAAAATATGAGGTTTTCAATCACACACTTCCACGTGTAAAAGCTATTGTTTTTTTTTTTGAAAAAAATTTGAATTCGATAGGTCCGCTGACAATTTTTACACTTGACGACACGTGATTGGGAACATATTTTGTTACGTAGATAACGTGCGTAAAAAGAAAAGGGAAAGAAAGAAAAAGGAAAAACTGCGGGTAACGCCAAATAAGAAAGTTCCAGTGTCGAGACTGCCGCAGTTCTTGCCGGTGAAATCCGAGCGTCGAAACCCCATCTCACAGATCACAGTAAGAATTGGTTTCATTCTGTGAAAATCTTTATATCTTCTGCTGGACCTTTGAATAAGTGTGCATAAATTCGCCCTGCTGCCCCTGCAGCTGCCGCAGTTGAGTGAAGCTGAATTTTTTCTTCAACCTGATTTATTCAATTGAAGGTTGTAAGTTTTATTTAAAATTGCTGCTTTTAAGATAAAAAAAAACTTAAAGGGTATCCATTTCTCCAATTTCTCAAGTCAAATATCAGTTCCCGTCATTTATTTTTCTTTTTTTTCCTTTTAGATTGTAATAAATAAATAATAGTAAAGGGGTGAAAGGATTTTTTGTGGGTTCTTGGATTGAAGGATAAATCGAATTTGTGAACTTGGGCTGTGAAAAGATTGTTCCTTTAGCAGGAAAAGATTCAATTTTTGTATTGTGAATTGTGATTGATTCACCAGAGAGGGAAAGGGTTTGGCTTTCGAGCAAAAAGGCAATGGCTGTGCCATGGAGTATGACATTATGGATGGCAAGAATGATATGGGTAGCAGTGAGTGGTTGGGTAATTTCTTGCTTGTCTGTAGCCGATGAGATTGCTGTCTCTCTCAGAACTGGTGACATTGGTCCTTTACATGTTGGTTGATGGAAAGATTTGTCTATCACATTCAGGCTTCTGATGTTAGTTTTTTTCACTGAAATTGTGCAGATGTGGAATTCCTGTTTCTTTTTTTAACGTGTATCTATGGTTATCAGCCCTTGAAGTCTAGTTAGTAATGAATTGGTCTGTAATTCTGGTTTTTGCGCAATTGCAGAATGATGTAATATACCTGAAGTTCATTATGTACTTGCTAGAAGGATATAAGTCTGTTCATATTTCATACAGTGCAATCTCCTCCGAGCTGTGAATCGTGTTTTGGACAATATGTAGACTGATGTTTGATTTCAGGCGTCATTTTGTCGTATGTGGAGTTCATTCTGTTCTCACTAAACAGATATTTTCTCTGATTTATACAACTTAATCTTCCTTTTCTCCTGCACTATTAGGCTCATGTGTGTGTCACGTCTTAAGGTATGCCTAACAGCTTTAATTTTGCATGAAATGTGATTTTTTTTTCTTTTTGGTTTCATGAAATGTGATTTCAATGCAGCTTCAAAGTTTATCTGATTTTGAAAAACCGGATTTATAATTGATAAACTTCGTTTATGTCTATGGACTAAACAGGAACACTCTTTTTACCCCCTGGTTTTGGTAGTGGTGAAATTGCATTCACGAGAGATAACTCAGGTCCACAGAGTCCTTCAAAGTTTTGCTAGTTGATGTAGTTGAAGATTGCAGAGTTAGATGTGTCAGATTGATGTATGTTTTCTCTTGTTCCCTAAAAACTATTCTCGGTACTCTGGAGTTTTGAGATTTCTTCACTCTGGAGAGGAGTAGACAAATTTAAGCATAATTTCTTAGTTATAACTTTGTTTACGAGTATTTCGGGTGCTGAGGGGGTTGGGGGTGGTTCCTTGGATGATCTATCTGTTGAAATCTACAACACCAGCCGTGCTAAGGCTGAGGTGCTGAGATACTGAGGCTGAGATGCTGAGGCCGAGATGCCGAGGTGAGGCCGAGATGCTGAGGATAGCTGAGATCAAGCTGAGATTGACACGTGCTATGGTAGTAAAAGAGTAAGGCGCAAGAGTAGGGAGTAAAGCGCAAGAATAGGAATTAGTTGGGCAAGTTAGCGGCCTTGTTTTTCGGATTTGTTAGTTAAATCTTTCTTTATAAATAGTTTGTAATAGTTAGAAAAATGTAAGTTGAGCTTCTGCAATTAAAAGAGTTCGTTAATCAATTCAACTTCTTCAATTGTAGTGTTTTCTTTCCTTGTGTTCTCGGTCCTTATTCAACATCTGGTATCAGAGCCAGGTTATATTCCAAAACTCTCAAAATCCATTCTTTCCATAAAAATGAGTGAGTTACAAATCGGAGGAATTAAGAAATTGAATCATCAAAATTACAACACATGGCAGACCTGCATGTCGTCTTACTTGTAGGGACAAGATTTATGGGAAGTTGTAAATGGTAGCGAAGTATCACCACCCGAGGTTGAAGATACAAATGGAGCATTAAGAAAATGGAAGATTAAGGCAGGGAAGGCTATGTTTGCACTCAAGACAACACTGGAAGAGGAAGTGTTGGAGCACATCCGAGATGCTCAAACTCCAAAGACAGCTTGGGAGACACTTGCCAAGCTGTTCTCTAAGAGAAATGACACTAGACTCCAGTTGCTTGAAAGTGAGCTATTTTCTATCTCTCAAGGAAATCTATCCATTGCTCAGTATTTTCATAAGGTGAAATTGCTGTGTAGAGAGATTTCGGAATTGGATCCAGAAGCTCGTATTGGAGACTTAAGGACAAAGAGAATTATTATTCATGGACTAAATCTAGAATATAGGGGGTTCGTTGCTGCAGTACAGAGATGACCTACACAGCCATCACGTGTTGAGTTTGAAAATTTGTTAGCCGGGCAGGAGGCTCTGACTAAACAAATGGGAAGTGTGCCCATAAAGGCTGATGAGCAGGCCTTGTTTTCCAACAAGGGCAGGTGTAACACAAAGCAACGAGCTCAGCAGACGAGCTCAAGTGAAAGGGAAGATAGTGAGCCGAGGGACCAAGGTGCAGAGCAGCCGAGCCGAGGTGAAGCAAAAGAAAAAGGTGGCAACAAGAAGAGGTTTGAAGGGAAGTGCTACAAGTGCGGGAAGAAGGGCCATAGAGCTCGGAACTGTTGGTAAAAAACAAAAACAGTTGAGAGCAATGTAGCAGCTTCAAGAGATGAGACGGAGTGGGATACAGAAGCACTACTGGCCATTGAAGAGGTGTTGTTATCAGAGGAAGAGCAGCACACCCTTATGGCTACAACCAGTCAGGTCAACTATGAACTTGACTGGATTGTGGATTCTGGTTGCTCTAATCACATGACTGGAGACAGGAGAAGGCTCACAGATGTGAAAGAATACAAGGGAAATCGGATGGTAGTTACTGCAGATAACACCAAACTGCAGATAACTCATGTTGGGAAAACAATGATTTCACCTCAGCAGGCCGAGATGAATATTCCACTAGAAGACGTTTATCATATTCTAGGTATGAAAAAGAACCTTCTTTTAGTCCCTCAATTGACACAAGCAGGAAACTATGTGCTGTTTGGGCCAGAAGACGTGACAGTATTTCACCACGTTGAATTAAGAGAAAAGCCCGTGATGAAAGGGAAGAAGGTAAATTCAATATATGTAATGTCTGCTGAGACTGCTTATGTTGACAAAACAAGAAAGTCAGAGACGGCAGATTTATGGCATGAAAGGCTGAATCACGTCGGCTATGCCAAACTGGATGAGATGATAAAGAAGTCGTTGGTGAGAGGTCTGCCAAAGTTGGAGGTGAGGAAAGACTTAGTTTGTGCAGGGTGTCAATATGGTAAGGCTCATCAACTACCATATGAAGAGTCAAAGTTTAGAGCCAAAGCTGCATTGGAGTTGATTCACTCAGATGTGTTTGGACCAGTAAAGCAAGCATCAATAAAAGATATGAAGTATATGGTTACCTTTATTGATGACTTCTCCATGTTTGTGTGGGTCAAATTCATGAAGGAGAAATCAGAAACTGTCATCAAGTTTAAAGATTACAAGGCCGAGATGGAAGCCAAGCTCAGCAGAAGGCTCCTCTTGTCAAATTGTTACAAGCAACCAGTGAAATCAACGATTGAGAATAAGAATCAAGCATCAAGGAGAAGAAAACGGTTATAGAGAGAGAAAACTGAATTTGGGAGAATTTTATTCATCAAAAATCTAAGGGAATTCTGTTGCAGAATCCCGTTTTATACATTGCTGAGGAAGAAGGCAAATAGGCACTGAAATGACAATATTACCCTTAATAACCGCTACCCACAACATTACACAGAAAGGGCATAAATGACATTTCACACATTTTAAATCCTTTCCCGCGGGTCCAACTCCTCCTTCTTCCTCCTTTATTCTTTCTTCCGCAACTCCAGTGATCAGCAACCAATCCTCACCATTTTGATTCCCTGCGTGACAATTGCACCACACCACACAACCAATCATCACCTCAACTGCTCAATACTTCGATCACCTACTACTTCACGTGAATATCACTGCTCACCAACCCCAGAACCTTTTCCTTCCTGTTCCTCCACTTCAGTTGCAGTTGTAACAGCCCCCCTCGAACCTGACTTGGTGAAGATATTACACAAACCCATCGCAGAAGTCAGGTTCCGCAATCTGCCCGAATCAAGTGCCTTCGTAAAGACATCTGCAAGCTGAAACTCCGACTTAACAGGCATAAGATGTATTACACCTTGCTGATATGTTTCTCTTACGACGTGACAGTCAATTTCGATGTGTTTTGTTCTCTCATGGAACACGGGGTTCTCAACAATGTAAATTGCACTTTTATTATCACAATATACCTCAGTCGGACCTGAATGCTTGACCCCCAAATCCTGCAACAGGTATAGAAGCCACTGTATTTCACATGTAACCATGGCTAATGCTCTGTACTCAGCCTCAGACGAGGACTTGGATACAGTGCTCTGCTTCTTCGCTTTCCAGGACACCAAGGAATTTCCAAGGAAAACACAATACCCAGTGACTGACTTCCTTGTCTCAATACAACCTGCCCAATCAGAGTCTGCAAACGCCTTCATCTCCAATTTGCCCTGGCTTGAATAATATACCCCTTGACCAGCTGTCCCTTTCAAGTATCTTAAGAGCCTGTTTGCAGTTTTCAAGTGCAACTCCGTTGGTGAGTCAAGAAATTGGCTTAATTGTTGGACAACAAACGAAATGTCAGGTCTAGTTATTGTGAGATAAATGAGACGTCCTATGAGCCTTCTATAAGCAGAAACATCCTCCACAGGCTTGGAATCACCATGAGCCAACTTCAAATTTTGCTCCATAGGACTAAGAGCAGGCTTGGCACCTAAGAATCCCGTCTGTTCTACCAATGCCAATGCATACTTCCTTTGGGATATCACAATCCTCCCCTGTGACCTAGCCACCTCAATGCCAAGAAAGTACTGCAAGTCTCCCAAATCCTTGATTTTAAAAGCTTGATGGAGATACTGTTTAATCTGGTTGATCTGAAGCATGGAATTGCCAGCTACTATAATATCATCCACGTATATCAAAAGAACTAAGAAAGCTCCTGTCGTATGCTTGGTAAACATAGTGTAATCATTTTTAGATTGTGTGAATCCATGATCAAGCAGAAATCTGGTCAGCTTTAAGTTCCATTCTCTACTAGCTTGTTTGAGGCCATATAGTGATTTATGAAGCTTACACACGGTGTGAGGTCTTGGTGCAGAAATCCCTTCAGGCAGATCCAAGTATATCTCTTGGCTTAGGTCACCATGCAAGAATGCATTGTTGACGTGTAACTGGTGTACATACCATTGCTTCTGAGCCACTACAGCCAACAACAACCGCACAGTGGTCAATTTGGCAACTGGGGAAAAAGTGTCAGTATAGTCTATACCCAACTGCTGAGTGAATCCCTTTGCCACAAGCCTGGCTTTGTAACGCTCCACACTTCCATCAGGATTGTACTTCACCTTATACACCCATTTGCACCAATAGGCCTCTTGCCATGAGGAAGTGTAACCAGTGACCAAGTGTGATTTGCTTCAAGCGCTGCTAGTTCTAATTGCATTGCCTCCACCCAGTGAGCAGAAAGGACTGCCTCCTGAAAAGATGTTGGCTCCTGTACCAAGCTAATATTAAGAGCATAGGACCTATATTTAGGTGTCAAGTGATCATATGACATGTAACTTTCAATGGGGAAAGGAGTGCGAGCAGAGAATTTTTCAGGCTTGGAAGAGTTTGCAGAAGATGACAACAGGCTGCAGTAATAGTCTTGTAAGTAACCAGGAGGATGTTTATTTCTAATAGGTCGAGAGATTCCAGAAGAGGTATGAGGCTGTATAGGTAGATGTACTTCAAGGCCAGTGCAGGGTTGAGGAACTGACGTTGAAGCAGGAACTTCATAAGAAGGGGGTGTGCTGTCTACAGAATCAGCTTCAGAATGGAGATCTGAGTTGGGTGGAGTGACAGATTGTGCAGATGATGCTGGAACTTGTTGATGGGAATTAGATGTGTTTGATGAAGTTTCAGGTATGAGTTGGAGATTGTTGTGGCTGTTGGGACATGATGGATTGTCTGGAGTGGCAGAATGGTCGGGTTGGTTTGGTTGAGACTCGACAGGAACAAACGGGAATACATGCTCACTAAACTGAACATCTCTGGAGACAAAAATGGACTTGGTGTCAAGGCTCAATAGCAGGTAGCCTTTTGCATGGAAGGGTATGCCAAGGTATACGCATACAGTGGCTCTAGGATCAAACTTGGCACGGTGAGATTTGTTGGTGCTGGCATATGCCAGACACCCAAAGACCTTGAGGTTGTTGTAAACAGGTGTGTTTCCAAAAAGGCATTCATGCGGCGTAAGGTGACACAGTAAAGGAGTGGGCAAGACATTAATGATATACACTGCATATTGAATACAAAAGCCCCAATAGCAATCAGGAATCTTGGCTTGAAACTTTAAAGCTCTTGCAACATTGAGTATATGTTGGTGCTTGCGTTCAACCACACCATTTTGTTGTGGTGTGTTTACACAACTAGTTTGATGAATAATAACCTTTGTCATAAAGAAATGGTCCATCTTGAACTCCTGACCATTATCAGTTCTTATACACTTAATGTTCTTATCAAACTGAGTCAAGACATACTGATGAATCTTTGAATAGCATTGCGTGTTTCTGATTTTTGCTTAAGTAGATACACCCAAGTGTATCTGGTATGATCATCAACTATGGTAAGGAAATAACGTTGTCCATAGATTGTTGGATGTTTGTATGGACCCCAAATATCAATATGAATAAGATCAAAAGAAGCAACGGAAACAGAATTAGACACAGAAAAAGGCATTCTTTTCATTTTGGCCAAAGGACATATGGTACACTGCTGTGAATTCTCATGAGAATGTACAGATTGATCAAATTTTTGAATGTCCTTTATTCTAGATATTGAAGCATGACCAAGCTATAATGCCATAACAAAGAAGAAGGGAATGAAGAATGAAACATAGCTGACAGGCAACTGGAAGGAAGACATGTCTGCTTAGGAAATCCGCAGAGGTAATACAGGCCTTTGTACTGCTTAGCTGAACCAATCGTCTTCAGGGACATATAATCCTGAATGACACAAGCATTTCCCAGAAATTGAATGAGTAAAGAAGATGTTGACATCAACTTGCTAATTGACAAAAGGTTAAAGCTAAATGACGGGACATACAAGACATCATGAACGACAAAGGAGGAATTTAGCATGGCAGAACCAACGTGTGTGGCTGAAGTTGATAAACTATTTGGCAGTTTGATGGAAATATGCTGGATTGGTTTGCAAGATACGAACAAATTGAAGTTACACACTATATGATCAGTTGCACCCGAATCTAGAATCCATATGTTCATATTATTAGAAGGACACTTACCTTCATCTTTGTCAAGACGTGCAGACATGACTGCCCCCTGCCCTGCAACATCTTTTCCATCGCTAACATTCAAGATTGTCATCAACCTCTGCAACTGTTCTTGCGTGAGCATTAGTGTTTGACACGGACCAGTCTGCACCTGGCTATTTTCATTCTCCTCAGCACACACCTCCACAAAATTAGCTTGATTCCTAGCTTTAAAACCAGGTGGAAATCCATGTTTCCGATAGCATCTTTGCTCAACATGACCTATCATGCCACAATGAGTACAAACTGGTCTCTTCGCTCCATCAGGGAAGAATCTCCCATTTCCTCTCCTATACGTGTTACCACCTCTTCCAGCATACGCACTAGCGTTAGCAATTACTTTGGCACCATCATCATTGTCCACCATGAACACAGTAGGATTACTAGCAGCACTTGCTCCAGTGTTTAAACCATTCAATTTCCTCTCATACTTCAACGCCATAGCAAACACAACATCAATATTAGGCATAGGTGACATCACAAACACTTGTGATTTGACCGGATCGAATTCTTCATTCAAGCCTTTTAAGAATTTAATGATGTACTCACTCTCAACAAATTCACGCATTTTGACACCTACATCACAACTACATCCATGACACGTACAGCTAGGAATTGGTTTTAATGCCAATATCTCTTCCCACAACACCTTCACCTTAGTAAAATAATCATTTACAGAGTCTCCTTCTTGTTTAACTCCATAGAAGTTTTCAAGTAAATCCGACAATCTAAATGCGTCTCCACTTCCATACCTCCTTTTTAAATCAGACCATACTTCTACGGCACTATCATACCACATAATGCTTTGTGCAATAGAAGGTAACACACTGTTCATAATCCAGGAATGCACCATAGAATTTACCTGCCTCCAGCTGCTGTACTGTGGATCATTCACTGCTGGTGGCTGAATCGATCCGTCAACAAATCCTATTTTGTTTTTGACGATGAGCGCCATTTGAAACATCCTACTCCAGGAGTGATAGTTGTTAGCATTCAACGGAGGTTGAGCGAGAATTACAGCCGGACTATCGTTGGGATGAAGATAGTACGGATTACTACTAGGATTCTCCATAACTTGCGATCCAATGGATCTTCCACTACCAGACATAGACGCCATCTCTTCCAATCACAATCTCAACTAAAATCACAATCACAACCACAATCAATTATCGTGAAGCAACTACAGAATTCGTACTTCTACAGTGATCAGAATCACACGCTCTGATACCATGTCAAATTGTTACAAGCAACCAGTGAAATCAACGATTGAGAATAAGAATCAAGCATCAAGGAGAAGAAAACGGTTATAGAGAGAGAAAACTGAATTTGGAAGAATTTTATTCATCAAAAATCTAAGGGAATTCTGTTGCAGAATCCCGTTTTATACATTGCTGAAGAAGAAGGCAAATAGGCACTGAAATGACAATATTACCCTTAATAACCGCTACCCACAACATTACACAGAAAGGGCATAAATGACATTTCACACATTTTAAATCCTTTCCCGCGGGTCCAACTCCTCCTTCTTCCTCCTTTATTCTTTCTTCCGCAACTCCAGTGATCAGCAGCCAATCCTCACCATTTTGATTCCCTGCGTGACAATTGCACCACACCACACAACCAATCATCACCTCATCTACTCAATACTTCGATCACCTACTACTTCACGTGAATATCACTGCTCACCAACCCCAGAAACCTTTCCTTCCTGTTCCTCCACTTCAGTTGCAGTTGTAACACCTCTGCCTGAGGTCGGACAATGGAGGAGAATACACCTCAGACGAGTTCTCTGAGTTTCTATTAAAGAATAGAATCAAGAGGTAGCTGACCTGTGCGTACACTCTAAAACAGAATGGAGTAGCTGAGAGGAAAAATAGACATCTAGCTGAAACATGTCGTAGCATGCTTCATGCAAAGCTTGTTCCTGGCGGATTTTGGGCCGAGACGATGAGAACAGCTGCCTACGTGATAAATAGATTACCACAGCAGAGGCTGAGCTTCAAGTCTCCATATGAGGTATTGATGAGTCAAACTCCCTCAGTAAGCTATTTCCGTGTATTTGGAAGCGTGTGCTATGTATTCATCCCTGATCACCTGAGAACTAAAATGGAAAAGAAGGCAGCTAGGTGTATCTTTGTAGGGTATGATGATCAGAAGAAAGGTTGGAGGTGCTGTGATCCTACAACTGGAAGATGCTACACTTCCAGAGATGTGGTGTTTGATGAAGCTTCAGCTTGGTGGACATCAGACAGCCGAGATCAGTCTCTCAACAAAGCAGAGGCCGAACCAAGCGAAGATAAAGTGTTTCTCGAGGATGGCAGAGAAGAGCCAGAGCTTGCTCAAGAAGAAGTTCCAGCTCGAAACCAAGAAGAAGAGGAGCAGCATCATCTCAGACGGTCTGACAGGATCAGGAGGCCTAATCCCAGGTATGCAAATGCAGCCATCATTGAAGTTGAAGTTGAGCCCGAGAGCTATGATGATGTAGCAAAGAAACCTGAATGGATTAACGCTATGAAGGAAGAGATGTCAGCTCTACAGAGGAACCAGACATGGGAGCTGGTAGCAAAGCCTGAAGACGTGAAACCTGTTTCATGCAAATGGGTGTACAGGTTGAAGAGAAGAGGGGATGGTTCCATTGAAAGATTTAAGGCTCGGTTGGTGGCTAGATGCTTCTCTCAACAGTATGGCTTGGACTATGACGAGACCTTTAGTCCAGTAGCCAAGTTAACAACTATTCGGGTGTTACTAGCTATAGCTGCAAGCAAAAGTTGGAACTTGTTGCAGATGGATGTGAAGAAAGCATTTCTGCATGGTGAGCTGGACCATGAGATCTATATGGAACAGCCAAAAGGGTTTGAAGACCAGTTAAAGCCAACCTTTGTTTGCAAGCTAAAGAAAGCGTTGTATGGATTAAAACAAGCGCCAAGGGCGTGGTATGGTAAGTTTGCTGAATTTCTTGTTCATTGTGACTACAAAATGACAAGCTCAGACTCAAGTTTGTTCGTCAAAAGGGTTGGAGACAAAGTATCTATAGTGCTAGTATATGTAGATGATCTAATCATCACAGGAGATGCTAGTGAAGAAATTCAGCAGGTCAAGGAGAATTTATCCATACGATTTCAAATGAAGGAACTCGGCCACTTGAATCACTTTCTCGGACTTCAGGTTGAACATACAGAAGAGGGAATTATGCTGCATCAGGGTAAATATGCAAATGACTTACTAAGAAGATTTGGAATAGATCAAAATAAGCCTATGACGTCTCCCATGGAGCCAAGCCTAAGTTTAAATGCTCATGAAGGGAAAGATCTAGAGGATGCTGTTGTGTACCGGGAGCTTGTCGGAAGTTTAATATATCTAACATTGACCAGACCTGATATTTCATGTGCAATTGGAGTAGTAAGTCGGTTTATGCAGAGTCCCAAGAAACCACACCTAGAAGCTGCGAAGAGAATCCTCAGATATGTTAAAGGAACGTCTAATCTCGGAGTGCAGTACAAGAAAGGAGCCGAGCTCAAGATTGCTGGGTTCTGTGATGCTGACTATGTAGGTGATCATGATACCAAACGTTCAACATTTGGTTATGTTTTCTTCCTAGGAACAGGGGCTGTATCCTGGAGCAGTAAAAGACAGCCAACTGTTTCTCTTTCGACAACTGAGGCAGAATATCGAGCAGCAGCATCAGCTGCTCAAGAATGTGTGTGGCTTGTACAATTGCTCAAAGAATTGTATCAGTCAAATGAAGATGCTGTGAAGTTATACTGTGATAATATTTCCTCAATTCAGCTAGCTGAAAATCCAGTGTTTCATGCTAGGACGAAGCATGTTGAAGTTCATTACCAATTCATTCGAGAAAAGGTGCTGAAAGACGAGATAGTGTTGGAACATGTGAATTCAGAAAATCAGATTGCTGATGTGTTCACAAAAGGTTTCAGTGGAACGAGGATGGTGATGTTTCGATCAAAACTGGGAATGATAAGAGCTGGTGTTGAGGGGGAGTGTTGAAATCTACAACACCAGCCGTGCTAAGGCTGAGGTGCTGAGATACTAAGGCTGAGATGCTGAGGGCGAGATGCTGAGGGTGAGATGCTGAGGCCGAGATGCCGAGGTGAGGCCGAGATGCTGAGGATAGCTGAGGTCGAGCTGAGATTGACACGTGCTATGGTAGTAGAAGAGTAAGGCGCAAGAGTAGGGAGTAAAGCGCAAGAATAGGAATTAGTTGGGCAAGTTAGTGGCCTTGTTTTTCGGATTTGTTAGTTAAATCTTTCTTTATAAATAGCTTGTAATAGTTAGAAAAATATAAGTAAGTCGAGCTTCTGCAATTAAAAGAGTTTGTTAATCAATTCAACTTCTTCAATTGTAGTGTTTTCTTTCCTTGTGTTCTCGGTCCTTATTCAACACTATCTTGCAACATCTAAGCTGGAAATTGGAGAAAAGTGTATTTGCTGAACTACGATGGTTTCGTTGATGGGACGGGATCTCATGTCCGCTTTTCCTCTCACCCCACTGACCCACAGCCTGGCACGTGGTGAGGCTAGATGTGACCCTCATCTAGCCTAACCACGCCCCATGCTGTCACGTGTCGGGCGGTGGGAAAAGGGGTGAGGAGATCCGGTCTCTTCGTTGAGGCGATACTTGTTCAGTTCAACCGATAAAATCATTTAGATTTTGTAAAGCTGAAACTTGTAGTTCTTGACTTTTGTTGGAAATAGTATTTTAAGGCCTGATGAATATAACTTGCTTGAGATGTACGATGTATCACGTGTATGGTAGAGTAAAATTAATCATAGCCGAGGATGGATCTTGAGATTATTGTTGCTAGGTATGGAGAGATGAAACCGGATTTTCTGATTTCATACTCAATGGGAGAGCTGGAATACAAGGAAAAGATGACTTTCAGTCTAAGAGGTGATAGTCTGCATTATTCTTGAATTAAGATAGTATTCTGCAACTGGTAAGGTTGTTGTTTTGTGTTTTGTGTAGAGTAAGGCTGTGTATATCAGATCATAAAGCGATCTGGTCATTCTTCAGACCTTGCACAAATACGGAATGCTAGTGCATCAGGAACACCTCTTTGCGAAAGAAAGTGCTAAATGCTCATAAAGCCTTCAGCTAACGCTGTGGCTTTTCCCCAAGGCTGTGTTGAAAGTTGATTAGCATGCATGAGTTACTTCTCATACAATGGTAGCAATAGCCTTTCTTTCTTTTTTTATTTGAAAGAAAATAAAGTTGATGTTAAAAATTTGACAGTAATATGATACCGTTGAAGATTATTTTAGAACATTTTTTTAAACATACATTAATATGATACTATTGCAATAAATGCGCTTAAAATTTGATTGGACAAAAGTTGATGTATTAAAAGCTAATTTATTGAGGACAATACACGTGAGATAAAAAGTAAAGCCTAGGGGTGTAAATGAGAATGAGTCGGACGATGAGTAATGGAATTTGATTGGAATTTTGTGCAAGTAGTTTGATTTGATCATTTTGGCACAAATACTCAATAAGTCTATCTTCTTGATGATGTTTGATTTATTCGTTTGTTAGCATTTTTGAATTCAAAACATATCTAAAAATTATGTATTATTTGAGGTTATATCAGTATATTTGTTCGATAAAAAAAAATTAAACACAATAACTGAAAGTTATTAGAATGATAGTGGCTTTCTCAAATAAAAAATAATAATGATTCATGAATATTAGTTAAAAAAAATTATACTCACATATACAATTTGTAAAATAAAAGTATTTTTAGCTTTGTTCGAAATAGATTCGAATTATGTTTGAAGGTTTTTGAGTTTACATTTGAGATTGAAAGAACATAAAGATCGTATTCGACTTTAAGTTTAGAAAATCTTAATAAATATTCGACTTGATAAACTATTATAGATTTTGGCTAGAGTGTAAAGAACGTTTTCGGTGTATTAAGCTTTTGGGTTTGCCCAAAATCTGTAAAAAACATGGATTGTTTTATAATATGATGTATGAAATTTTATAATGTAAAATAGACTATTAACTCCATACAAAAGTAACTTTATACCAACAAGGACGGTTAGTTGCATTCACATATTAAAAGTGCTTGTCAAGTATTCCGGTAATGATAATTATTGGATAGGCAACATGGTGTAAAAAAGACAAACTACCCCTACTAAAAAGTGTATGATCTTTTCTATCTTTTGTATCTAGGGATGTAACGCATAGAATATACATGCATACTTTCAGGATAATGTATAAGTTTTGCCTTCATATACTAAGATGAGGTAATGCATTGCTCGTTGGATAGGAATATCCATGTGACTACTACACACAGCCTCGGCTGATAGCTTATGTAATAAGATTATTGTATGGGTGTCACCCCTTTAATGCTTAGATTTTTTTGGTTAACATATCAGCGTTTTAACCCCAAAAAGAAAAAGTAAATCTGTTGCTATGAGTAAAAGGTTTCTGAAAAAGTTTGCTAGGTACGCTGCAAAAGACGAATCAAAACACAAAATCGGATGAAAAAGATATCAATATAGATAATAACAAACGACTTGGAATCATCGCTTTGAAAGAGAAACATGATATTTGTTATACTTTTCCTGTCTTACAAATATTGTCATAGATTTTGAACTATAATAAATTTTAAATTATAATAAAACAAAATTATAATAATATTTTGAAAACGAAATTAATACAAACTTCTTAGCTGGTAAGAGTTGAAAAGATTCACCCAATCTTTATTTTTTTTTTTTTGAAGGCCAATCTTTATTTTTGGGAGCATACATCCCCCGGTATTGGAAATTACGAATGTAAAGGATTCAAGCCGGTTTGACTTTTGAATATTTGTTTATTGAATTGAATATTTTTAGAATATTTTTTCAACTTCAACTCAATTCTATTTCTTGTGTTTTTTTATTTCAAGTTTGAGTCTGAATATTTTTTTAACTCAAACCAAAATCAAAGATGTATAAAGCAACGCTAAAATTGATATTGTGTAATGAAAATTATATGTTTCAGTATAAACATTTACTTTTAACTAATATTATTCATTCACTATTATTATTTATTTAAAAAATTGTTATCATTCCAATATCGAGTGGGGACACGATCCAGAATTGTGCACTATTGATATGAAAGTGTTCGGTGCAGTTTTTTAGGCATTCAAACCGTCGATTTTTTGGGTTTCAGCATTGTCGTCTGCTGATATCTATTGCTGGTACATATTTGTATGACAAGCATAATGAGAAATCATTGACTGCTGCTGGGATTGATGCGGTCGACCATATATTTTCGTCTGCTTATGCTATTGTTAATAAAGAACGCAAACACAATTGGAGAGGGTTGCTTAAGAACATGTGTAAGTATGTAATCAGCAACATGAATGATGTATGTTTGATTACAGACTGATCCACTAGTCTTCAAGCAGTGATTCGATCATATCCTACATGGAAACCACCTTATGCATATAATAGATATTATCTTCGTCACGCCTGAACGAATTTTTCATGTAAACTTTTATATGATGAACTTATATATTTTATAAACAGTGTATGCTCCTATAGCTGAATTCATGTGCAATCAATTTCTACTAGAAAGTTTTCTAGTAAGGCGTTAGCAACTATTCTATAGGCTGCTGCATTGGCATACAAAGTGCACAAGTTTACAAATTGTATGGAGAAGATGAATGCGTTGAATAAAAGTGCATACAATTACATTATGCAGTTTCCGATCGATATATGAACATTGTCACATGACAGTAGCAGGAAGTATTATATAACGACATCCAATTAGTCGGAGTAGTGGAATAGTGTATTCAAGGGGGCTAGATGTTTACCAAAAACTACTTGTGTTCATGCAGTTTTTATAAAGACGCTGAAGATGTTTTACGAGAAATAGTAAAAGGCACTTGCGCATATTAACGCTTAGGACAGATGACCACTAAAAGTGCAACAACGATTATTCACAATAAGAACAATGCCCAAAAATACAGGGTTCAGGCTTACGACGGACGAGCAGGTTTGTATGAAGTTGTCACTCGATTGATGCCAAGTGTGGTGGTGATGTACATACTGTCAAACTGTTCGAAAAAACTTGTAATTGTGGTAAATTTTAACTTTGGCAGTATATAAGAATATACACGGTCTAGAACTGGAGTTGATTTCTCTTTTCTACTCATGTCAAATGATGTTAATCACCTACAATGGTTTGTTTCATTCATTGTAACACTATGCATAATAGGCTCCATAGTTGTTCTGGCTTGAAGCAAACTCAGTTCGTAGAAAACGTGCCATGGGAAGCTTGAATCAACTCGGGTACATGATGAAATATGCCAAATGCATACGCAAACATGTATATATGCCACCTGTCAGTCCACAACCGTAACACTTGTGCCAGTGCAGTGCAACTTTGGAATTATCAATAGTGTCATAATGTTTCTATGTAATGTTTTAGTGTCATTTCTACCATTGTTACAATGACTACTTTTTTTTAATATTTATTTTCACTAATGTTGTTTATATTTTATCTTTTAAATAACTACACCATTTTTGTGTTTTTTCAATTTTGGTGCCGATTTATTTTGAATGACTAAATCCATGACTAAGGATAGAGGTTAAGATTAGGGTTAAGGTTAGAGTTAGGATTACCGCTAGGATTAGAGTTATGGCTATAGTTAGGATAAGTATTAAGGTTATGATAAAGATTAGAGTTAAGGTTATAGTTAAGGTTTGGGTTAAAGTTATGGTTAGATTTATGGTCAGGGTTAATGTTAGGGTAATTGTTGTAGTTAGAGTTATGGTTAAGGTTAGTGTTAGGGTAAGGGTTAATGTTCGTGTTAGATTAAGGGTTAGGGTTAGGGCATGGTTTGAGGTTAGAATTTGTTGATAAAATGGAATGAATATTATAAGAAATTTGACATCAATATTTATTGCACGCCGATACGATATTTGTTGCACATTAATTGAAATTCATAAATTGAAAATAAACATAAATTAACTGGTTGGCCTTTTAACAAGTTTCATAATTTCTTTGATAGTATGTCTGGGTTTGGAAACTCCATCCGCAATGCCTTCCTGTTCTGAACTCGTATTGATTTGCCTTTTCTTTGGAACAATGTGTACAGTGAATGTTATTAAGTGTTCTCATTAGATCTTCGTCATTTTATATCGTAATGATATCCCAATCAAATCCTCCGTGTCTATTAGGATCCACACGCAGCCATCTATATACAAATTGAAGATCATCTTTATTTTCATCTTTCTCGACAGCCATCAATGCATGTTAGGTGTCAGTCGAAATAATCAAAATAACTGCATCAGATTCCTTTCTAAACATGCAATAAGAGAACAATCACTTGCCGCGCATAAGACATCGTTCAAGCCTACTGAACCAATGGAAATTCAATTGATATGCTATAATAAAGTTTTGTATAAAATTGATTAGCTTCCATTGGATTTTATAGAGTCGTAAAATATTTATACGGTTTTGACAAAACCATTGTATACCGACAGATATTTTGCTGAGGCATTTATAAAATGGTTTTGACATAACCATCTTGTGTCAAAAATCAGAATGAGACAATACAGTTTTATCAAAACTATATTGCGTGGCACATCGTAGTTTTGACAAAATCATCATACATACATTTGGGTTTTTCTCCAATTATGTGATAAAAGTAAGTTTTTTTTCAATTAAAAATAATATATTTTTTACATTTCCTCGATGGTTAACAACTGCTTTTCAAATGTTGGGTAGAGAATTTGATGGGAAACACATTTGTTTTTTTTAGTAACATAATACCCCACCGTCTTAACATGAAAATTATATAAAAAAAGAGAAAAAATAAAAACGTTGAAATCTATCTATATCGGGCGAGTTGGATTTGAATAAGAGTAGACATATTGTTGCCATTTCCATTTCTAATAGAGTTAAAGACACAATTTTTCTTGGGTTTAAAATATAATAGAATAAAACAAAATAATTCACTAAATTGGCTACGCTTCTTATATTGTGAAGTAGCAGTTGATCGACACAGCTTGACACATCATTATGGGTCATCAGGAAACAATCTCAGTATTTTTTAACACATGAGTATAATTACGTACATTCGACTCTATCCTGTGCGATAGACAGAAGCCTTTAAGACAATAGAGTAATATTGTTGTATACATATTGTTACCAATTCACAGTCCGCTCTCATTAACCCCTCAGACATCAATCCAACGGAGGGGATAGGATCCCCTCACCGCTTCCCCCTCACCGCGTACGTGACCGCGCGACACGTGGCAAAAAGGGAGAGTGGTGAGGCTGGGTAAAGGTAATCCTCATCTAGCCTCACCATCCCCCTACTGCTACTACATGTCACGTCCTGGGCCGTGCGGTGGCTCACCGCGCTGTGAGGAGATCTCATCCCCAACGGAGAACTGTTTTTAGGCTTATTATTAACTTATAATAAATTTTAGTTTATAATTTTTACCTTTGGTACTAAGAAGTATAATTGGATGAAATGATAGCTGATAGTTCTTCAAACTTCATATAAGCTCTCAAGTGTATGTTCTTAGAAACCATATAAAAAATACACTATTTCTATCTTATTAATATTATCATCACGGTAGATTTTTAGAGTAATTTATAATAAGTTAAAAAAATCAAATGTAATATTATATTGAAAAATAATGGCAAAAATATTTGTAGGAGAGAAAAAAGTATTTGTCAAAATTAAAAAATGTAACCAACTTTAAAAAAAATAAAAATTTGTATGTGCAACTAACTCTTGGAGCATAAAAGTGAAATATCTCATTCTGGGAGTCTACACCGTCTCATACCCAAAGAGCATGTGTGAAAGATATAAATCATGAGTTTAGCGGTCTCTTAGATTAGATGAGATCTTAAGCGATGACTAATAAGGTGTGTTCCTGCAAATCAAGCCTTCGGCCCAACATCAACAGAACAACCACATTGTGCGTCTATCTCAAATCGAACTCTTGATCTTGTAGAACAAATCCTAACTTAAGCACCAACTGGACTATAATCTGAGTGCATTTGCAACTAGTTATATACAAAAGAAGTGTTGATGAGACGTCAAATTGCCCAAACCACCTACGCAGCAGCCTTTAGTAGTTAAGTACGCTACGCTGTCTTCTTCATTTCCCTTCACCTCCAACCGATTTTCTCATCCTCTCACCATCTGCATTTATTTCCTTTCTCTTCTTCTTAATTTTCCGCACTTGCAGTGTTTGGTCCCCATTGCTTTGACACCATATCCTTCCTGCAAAGCCCAGAAGTAAGAGAGAGAAAGAAGGAAAAGGAAAAGTTTGCAAAGTGGCATGTTCTTGACCGTGAAGTAAAGGTATCAACTTTATCTGATAATTGTACTAGGGAAAATATCCTGACTGTACTCTTTGTTTTATTGAATTCTAATTTGGTTCTTGAATTTCCTATCCAGATTTCCCTTTCTTTGTCCAAAAGGAAAAAGGGATTGAGTGAGATGGGTTGTTCTGCTTCTCGTTCTTATGCTTTTGTGCCTAGGGATCATCAGAAAAGTCAGTCCCCAAGTATGCCTTCTTCATCCTTTTCTTCTCACCCACAATCTCCAGTTTCTAGAGCTCTATCTCTTCCTAACCCTTTGGTTCATCATCCAGCTGTTTGCAAAGGGGATACTGATCACTTGGTTTCCCTAATTTCAACTACTTATGGTTCTCTTGTTTTGGTTGACAACCCAAAACCTAATGCTGATGATCCCGATTTCGGGAATTCAGCTGCCAAAGTGATGAAAGTTCAAGATTTGGGTGATTCGGGAGACCCCTTATCTCCTCATTCTGTTATCAACACTTGGGAGCTGATGGAAGGCCTTGATGAGATTGAATTTGTTGATCTCAATCAATCCCTTGTTGGGTGCTCCCAAAAGGAAAAACCCTTTTTGTTTGGGAAGTCCAAGACTTTGGATAACTGCTATTTGAATAAGGATTGTGATGATAATGACTTGGTGAAAACATATGAGATTGTTGAGCATTCGGATTCTAAGCCCTTGTGGCAGCATTTGTCAGGGGAGCCTTTGATTAGTAAATTTGACAATAATGTTGTTTCTGCTTGTGGAAAAGTCTTGTTCACTAAACAGCCAGGGGGAAATGAGGCAAAAGGCCTGACAAAACCTGAAGGAAATCAGGCTGTCAAATGGAGTGATTTAAATTCTTCTTGCACCAAAGGTGACTTCTTTTTTCCTGGTGCAGAAGATAGGATCAGTAAACTGGACACCAATGTTTTTGTTTCTGCTTGTGGAAAAGACTTGTTCACTAAACGTTTAGGGGGATTAGAGGGACAAGAATTGACGAAACCTGAAGTAAGTCATGCTCTCAAATTGAGTGATTTGAATTCTTCTTGCACCAGGAACGAGTTCTTTTTGTCTGGTGCTGGAGATAGGATTGGCAAATTAGACCCAAATGTTGTTTCTGCTTGTGGAGAAGTCTTGTACCCTAAACAATTATGGGGAAAAGATGGAAAAGAATTGACAAAACCTGAAGTAAAACAAGCTGTCAAATCGAGTGATTTGAGTTCTTGCACCAAAGATGAGTTCTTTCTGTCTGGTGCTGCAGATAGAATTGTGATATATTATACGAGTTTGAGAGGAATCAGGAGAACTTATGAGGAGTGTTGCGATGTTCGGATGATTTTTAGGGGTTTCAGGGTAGTTGTAGACGAAAAGGATATATCGATGGATTCTTCATATAGGAAGGAGTTGAAAGATGCTCTGGGAGGGAAAGCAATGAGCTTACCACAAGTATTTATAAGGGGAAAGTACATTGGTGGAGCAGAAGAGATTAAGCAGCTTCATGAAATGGGGGCATTGAGTAAGCTTTTGGAGGGAATTCCAGCAATCAATGTTGGATTAACATGTCAAAGTTGTGGTGATGCACGGTTCTTACCATGCCCAAATTGCAGCGGGAGTAGGAAAATCTATGAAGAGGATGAGGGGAAATTGAGGAGATGTCCTGATTGTAACGAGAATGGACTCATTAGATGTCACAGTTGCTGCCCTTGAATGCTTTTGATGCTCAATGAGGCCCATTTGCAGAGATTATTTGTCTGTTTGTTTAGCAAGAACCATCCTCGTGGATCATTGAGTGTCTCTGTCAGTAGATTTTTTAATTGCTCCTTGCAAGCTGTTTATATTGTATGATTGTTGATAATTTCGTCCATTGTCTTCATGAACAGCATTATCTACTTTAAAGAAACCTCTTTTGCTATTTCCTTGATCAAAAGGAATTTACCACGTTCCTTTTTTTTGTTCGTTTTCTCTGTCTTGGCACCGTGGCAGATACTTTTGTTTGTTTTACAAGACTCTATTGACTGCATAAGATTAACCTAGAATTTGGTTTCTGCTTCGCGATTGGTATGCTATGTGCTTGCAAGAATGTGACAACTTCAATCACATCTTGCTTGTAAAAACAAGATCAAGGGTTATTTTGTAACCAGGATCTTGCAGCAGCAAAAGTGGGTCACATGGATGCCTTGAAGGATGCAGACTTTTACATTCCAAGATGAGCATGAACTTCATTGGTATACCAATAGAAGCTTGAAGCATTAATTTGAGTTTGTTCAAAAGCTTCCATATGAGCTTACTATAGGTTTTCAAGGATAATGTATGGGTTTGCATGGTAACTTTGCTTGGTGTTTCATGTAGTATTAAAGAACTGCATGGAAGTTCAAGAACCATATTAATACACTTCTGCATATGTCACTGCTTTAGAACAAGTCTGGTGTTTGTATATTACATTTGCACCATACCATAGAAGTCTCTTGGGGCATGAACAAATTGAACCAAGACTCTCTTTAAATGCTTTGCAGCAAAAGGGTACATATGAAGGACATGGGACTGCCAATCAATAGCACCCTAGACTTTTTGCCAGGATTGAATGAAGATGAAATTCACTGCAGGAGTTAATTTTGATACAAACGATACTATGATTTATTTGGTTTAATATTCATCTTTCTTAGATCAAAGACAGATGCTTAGCCTCAGAGCGACAAGTTTCATTTGGGTGTTACTGTTACAAGATGATATATCTTGATTATGTACCTGGACTTGCAAGTTATTTTGTTTCTGCAGCATCATAAAACAGAAAAGTGCGTAATCTCTAGTTTCTGACCTCTTTATACTTTGGTGGTGTTGCTATGGTTTCTTCTGATGTAATTATGTAGGGTACCAGCCTGAACTTCTACGCTGGTGCTGCTGTGGTTTCTTCTGATGTAATTAGTAGGGTATCAGCCTGAACTCCTACACTGGAATAGACCAGGTGATGTTTCTAAGCTTTGAGTTCAGGTACGACTGTATTGTCAGTTCACGTATGCGTGCAACCGGATACTGATGGTACAAGGTCTTTAAAGTAATATTATGAACACTTATCTGCCCCTTGAAAACGAGGATTGTCTTATGAAAGCACAGTAAGAAACCAAAATAAGTTTATGATGAGAATGTTACAGTGATACGCGTCTTATATGTGCCTTCAAGTTATATTGGATAGGGTATTGGTTCATTTTCATGCTATGTAAATCTTGAAAAAAGTTATAGCGCAGGATAAAGAGTGTCATTACATGGTCTGTACAAGTATAGTTATGAGATATTAAGGTACAGTTAAAACTTCTGCTCGTAGAACCTAAGATGAGTAACGTTCATAAAGGTATTACTTAAGTACAGTGAATTCAGTGGTTTTATTGAAGTCTCCCTGAATAGTAACTGAAAAATCATCTCAGATTGCTCTCTAACATGTTGCATTTTCAAGAACTAAAATATAGCAGAAATTAGCTTCTTAGAGCCAATGCTAGGCCTGTCAAAACTTACCAGATATTCGACATCCGAATTTGAATTTGGCTGTCCGAATCGAATATGGTAAGAGCTGTACATTCGTTTCACCGTATTCGAATTCGTATCCGAATAGTATTAGAAAAACAAATACGAATATGGTATAGTCATATCCGTATCCGAATAGATATTTTTAAAATTAAATAAAAATATATAATAAAATATATAATAATATATAAAAAAAATATGTAAAAATATTTATTTTTAAAATTTTAAAAAAATATATATGAAAATATGTATACGGCCGCTATACGGCACTGTTGTAAATTTGCTGATTTCGAATTCGGATATCCGGATTCGGATATTCGAACAAATTTGAAATAGATATAATACGGATTCGGATATCCGGCACCGAATTCGAATCCGAACAAATTCGGATTCGGATGACTTCCTAAATATCCGTCCGGATTCGGATACGAATTCGGATATAGTTAGACAAAAACGAATTCGAATACGGATACTGTGTTACCGTATTCGTTTTATCCGTTTGACATCCCTAGCCAATGCAGGGGTGGGGGGGGGGGGGTTGTCCTTCCTCTCTCTTAAATTATTAGAGAAAAGATTAATTTATAC
The DNA here is from genome assembly GCA_036186865.1 of Eustoma russellianum. Taxonomy (NCBI): domain Eukaryota; kingdom Viridiplantae; phylum Streptophyta; class Magnoliopsida; order Gentianales; family Gentianaceae; genus Eustoma; species Eustoma russellianum. The sequence goes on from AP025044.1 coordinate 39,095,422, forward strand.
ATTCATACGTTCAACACGTCCCATCAAGGGTGTCTTGTCTTATCACATGTTGCACAACTGTAATGGCAATATAAACATCTATAACTCAACATGTCTCCTCACATGTTGAATTAGCATACATGCAAAACCATAGTAGTAGACAGTAGACAATAACGTTAATGGTAGCAGACAAGCAGATGGGCAACAGGATTAAAGCACCATGTTATATTACCATTTCATCCGAAAACTTCTTAAGCAGTTACAGAGAAGTCAGAAGAGTAGTTTATACATTTATGCTCTCAGCAAAGACCAAGAGATTGCATGTGGTGGTTAGTGACCACAGTATTGTGGTAAAATAACTAGTATTAATAGTGAGTCACTTCTTAATTGTCATCGGCAACCAGCTTTCTGATATAGTACTGACAGGACCGAAATGATGAAACACTGTAAATCTTGTAACAAAATAAGTAGAGGGAAGAGCAGCTGACTAGAGGCATTATAAAGAAGAGAAACATAAACGTGACGAACCTTTAAAGATTGATCTACAAGCTTCCTGCACCTTGGATAGTCGCCACTTCTATAATAGCCCACTGCAAGAAGGTAAAGCCTTTCTCTCCTGGAAAGGAGTATGATGGCTCGAGAACGAAGCTGAAAATGTGCTTTTAGTTTTTCAGCACTAACAGTTGGAATGTCCTTGAATAATGACAAAGATGAGGAATGTATGAGAATAGATTAGACTTTCTAAAACGACTCAAATATACTTTGTGCCTTGGACCTTCTCTAAATTCAGCCAAGTTGTTGGATTTTTAGTAGAATGGATAGGTAACATCAGATAAAGCTTAATCTAACGGTTAAGAAGTTATGAAGCTATTTGTACCGTACAGCAACTGTATGATAGATATAAATCAGATAAAGTTGACAGAAAATGAAGGCAAACTTTATTTAAAGGAGCAGGGATCATCAGGATACACTTAAATCTGAGACAGAGTCTGATCTTATTATCAGGAAATGAATTACACAGTCATCTCCTGTACTCCAGCAAGAACATAAGAAGTACCAAAATCTTCATCTTAGTTGCCAACCTTACCAATCCTAAGATATATGGGATACGTAGCGATTTTCTGCGGTTTTCCGTCTTCATTCCAAGCTTTGGTGAATTTCTCAACCACACTGTCAGTCAAGAATTCAGTTCCCTTCCCCTTAGCAGCTTTATACGAAGACCATGACCTTATGAACCCAAAATAGCCATCTAAATCCATCGGTTTCTCCATTTTGAACTCGAAAGGCCCGTTGTGATCAAGTCCATCGACTGGCTCAAATGGGAAGTCAATGGTTTTGTATCTGTGCTGAAGCACTAGTTTACTCTCTGGCTTGAAGAATTGCTCAGCCATAGAGGAATACAACTGTTGGAGAAGCGCGTCAACTCTTGGATTGATCTCAGGGAAAGTATAACACCAGGCAGCAATCACACCATTCGGCTTTTTCAATACCCATCTCACATGTTGGAAGAAACTCGGAAGATCAAGCCAGTGCATTGCTTCAGCAGAGGCCACTAAATCTACACTAGACTCAGCAGCAATATTCTTCTCAACCACTTCAATTGACATCTTTGGAGGGGTGCAATAATATCGAACATTTGGTGACTTGGCAGCAAATTCCAGTTGTTCTGCACTAACGTCCGTGGCAACAACATTCTTGTATATCTTAGCCAGCTGACAAGTAGTGATTCAATCATTCAAATTATGAACATTCAATTGTTAAAACAACATAACAACTCACCCCCACAAGTTATCAGACTCTTTTTTTTAATTTACTTTTACAGATAAGCCAAAAAAGCAGCTTTACAAGAGTAGTTGACTAAACTGCAACATGAAGCTTGACAATATAGACGGCTTACAATTGACTATCCATAGACTAGTGCCAATATTTACCAAAAAACATTGCCTTTATGAAGCAACATGACTCATCATATACAACGAGTAAAGAAGAAACAAGTTATCAGACTCTTAACGCATGCACTCGCAGAAATTAGCTTTAGACTAGGGGCAACAACAACAACATTACCCATTGCCTTAGAGGCTCCCGTCTATGACGGGATATGGGGGTGTCGGATGTACGCAACCATATCCATGTGTTAGAAACACACAGAGTTTGTTTCCCGATGGTCCATACTTTAGACTAAGGGCAACAAAGTTCTTAAAGTCTTCTACTTTAAAGAGGTAGAAGTAACATAATTGCTCGGAGACGGCAACAACAACAAAAACACTCGAGCTTTATTCCCACTACGTGTGACGGCTCTATGGATCCTCTGTCTCTACTGCATTCTATTGACAACAAAAACAATGCCAACAAGCACTTGATGCGTCTGCGCCAACACATTCTGATGCCAGCCATAGAAGTTCTACAAATATCTGCTAATATTTTAGCAAGAACTGATTGAGATAGACACACACCACTGAAGAGATGCATATCTTTAATCAACAACTAAATCGTCAGCTTATGTAGCTTCTGAAGACATGCTAGCCAGAAGAAGAATTCGAACAGTATACTACTCAATTTTAAACAATTATAAGGGCAGAGTAAACAATCGTTTCTTACAACATCACATATCCAGTATATCTCAACGACATCAAAAGCTTTCGAGTAAGCAATTGTTTCTTACTTTTCCTAATTTACCTATTTTCAACTTCTCTTTAAGTGAAACGTACAATATTCTAATGCATATATGTGCTGACAGTGACTTTTTTGATCCATAGTTGTTCCGACACTTATTTTCAATTTACAGTTTATAGAATATGCTTACCATTAGCTAAATAACATTCCTTATATGGCTGGAAATTTGAATGGGGCATATTGGTAACACATGTTTTAACAAAAGGATGTGGACTCTGTAATATAATATTTCATGTTTCAAACATAGTTTTATAATTGACATAATGTAGATTCTGTAGTATAATACTTTCATGTCCCAGAAATACTTTTGCCATAATTCAGTAAGACTTAGACGCTGTAATATGATACTTCCATCTAGATTACATTTCGAATGGAGTTAAAAACATCTATCTTCTTTCACTTTGGATCATGATAGAATAAAACAAAATGATTTACTAAATTGGCTGCGCTTCTTATATTGCGAAGTAGCAGTTGATCGTAACCGCTTGATGCAATTTTCATTATGAGTCTTCGAAAAACAAACTCCGTGTGTTTCTTAGGTATGTTTGCGTACATCCGACCCCATACCCACCATAATCGGAAGACTGTAAGTCAATGAGTAATGTTGTTGTTGTTGATACTTTTACCTGATTAAAAAAAGTTAGCTATCACAATATCTATGATCATTCAAAATTATCCTCAGTAGCATTTACGTGACACGATATGAAATGCTAAATTACAATAAAAGTAGGGTAAAAACTAAGGATCCGTAATAGTTTTCAATGATCTGACAACAATAAATTCATTATCCAACCAGTTTTCGGTAAGAATTAAAGAGAATCAAGATGCTTAAAAAAAGAAAATGTAAAAATTAGAGAGAAAAAAGGAGGAAGAAAGCAGAAAAAAAAGGGGCTTACAGATATGGCAGCCTGGCCGGTTCCAGTGCCGACATCCCAAGCTAAGTCATGTGAGGGAGTCTTGGATGCTATGAATTGAAACAGTTCCTCCGGGTACGTCGGCCGTCCATCGGCGTACTGCTTCCCGATGTACTCCGGTGGTAAATTTGCCATTTTAGAGGATTTCTGCTGCTTACTTGTTGATTTCTTCTCTGCTTTTGATGCGATATGGAAGCAATTTATACTTCCTTTTGTTATATTATTTGTGTGCTGTAACACCATCTCCAACCCAAAACATCAAATTTTACACCAAATCATCTATTTGGTGCAATAAACAGTAAAAAATACTCCAACCACAAACACCAAATCTAACACCAAATAAGAATATTCCCTCAAAGATTCTTCTATCATTCTATTTTTAATTCATTATTATAAATATTTTAACACAAATTTAACATTCATGTAAATTTAATGTAGGTATTCATTCCAGATTTTTGTTATATAATTTTTTCTTATAACGAAATTAACGAAATTAAAATTTTTATAACAAAATTAACGGAATTCTTTTTTCTTATAACGAGATTAACAAAATTAAAATTATTATAACGAAATTAACGAAATTAAAATTAAATTAATATGATTAAAATGATGATGTGGAGGATGAATAGTGATTTGATGCAATGAATAGTGTTGCATCTATTTGGTGCAACACTATTCATTTTCACCAATTTGGTGCAAGATTTGGTGCTTCGTTGGAGTGACATTTTACATCAAATAAGTGTTTTGGTGCTCTCATTGGAGATGGCCTAAGTGATCTTACATCTGGTCGCAACACGGAACTGTTAGCTTTGTACGTTTCTTTCGAATAATGTTTTTCATGGTGTAATTATAAGGAACTTGAATATCAATAAATAAAAAACAACAATATACATTTTTTTACTTATTATTATACGTCATTTACGTTACCGTTTTTATAATGCACGTAATGACTTAATCTAACGTTAGATAAAATAAAAAAAATGCATGGTTTATATGTATAGATATACGCAGTAAATGTCCAGAAAGATTAATTTTTCACAATAACGAATAAAGATCCCTAAAATTTAACATTTAATGCTGTTATGAAACTCTTAGTAATTTTCAGTCAAAAAAACGGAAATTTGCATGACAAATTTAAATCGTTACACTATAACTTCACGATCGTAAAAATAGAAATCTGCATCATCATCATCATCATCTGGACCCAGTATATCCCAGCTACAACAAAAACTATCGTTAGGGTCTGGGGAGGGTAAGTGGTAGGCAGACAATACCTATATCCCAAGGGATAGAGAGTATGCTTCCAGTGAGACCCCAGATTCTATATATACCTGTATAAATGACATGATAATAGAGATATGTTGTGCTAGTGTGTTAGTGAGAAAATTCAAAAAATACAAAGAAAGGACTTTCGATATTAAAATACACATCACATATATATGTACATGTAATGTAAAACAACGGTATAACATACGCAACCAAGTGGAAAGTCAACCTAAAGCGTAGATAGTGTCTACGCCTATCTATGTTCCTAAATATACTCTAAATTGTCCCTATATATGACCTATACCTCGTTAACCTTAATCTTATATCTCCATAAACTCCTATCCTGGACCATGTCCTCAGAGAGGTGCAAATCTAATAAGCCGTGCCTTATCTGCTCATCCCAAGTCAGTTTGGCCCTGCCTTTACTCCTATTCCCCTCTACAATGAGGCTTTCAATTGCTCTGACCGACGCCGTTGTCTGTCTCTGCTTGATATGCCCAAACCATCTCATTCTTCCCTCCCTTATCTTATCTGCTATAGTAGCCACGCCTAACCTTTCTCGAAACACCTCGTTTTAGATCCGGACTAGCTTTGTATGCCCACACATCCATCTTAACATTTTCATCTCTGCTACTTCCATCTTCTGTAATTGTGACCTCTTGATGGCCCAGCAGTCTGTCCCATATAGCATTTCCGGTCGCACTGCCACCCTATAAAATTTTCCCTTTAATTTAGTTGGGAAATTTTTGTCACACAGCACCCCTGAAGCCGCCCTCCATCTACACCAGCCTGCTTGAACTCGATGTGCTACATCATTATCTATGTCGCCATTCTGCTGCACAAATGATCCTAGGTACTTAAACTTACTTACCTGTGGTACCACTTGACCATCGATGGTGAGCTGACTATCCTCACTGTCTACTACGCCGCTGAAGTCGCAGTGCAGATACTCGGTCTTAGAACGGCTAATCTTTAAGCATTTTCTCTCTAAAACACCTCTCCACTGCTCTAGTCTCATACTTAGGGTATGTCTACTTTATGCGACTAATACAATATCGTCAGCAAAAAGCATACACCACGGAACTGCCTCCTGTATCGGCTTTGACAACTCGTCAAGGACAACTGCAAAAAGAAATGGGCTCAATGCAGACCCTTGATGGAGACCGACCTCCACCGGAAAGAAGTCTGCATGACGAATTTAAATCGTTACACTATAATTTCACGATCTTTGTTTTTTGTTGAGAAAAGTGCAGATGTTTTTGTTTTATCATACGGACCTGCTAACTGTGGAAATAAAGTCTCAGCTGAGCTGAACTGAGGTCAACCAACCTGATTTAGGCAACTAACGTGTTGTAAGACAGACTGTCAGCCGAACTGAGCTGGACTAACAAGAGTGAAGAATAAAAGTAGCCGTGCTGAACTGAAGGGGAGCTAAGGTGAAGCACGAAGTCAAGACAATAAGGTATGGACGTGCTGAGCTGAAGAAGAGCTGAGGTGAATCACGTAACTAAGATGTGCCAGAAGACTATGTAAAGAAGTGTTGAGTTGATGTAACAAAGTGAAGCACATGATAAGAAGGCCGACGTACCATAATTAATAAATATTATTTATAATTATTTTTGTACATAGCTGAGCTGCGTTGGTAATTAGCCGTTACCACAGCTGTTGTAGTTTGCAAAAGGTTGACAATGACCACTGCTCAAGTTGTAAAATAGTCGTTAGAAATATTTTTTTTTTACCCTTATAAAAAGTAAACAGCATTGTAAATCAAATTTTAACTTCAATGAATTTTTAATTTCTTCAATCTCGACACTAACGCTTTTAGCAAGGACAGTAATGGTTGAATGAGGAAGAAATAAGGCATTTCTTTTTGTTCGACAGAAGTTTCTTCATTTGGCTGAATGATCGGAGTTTCTATTGAATGCACATCGAGATTATATGTTTTGTTATATTTTTATGTCTAATTTGGTCTATGTTTCAAAACGTTGACTAAAACAAGGGACTAATTGTTTTAGTTTTCAAACATGTGAAGTTGAATAAGAGAGTGGGTGAAAAGAGCAGGGCAGCACATTTTAGACTTTTGAAGTGGATACATCTCTATAAAAAAAGTGAGTTACCATGTCATAATTCATGGTAAAAATTAAGTTATTTGGACTTTGAAAGCTAATAGGATGAATCGGCAAACGTAGGCTTGAAAGCCCTATCAGTAAAGTCAAAAAAACTCTTTTTTAGAAAGCATATTCGTTCGTCAAGTTCAATAGCTTCTCTTAAAATAAGATAGAATTCCTAGTCGCGAGTTTTGGAATATGAGCAATGTTATTGTTGTTGTTTATTGGTTCCATATCAATTTATGTGAAAGAGCCTCTCGTGGTAGCATCGAACTGAAGAAAAGCAGTTCGCAGCCCGTTTGGTTGATAATTGAGAATTGAATCTAATGCACTTAGGTCTGAATAGGCGAAAATGATAGCAAAGCTTCCACATTTATCATGTATTTTAGGGGATACGATCCCCTCACCGCAAGAGGGTGCGGTAACGCGTGACCGCGCGACACGTGGCAGTAATAGGTGGTGGTGAGGCTAGATGCAGGTGACCCTCATCTAGCCTTACCACCCCTCTTGCTGCCACGTGTCGTGTGGTCACAAAATGGGTGAGGAAAGTGGGGGTGAGGAGATCTCAACCCGTATTTTAGAGACTCCGCAGAAGAATCTCTCGATTTATGCTCGGGGGAAGACTACAACTCCTACAAAAGTATGCATACTCGGGTGTATAATCTAATCTTTATTTTTAATAGGAATCATTGCGTAGGTTTTAAACTGATCGTATACGTTTTGAAGTTTTCGTATCAATTGATGTTTTTAGCATTCGTTTCACCAAAAATCCAATATTTATTTACGACTTGAACAAATTTATCGAGGATAGAGAAAAATTTAGGTGGTAGTCGTGAATAAGAGTCGGACTTTCAAGTGTTCTTCAATCTATCTTTTGAGCTCATGCCAGATCTGACTTCGTAGAAAATAGGCCTCCTGAAATTCTTTCGTTGTTTATTTTCTTTAAAACCAACCATCAGCTATTACCCAAAAAGAACTAGATTAGTAGATTCAGTTAAACCACTTACTCCTTTTTCATCTACCTCATCTGCTTTCCAGGTTTCTTGGCTTTTTAAACTTAAAGCATCAAGCCTTTCAGGACTCCCGTTCATTGCGTTGACGAACTCTTGGAGAATCCAGTGTGCACTCGAGGGCCAATCTCCGTCCGGCCCGAGTTTTAAGTTTAAATTACAACAACAACATTACCCCTATTGACATAGAGTCTTTGGCCTATGACGAGGTATAGAGATCGGATGTACGCAAACAAACCTATATGTTAGGAACACGCCGAATTTGTTTTTCAATTACCTATAATGATGCATCAAGATTTAAGTTTAAATTAGTTCATAGTTAAGATACCGGACCCTACAGTGATAACCCAAAAAGAAATATTCAACCGGTCAGGTTGTATTCGTTTCCAACTTGAATAGTCATTAGAAAGGAAAAGGAAAATATAATCACTTCTACCATGATAAGACATCACTAACATCAGCATCACAAGAAAAAATGACTTTGAATACTGAATTGTCAGATTCCACAACAAATAGTTCAGCATCAAGAGTCAAAATTGGTCACATGCTTCAGAGGGGATAGGATCCCCTCACCGCATCCCCCTCACCGCGTGCGTGACCGCATGACACGTGGCAGCAAGGGGGGTGGTGAGGCTGGATGAGAGTAACCCGCATCCAGCCTCACCACCCCCTACTGCTGCCACGTGTCGTGTCCTCAGCCGCGCGGTGACTCACCGCGCGGTGAGGAGATCTCATCCCGCTTCAGAGACCTGAACGAAGGCCGAGTCAAAAAAAAAAAAATCCATAGTTTATTTGATTCAAAAACGTGCATGTAAAATTCGTCAATTAGGAAACACGAAATATAAACCAAAAGTGTCACTATAAGAGGTCTCGGATCGAATTTATGCAAGTGCGCAGTTTGTTCTTTATTTTAATGGCAGCATAATTTTCATTAAAAAAAAAAGATAACTGAAAAAAAAAAAGCTATTGTTTCACACGTCTAACACAAGTTACAATATTGTTCACAAAATGATGACATGACCTCAAAAAATTCCCAATTAATAGTCAAACGTTTGACTCATTACTCAATTTGTTGGAGACAATCACTTCTGCACTAAGACGCAGTCGTTTAGTGTGTGCGTATGGAATAACAAAAGGGTTAATTACCTTTTACTCCCTTCATGTATTGCCTAATCTCCCTTTGCCCCCCTAATGTTTGAAAATACACTTTTACCCCCCCCTAATGTTTGAAAAATATACCCTTACCCCCCTTGATTTAATTAATAAAATGTTATTTGAATATATAAAATAGGAATTGACCCTTTTGCCCTTGTCTTTTCATCTTCTTCATATTTCCACTAGTCGCCGCCCCAAGCTCCTTCTCCTCCGCCCTGCCCCCACCAGCCGCCGCCGTTCTTATGGCATCTGGATTTTCTTGCTTTTTCGCAAGGTTTTTGATAGTTCAATTAATTATTTGAATTGAAATATGCCGGATCGCAGCTCCTCTTCTCCTTTCATGGCTAAAGGAAACTCCCCAAAATGCATTTGATCCGAGTTGCATATGAAAGTTTCCGGCGTTGTCATTAGCAACTTAGTTATCTTTACTGGAGAAAACAATTCTTGAAGCTCTCAGTTGAGCAGGATCAACCGAGCTGCCATTGTCGATCTTGCCTTCGACCCATTTGAAAATCGGTTACCCATATGCCTTAGTGTGAACAAAATTTTCTTCCGGCGATCGTAAATTTCAGGTCAAATTTTGACACTTCTGGAGTTGTAAATTACAGCAGCAAATTTGACAATCTTTTGTTATGAAGATGGCTCAAGGATTCGGTTCTTGATTTATAAGAGATTGTTCTTTTGTCTTTTTATTGGGATTGAGAGTGAATCTTGAAGAATGAAGCTATGGAATAAAACTCATTTAGTTTGAAATGGTGTTTTCATCATGGTGGGGGCGGGGTGGAGCAGGGGAGAGGGTGGAAATTTGACGCCGGGCGGCGGCTGGTGGAGGCGGGCAGGGGAGGGGGGAGAAGTGTGGTGGTGATAGGAAGAAGATGAAAGAGTAGGGGCAAAATTGACTTTTTCTTAAATTTTTTTAGTTTTACATTTTAAAATGTTATTTTACCTTTTAGTCCAAACATCAGGGGGGTAAGGGTGTATTTTTAAACATTAGGGGGGCAAAGGGAGATTAGGCAATACATGAAGGGTGTAAAAGGTAATTAACCCAATAACAAAATAAACCAAACCCGGAGCGAGTCAAGGACTCTGTCCTTAAGACGTATTGCTCCGGTATACTGTGCCCAACCGGTGTGAGCAATCATCTCCCAGGATACAACGGGTACCTGTTCAGTTGAGCGGCACTGCTGAACTTGAACTCCTTCGAACTTTAGAGTGTCCTGACTTCTCTTGGACGGTATGCAAGACTCGAATGCTATGAGAGTAGTATGCTACGAATGCTAGAGCAAGTGTGTTTAGAATGCACCCTTTGCCCTGTTTATATAGGGGAGTCGGTTGGAGAACAAGGTACCGTGACCGTTGGATCAAAACCGTAGTTTGATTTAGGCCGTTAGATTAAAACCTCATATCTAGATTAGGAAGGTTTAATCTCAGCCTTTAGATTAAAGATTGATTCGTAGGTTTTAAACCTGGACCGTTAGATGGAAACCACATTCGGTTAAGCGGTTAAGACAGTTTAAATCTCGGCCGTTAGATTAAAGCTGCCTCTTCCACCACCGTTAGATCACAACAGATTGATCTTATCTTTTGTAGGAGGATAATGTTTGTTTCAAGTTTGAAACACAACTGCACAGACAGAAGGATTCTGTCCGCTGTCCGACATCGATCGATGACATCGATCGATCGATGTTACATCGATCGATGTACTCAGAATCACTTCGAACCCTTTCTGTCCAACTTCGATCGATACATCGATCGATCGAAGTAACATCGATCGATCGAAGTGATCGTTCGATGTAAGACAGACTCGACTGAAGCTCTCTGATCAACTTCGAACGATGACATCGATCGATCGAAGTGACATCGATCGATCGATGTCCGTCAGAAGCTCTTTTACGCCACATGGACACATCCAATGTGGTATTCCTCCAAAAGGATGACACGTCATCCATCCACAACATTTTCCATCTACTTTGAGCATTAATTTCACATTCACCCAATATCATAATTGAGTGATTCCACATCCTAAAATTAACTACTCGTCACGTAGATAATTAAGGACACACTTAGTTTTCGATTTTCATTATCGGAAACTCATTAAGCTCAAAGTACGTTGCTCAACCAAGTTTTGCAACATTCATTAATGAGCCAAAGCCCAAACTTTAAATCTCCAACTATGGGCCAACGCCCAAACCTTTAATTCTCCAACACAATTAACATTTAAACGTTGATGAAACTCACTTAATAGCCAGTCTTTTTGAGTAAAGGCTCACTTACAGCCGGTAACCGATTCATGACTGGATGATGGGTGTAAAGCTGCAAACAAAATTCTTTTATATTTGTTTTTCTTGCTTCCCACGTCAGATTTCTCTTTTTTCCCAAAAATCTTTTCCATCCAAATCGTTTGCCAACCCTTATAATTCAACTTCTTCCCTTACTTCAACATCTCTTCTCCTCCAACTGTTTGTCATTAACAAAAATTGGAAAAATATCTTGCGAATCAAATCAATAGTGTACCACCAGGGACATACAATTTCTCCTCCAACACAGATCCTTCTGCACAGAAGTTGATACAGGCTGCTGATTGATACAGAAAGGTTGCAGATGAAGGAATTGAGCCAAAGAAGCTATTGTTGCTGATGTTGAAACTTACCAAATTGGCAGCTGGCTGAAGGATTGAAAATTCAACTGTCCTATCAAAGCTGTTGCTTGATAAATTGGCACTCTTGATACTTACTGGCAACTTACCAAAGGGCGGTAAAGTACCAGACAGACGGTTGTAGCTCAAATCAATGATCTTTAGCTGATTCAATGACATTGAAATCCCATCTGGGAGAGGCCCAGAAAGAGAATTTCCAGAAAGACTGAGTTGAGAAAGATGGGAGAGGTTGGTGATGGCAGGTGAGATGCTTCCAATGAGACTTCTTGAGGGCAGCCAAACACGAGTAACCCTTCCAAAAATATCACAAGATACGCCTTCCCAGAGGCAACAATCAACTGAAACACTCCAATTCAAAGGAGATGGGCTCGATAGATTCCTGGAGAAGGACAACAAAGAATCTTGATCAAGCTGGTTGCATAATTTTCATCAAAA